>CM075856.1:71819806-72344806 GCA_037975125.1 Latrodectus hesperus | reverse complement strand
TCGTAAAGTATTTTATTTTCGTCTCATTTGGTGACATAATATTTAAAAATGAAATGAAAGTGGAAAATCTTAGAAATTTTTATGTTACTGAACATTCCACACATTTAGATTTCTATATTCAATCATTTTAATTTTACAGCCTATTTTAATTCTTATTTAAAGAAAGGTATTGCGCGTAAAATTAACTGAATTGCAGATATTTTATTTCTTTCAGTTAAAAAAAAAATTGGGTTAATCACTTAAAGAGGTACCATAAATTTCTAATACCATAAATTTAAACTATCAGGTACCATAAATTTCAATGTTTATTATAAATGTGTAGTTAAAATACAATATAAATGTCAATAAAAGTGTAGGACAAAAGTCGAAAAAGGAAGTTAAAGAGATTAGAATCCATTCACCCGATTTTTTGTAATAAACTGAATGTTTTATATTCTTGACAAACTCCATTAAATAATGTATGACAATAAATGAAAATAATATTTTTTCTTAATATCTCTACTAATTAGTTAAAGTTTATGTTTTTTAATTTCAATTTGGTAACTTATTTTTAAACGCTGTATATTTATGACATCGATTGAATTCAAATTTATAAAAGAAACTCTCGCCTAACGTTTTTTTTACTCAACTCTATTACATTAATCAAAAGATCTTACAGATATCTTCGCTACTGTCTTACTTTGAAATGAAACAATATCGTAGGAAGCAATTTTCTTAAAGGGAGATAGGTGATATACTTAAAGTAAAACTGGAAAATTTTAATCAGGGACATTTAAATTTATTGCCAATAGGTGGCTCTGGATATTGCTGATATTTTATGAGTTTCATAGAATGCATTGAGACGAAGTTAGAATAATTTTTTTGTGATATCAACTGCAAAGAGCGTTTCCAGTATTATTTAAAAACTTTTGCTCTGAATATACATACAATCCATTTACAGATTATAGGTCATCTGCAGCCAATATTAATTAGTTTTGAGACTTTTAAATAACTATATTATTCCATTAAACACCAGATACAGCTATTTTTTTAAGCCAATTAACAAATTTTTTTTGTCTATTAAAACATTGTACCATTATTAAATTGTGATTTTTTTAACCATTTCAGCGATGCGAAGAAAATTACTCGACAAATGTCATTAAAATATCAAAAGGTTATACAAGATAAATAATTAATATTATCAATAATCAATAGCAGAGCAGTTTTTAAACTCCGTAACCAACATGACTTGAGATTTATGAAGTCAATTTATTTAATTCACTAGTTTTACATTAAAATTTAGTTATAAAGCTCTTACCTCTGACATCACTGCACAAAATGGAATCTTCCCGCTCCGATATTTGCGACGTCATTCCCATCAATAACTCCTCAACACCAGATTCCAGAAGAACTTCCTGGAAAATCGCAACAATAAAAATTATTTAATTAATATTCGCAATTGTTTATAGACTTAAAGCCAAATTTTGTAAGCATCAATTTCTATAACATTTTACTATATTGACAATAAATGATAAAATCGAGAAAAACCATTTTAAGCAAAAGTATTTCTCTTTGACACCGTTTATAGCCATAGTAATACTAAAATTAAATTTTTAAACTCAAAGTTATACAAAAGTAAATTATAATTATAGCATATTCATATATAAGAGCATATTTTAGTATTACATACATATAATTTTTATGAAGATGTAAGATCTAAGTAAATATATTTTACTTGTCAAAATTATATATTAAATCTAGAGTTTATCAAATTTTAAAAATGTGTAAAAATTCCTGTTTTAAAAGTGATCACATGACAAAATATAATTTACGAAAAACATCCCTTTGCTAATAACTTTTAAATTTTTCTGTATAACTATTTTGATTTACTTACCACAAATTTGATTAAAATTTAATCAGAAACACATACAAACATAACGGTATAAGTGAGTCTCGGACTGTACCTTTAGATTAATGGACTTAAATTACTCGCCCATCACCAAGTGCCTCATAATTATGAACCATGGTCAGGTGACGAGGTAACACCTGAGCTGGCGCTCTCCTCTCCACAATCACACCCCATCAGTGGAAGCATTTTGGATGTCACATTTTAACGCGGACACTTCCCCAACCCACGGAGCTCCAGCTCCCCAGTGAGGGAGTATCGTGGACACCCTCCCAATCACTGCCCGCGGCAAATGATGACTTCGCTGACCTGTTAACGGGGAGCGGCGTGAAGCTACTGAGCCACTGACAGTCTTATTTTTGAGTGCTACTTTACGCAGACGTACACAGTAGTAGCCAATGAAATAGCTGCTCACAAATAAAAGCATGAAGAATTGGAGAACATCATTCATTGTTGTGATAAATGAAACATGTTTTTGTAACATGCAAAAGAAAAGTCGTTGGCATTTAGACATAGGGTAGCTGTATAACTGTAACTGCATATTTTGTAAGCCATTCGAATTGTACAGTAATCAAAGTAAAATATCTTTGAAGAAAAGACGCCATTGAATATAAACATTAAACGTATCATGGATATATAATACATTATTTAATGATAAGTTAGAACTGCTCAATATGGTATAGCAAATGTATCTAATAAAATATTAACACACCATAACCATTATGTTAGCTGTTTTTTTTTTATATATTTGCTGTTTATCAACTAATAAGATTGCACTTTTTCTTATTTAAGTTAAATAATATTTCTTATCACCACTATTTATAATAAGAATTGAATTTCCTTTAGTTTATGAATTTGCTGTTATAAAATTATAAATTATTTAAAAAATATTTATCAATTTATTGAACTTATTTTTTTACCTTCCAAATCATTTTTATATTTTCTATCTTGTAATATATTGTTTCAAGTTTTTAATATTTGTTCAAGCTGTTAAGTAAATAAAGAAAAAATTCAATTTTAAACTAACCTCTGAATTCCACCATGTTGAACACAGTCGAATTGCTGGATATCCACTCATGGTATTTTTGAAATTGCATTTTCCATCTCTAAAAATAAAAGTTCTTTATGTTACAAAATTTTTTTCAATTAAAAAATAAAAATCAATTTTCCATCTAAAGAAACATTAACATAATTTCCATACATTTTTTAAATATTATGATCTCCAACACATTTTCTCAAAAGTAAAATGTTATATATATTCATATAAAAAAGAAGTTTATATTTAAATAAAGAAGTTATATAAAAGAAGTTTCAAATTATATCGTTAAGAATCTCAATGCAAGAGTCCATTATTAGTTACATAAAATATAAACTTTAATTAAAAACTGACAGATACGATTGTAAATTTTATTTCTGGTAAGTGGATAGCTTAATAGATATGACCTATTGATATGCTGTTTTTGGACTTTTACAGTGCATTGTCCTTGGAAGAAAATCAGAAGATCGCCAAACACTCACTCCAATGAACGTGCTTGTAAAAACACAAACTAAACATCCATCGCCTTATTTAACAGTGGCTCAAATTGATTAAGAAACTTCAGAAAGTATGCTCTCACAACTACAGTTGACAAAATGTTTATTTGTACACTTCAATTTTGGAGTTTTATAGCAAAATAAAATAAGGTAACTAAGTTAAAATTGCAGAAATATATTCTAGTGAGTTAAATAATAATAAAATATCAACAAAAAAGCAATCACATAAACTTTAGTTGATTAATGAATAAAACTTTATAAAAACTATACAAGAGTATTTGTACACTTAGTGACAAATTTTAAATATAATTATAATTATTTTATATAATTTAATACTTTGTATGCATTCAATTGGCTTTCCGAATTACTTCAAGACGTCTTGGCATTGATTCTATTAACTTTTTGGTGTTTTCTTGATATATTTCTTCCCAAGATTTCCGAGTGCTTCTTTCAAACTTTACCTGTAATATTTTTTTCGGACTTGAGCATCCAATAGCATCCACAAATTTTGAATTGTATTTATATCTGGGGATTATGGTGGATTTTCAAGGTGTCTTGGCGCATTATAAAGCTACCATGTTTTAGTAACTATCGCAGTGTGTTTTGGATATTTATCTTGTTGGAATAAGAAAGTGTCTCCGATGCCCAGTTTTCTAGAACTGTCTAATAAGTTATGCTGCAACACATCAATGTAACCTAAAGCTGTCATTTTTGGGTCAATAAAGTGTAATTTTTCAAAATTACAATTTAGATATGTAATATTGTCATATAGAAATTTAATAAACATACATTCTTTCTTCTATACTGTTTCCTTTTGTTTGCATGGCTTATTTATTTGAAACCTACATTTTACAATGCATTTTGAACAGCAACAAACATTCACATCTCAGATGCAAAAATCGAATTCACCAGCTTTTAAATTAAATTAACATTGGGGGGATTAAATTGTCAGCACAACAGTTTTGTTACGAATTTACTTTTATAAAAACAAATATTTTCAAATAAAAAGTTTTAAAAATCTTGAGTTTGGAATAAATATTTCTTTCTTGCTCATATTTGAATACAGTTTTTGTAGGACAAAAAAAGAGTTCCATAACTACATTTTGAAATTATTTTCAAAAAATTAGAATCTGATAATTTTAAATTTTTAAGCCCGTTTTTTAAGCGTGAAGATGAGAGATTTCTAAGTCGTGAAAGGGTTATTTATTACCCGTAACCGCAGACATGATGAAGTCATCAACTGAACCCTTTCTTCACTACGACCTTCCGAAAAGAGTGAAGGACGTATTCGATAGGCTGAAAATGAAGGACAAATGATTGCCAACCGTAATGATTCATTTTTCTTTTATTTTTGCCTTAATGACCAATGGGCAAAAGAAGTTGGCAGTTCCACTTTGGATTAGTTGACTAGTTTCAGTACTTACTTTCTTGCTGTTAAAGGATACGACATCTCAATAGAAATTTTAATATTCTTTTCCGTATATTTCTTTGGAATTAAAGGGATTAAGTTTTTTTATTAAAATAATTAACCTGATTAGATGACTAATGTTATACCAACTTTCATCAACAATGGATTCAAACATCGATAACTTCGAAATATTCCTTAAGTTTGCCCTGTCATTCAGTGCGTTGTATCGTAAAGGAGAAAACTTAAAAAATCCCAAACTTTAAAATGGCTCGATGCAAAAAAATTGCCTTAAAATATCATAATAAGCAATGAATTTAAGAAGTATTTGACATCAGTGATTAACTTTTTACGTTCCAATGTCAAAGTAAGGAGTTTATTAGTAATTTATAGCAAAGGATATCAAAGGAAAGTATTTTTGATATAAAATGGTATCAATTAAAACAATTATTATACAAAAAAACTAAAGATGACATCTATATCATTCTTTTCAGAAATACATATTCCATCTGAAAGCCTTATCGTATTTGTAAAAACTATTTCGGGATTCAGCCAATTAAGTGTATATTATTTCTTTTTAAACTATCTATTGCGCATATAAACTGTAATAAAAATATGTTTAAATACATGTTTTGCCTACGTTGACCTCATTATGACAGGATGGTCAAGGCTATCGTAATTAATCAGCACAAGAATGATCAAATACAAATTTGTACTTGGTATTTTTTTAATAAATATAATTTTTTAATTCTTTCATCTACACGATCAATAATTTTAGTTGAAAAATTATTATGTTGCTGTCAAGAAAAAATAAATTAAATGCAGTAATCTATATTTCAAATATTCTTAATTAAATGCTTTAGTCATACAATGATATAAATTACAAATAACAAAATAAACAATTTAAACATTAATGGAATAAAACTATTTAGGGTAAAAAATTGAACAAGTAACAGCCACCTAATTTTCCGGTCTATTACTATGTTAGGATTAATATAATTATAAATCATTATTCCTTTTTTTACAAATTCATTGGTAGAATATAATTTGTGTCCATAATGATATGTAATGCACGAAAATTTTCATTAGTAAATGAAGTCAAAGTAATTTCTCTTCTCTAGAGGTTTACTTAATTAAATAAAAAAAATTCATCGCGAGGCTATTAATTCACAATTCATCAAAAAACTGAAAATTTCTCTTAGCAAGAACCTTACCAGCTTTCAGTAGTCAATGACAATAATTAAGTTATTTGATTCTAGGTTCCAGATTTGATCACGTTGAAGATGGATATGAAATGACACATTTAATTACCTTCCTCAGAGACAATATCATACTGGTGCCTATTAATTGCTGGTATACTCGGCAATGAAGGACATCTTTTCATGGAGAACGGCAGTTTTATGAGCAAAGAAAGAAGACACTAATTATACTGCCAGCACGTGTTACCTTTCTAAGCAACATCCGTAGCACTGTCATTAACTTCTCTTGGCAGGGGAAAGTAGCATGTATCCAACTTTCATTTTAATTACCGTCAGACATTAATAACAAATTCGCAACACACACAAGCCTTCATAAGGATATGTCTTATTAATTGAGACTAAGAATAATTGTTACAATAGAATAATAATTTTCAATAGAATAATATTAAGTTTTATTTTCATAAGGTAACCTTACCAAAAAATCTTAGTTTTTTTTCACAAAATTAAAAAGCAAAAAATAGAGAAACTTTTGATTGAGATTTCACCATACATCAACCAAGAGACTGGCGTTTCAGTAACATGACAAGTATAATTGAAAACGTTGCACAAAGTGAATTTGGAACCAATGACCTAAGAAACGCATTCAATTTCTGCTGTCAACAATAAAAATTATCACTGTAAATAATGATTGTAACCATGATTGCAAAAGGCGGAGAAATTCATTTACAGAGAGAACCAACAAGAGTTTATTTATCCAACTGACCACCCAATGATTGTCTATTTATTCTGAAAAAAACGTAGAGTTTTTCAATTATCGTTCTGCTACTACAACTACTGGGCAGGGCATACAATGCATTCAATTGTAAAAGGGGTGGAGTATTGCTTCACAGACGAGTATTCTAAAATTCAATTACGGAAATTAATTTTCTGGCTTGAGTTCGCTTAAGATTTGGCAGTAGAATAACACACACACATTTTCCGTTGACATTATTATAATTGATAGTTTACTTTACTGGAATGTAATCCGCAACAAAGCAAAAGTAAAAGAATAAGATTTTTTTAATTTCAAAAATGTGTTCTTGATTAGAAACGTCCTGAACCATTTCCAATATTTTCTGGCAGCATTCTTTTTTATAAAAAATATTAAAGAAACTATGTGAAATTTTAACATTTTTAAGCATTTATCCAACTTTTTTTGATACATGTAAAAACCTACATTAATGTTTTCATGTCATTTGCATAAAAAAAATTTCATGTCTCTAGAGAAAAGCAGATGATTTCTCACGAATAAAATAAAAATTTCAAAAATTATTCTCCGTTAATAATTTTGATCATGTTGTTTTTGTTTCAATCAATGCCATAATTAATCCCATGTAATTATATTCACTGTTGATTTTGTATATAAGTTAAAGATAACATAGCTTAAGGTCCAATGAAAAAATTATATCATAAGCATATTTAAAATCTCTTAAACAGAGAAATTAGCGGAACTTAGTAAGCGGCAAAAGTCAAATTCCAAAATAAATTCTTTTTTCCTTAAGGATTGAGGAGTGGTTAGTAGTCATATCTTTTTATACCTGTCAAATTTTATCTTTATCACTAATTTAGTATTATATAGCACATTATCTTCTTATTAAATTATAACTTGTTGAAACAGTAAAACACTATAGTTTTTGTACTATCATAAATTTAAAAAATATTGTAAAGTTATTTAAGTTTAAAACTGTAGATAATATGCTTTTCGTTTACAAAACATTTCTTTTAGAAGCAGATTTATCTTATCATATATTATACAGAATTATTGTAAATTAAATAACGAAACATTTTTTTAATTCCTTTTACTGGAAGCTAATTTAAAGAAAGTTTTCTTAAGTAATGTCTTAAATCTTCTGTTATACGAAATATCCATTAAGGTTTAAAAATAAAAAAAATAAACATAATTGTCTGATTTTAAATTTGTTTTATATTAAAAATGTAAAATTAATTTTTCTCCCCCTAAAAGTGAATAACAGAAAATAACAGATGGATCATTTTACTCTATTTTAAGATAAATAAAACATCTCGGTCCGATTCATAAGCAAAAAAGATAATTTCCATCAAAATAATTAGTCAGGATAACATTATGTATTACCGTAGTTTATTTTGAGTTTACATTATGGGAAAAACACAATATTCGGTCAAACAATATTTAAGATATGATTGTACATCGATACTTTGATCTCCAATCACATAATGTTCATCGGTATCGGGAAGCTTTGAGAGAAAATAACTTCTCATATCATCATGAAAGCGCTGCGTGCGCTTTACTACCATCCCAATGATGATCAATTCGTGACTGTTTTCAATCTCGCCCATCGTGCCAAACTGTGTTTTTGAAGCGAAACACCAGTGCTTCATCCGTCAACATCGATTTTTGTTTGTGTTAAGTCTCAATTCATCCTAAGATCTCTATCTACCCGAGATTCGAACATAAATCATGCCCACTTCCTTCCGAGACGCACAGGCCATTCATTATCATTGCTGCTAATGATTCTCTCCATTTCCACCAACGTCTTTTTTTTCTTTGGCAACTGTGCAAACATTTTGCACTGCCCGAGAGCATATTTGGAGCCGTTGAAGCAGACTTGACATCAAAGGCTATTAATGAATACCCACATAAAATCATTTGTCATACGGCAATCATTTGTCGTTTCAGAAAACATAGTTTGATACACATTTAGGCATTTTAAGACAACTGTTTAGAAAGATAGAATCCAAATAGAATCCAAATAGAATTCAAATTTTAGTTTCGATATCAGATTAAAGATTTAATCTGCTTATTACTACTAAACATAATGCATATACATATAATGCTGCATTCTTATAAGCTAAATTTGATTCGGAAAAATCCCGTTTTTATCGGCTAATTTTTTCATCCAAATATTCGGATGTTATAGAATGATCTATTAAGTTTTTTCGCCATAATAAAAGTTATTTCCTTTGCTTCATTTAAATATTCATATCTTATTTAGAATATTTTATTTTTAAAACTAAGTAAATTATCACTCATGACAATATAAGCCCCTGCGTTACCTTCTGTAGAGTCCTGGTGGTATCATGGTGTGGGCGAATCGAAATGCTGCACTCTGAAACACGTGACTCACTCCAGGATGAACATCTGGTTTGTAACCTGTAATGTAAGGATTACGCAGTTATTTCGCAAGTCTTAAGCACAAATTATTAACAGAGTAAGTGAGGACAAATTATTTCTCCATTCACTTTCTTTAAAAGCGCAACCTAGCCATCTTTCCCTTATTCTTAATTGAGATATCTCAATTTTAAGTACATTTTTATTACCAAAATAATATTTTGTTATTAATTCATGAAGATATTTTTATGTCCAAAAATAACAACAGGATCTTACATGTATGTAATATATTCAAGCGGAAACTGCAGCAGTTCCCTGTTAATCTATAGGGACAGATTAGAAACGTTAAAAGACATTACTATTTTTTTAATTAGTGCTTCTATTATCAATAGCTTTTTATTGTTTTTTTTTTATATAAATGATAAACTTTAAAATTCCCCAAGAATACTTTTGACCCAAAATAAAATAGAAATTATAATTTTTAAACAAAGAAAAATTCACAAATGTGAATGCATTAAATGAAAGCGTCGAATAAGCTATAATTTTTCTCACTTGAATTAAAATATCGCATAATAATACAATATTGAATGCTACTCAGTTTTAAATTTTTAATCGTGAACGTATTGAAGGACCATTTAATTTAATGTTAAAATTACTATTACAATCATTTTAAGAGTATGACTCTAGGAAATATATATATCTTCTACCAAATTCTTGATTTAAAAAAAAATCATTAATTATATAATAAAAGGTTATTTTATCAGCAAAATTAGAGAGAAAGAGAGAGAGAGAGAAACATCTGAAATATGAGTTAATTTACCTGAATAGGGTTCGATTTCTTCTTCCAATAATGTTGGCACGTATTCATATAAAATAACTTTCTGCAACGAGAAAAAATGTTTTTACACTTCACAACAATATTTATTAATACACTTTAAAAACTTAGTTTTATCACTGATATTTATAATAAAGTCAATATTGATAAATTTTGTGTTTTCTAGGAGTAAATAGCGTTTAAAATACTAAATGTTTTGAAAATAATAGTTTTGAAAATTTGAAAACTACTGTGAATCTTTGATTGATAACTTCCCATAAATTGTTTTTAATTGTTGTTCTTCTCTTTCTTAACTACATTAATATTAAAATTATTTTTGATACATTGACTTTAAGTCTTAGGCATATTTTCCATTATTTTATTCAGAAATCATTGGTTGAAATTCTAACTAAGATATTATATAACAATATACTATACTAATGTTGATCAAAATCAAGACCTTTGGTCATGATTATTTTATTATTTGCCGTTGCACACCATTTTATCAATTTTCGGGCATAAGAAATATCACACAACTGAGACCTATATTTTCAAAAAGAATTCCGAATCACTACAATCAGCCACATCTCAAATAAAATGAAAATTATGAACTATGTAACTAAACACTAACTATTAAAAACTCATTCCTTCTTGCCAAGAAATAATTTGATTTTAATTTACATTTTAAAGATTTATTCTATTTATTTTATATTTGGAAAACGACACTATTGCGAGCATTTGCCAATATCTTCACGTATGAATATCTTGGAATAATATGCGTAACGAATCTCATTGTAATGCCATGCTAGACATAAGTTTAGGTTGGTTGATTTGCCATTTTTGCATACACTTAAAATGCCGGAGGGCTATTTCGACTGAGACCTATATACTGTACAATTGCTCAAATGTATTTTATCGTTGAGACATCACACACTGTCACATTAGATCTTCAATTTTTATAGCATGTTGTTCAATCTAATTTCGGAAACATTTATTTTTTTACACTGTGCTTATACTTCAGCCACGATACTCAAACTGTTGTTCATAAAATATTGTCAACTTTTGCATCTGAATAAATCATACTTTTAAGCATCATGATTGCGAAAGATATGTTACAAAAGTGCTTACACTTCCAACGTTCATACTAACCTAATATAGCTGGTCATAGCCATTGGCTTTATGCGCTTACCTTTTGAGATAGGCGTTGGTCACAAAAATGAAAGTTGACGCTGCCTTTTCAAGAGCTAATTTTGGTTTTTACTCATGATTTATTTAAATCTTTGCAGTACAATTTTTCTTCCACTGAGTTTTTACCTGTTTTCTTAAGTCTCTTTAATGTAATTTGGATGCTTTAATTCATTATATAGACCTAATCATTGTATAGGAGTTTTAAATTTCTCATTTTGTGTACGCCCAGATAGAAGATATGATACTTGCTTTAAATTCTCAAAAAACAACAGTGATTCTTACTTTTGCAATGCATCTAAGATAATTTTGAATTACTCTTAAAAATCGGAAGCATTTTTTATTCCTGTCTCGACTGAACAGCATCTGTGGAGAGTTCTCTTGTGTTAAAGGTATTCCCTTTTATTTACTCTCAGATAGTACTGAAATGTTAACATATTTTTGAGAATAACATGTTTCTTCGAGAAATACATATATTGTCAATGGCATGTTTAAATTTCTAGAAGAAATTTAGGCATTTTTTGGTATCATGTATATACCTTATTCTGTAATAGTTTCAGAGTAGGTGCATTCTCTTCACTTGTTATTGATAGGCTATTTTCCTAAATCAATAACAGAATTCTTTTTCTCCCCTACTAAATTAAATTTTTTCAAACTGCTATAACCTGAATTTATTTTTTAAGCTAGAATGGGGAATTCAATAGCAGAATATTAAACAAAGGTTACGCATTGCTAAAACTAGAAAATTTTATAAAACCTTTGTATACATTATACATTGCATCAAATAAAGTTAAATAAGCTCCTTAATAGAAACTGATAGCAAATATTATACAGTGAATTGCTATTAATAAACTCTTGTTTCGAAAATAATATAGTTGACAAAATTTAACTTCAGTTTAAAAAATATTGGAAAGATCATGAAATTAAATAACAGGCATCACAATATATATATAATTAAAATAAACAAAATCAATTGTTATGAGCCAGCAGATCATTCCGAAATCGGTAAATCTTTAATTCTGGCAACATTGCATAGCTACAATAATTGCACTATCTTCATACAAGAGAAAATGTAAGAGTTAGAGTAGTATGTAATTTATTAAAAATATCGGAAAATCTTAGAGTCAAGGACATGAGCGATTGATATCACAAACATCGCGAAACAAGCTTCGGGGTCTGAAACTGTTAGTAATTATGAAGTACAAGCAATTAAGTACGGAGGCCGGAACGAATGGACGGACGCGTCACTGGGATGTGCTATCAATTAATTGGATGATCGATCACTCTAAAAAAAGGTCATAAGACTTCGATACAGGCAATGGCAAGATTCATTTAACGACAAATAAACTAAATAGCTCTTGTTTTTGTCCAAAATCTAGAAGCCAATAAATTTTTGTCTTTTTGATTTTCCTTTATTAGAGACTGTTTAATATACATTTATTTCATCTCTAGATTTAAAATGAAAAAACTACAATCGTGCCTCATTTTTTAATTCACAGTAGAATGTGATCCAAGAACTGTAGCGAAAAAAAAAATAAAAGATAGGTCAAAGGTTAGTGAAAATTAGGTAAATTGATCACTCATTTAATTTAAAATACATTAAACTTTTCTATGCACGAAACAAATTTAAAATGAATAAATTAGAAGAAATCCGAAAATTAACAAGCATATTTTCTGCTAGGCACAATCCTACTTAAAACTAGATCTTTTTGCCAAATATAAAAACAGTTTAAATAAGAAATAAAAACCTAAGTTTTTAACTGAAAGATAATCTGTTCGAGGATAAAGTTCCCGATATATAGATCATAAAATAACTTATTTCATTTTTCACGGATTGGTCAATCTTGTAGCGAGATGGCAAGTTCAGTTAGGACTTACATTTTAAAATAAATTTCAATATACCATAAGCTTTCAGACTCTAACAGTCCATGAACTGTATAGAGATCATTAGCAAAACAATAATCATCTTCTACTCCATAAGAGAATATAAGTACATGAAAGAATTCGTGTATCCCCTAAAAATTGAGTTAAAACTCATTTTAATATTAATGATCTAAAATCATTTTAATCAGTCAAAAAGAAATGAGCTTTTCACAGAAATAAAATTTATTGAAAATGTTCAATAAGCGAAAAGAATACACATAACTTAATGCCATTGTGGCAGAAATAGCGCAAAACAAAATACTGTTGATAATTTAAATAGCCATAATAAAATTAGCATTTAACTGCTTCCTGGGATATTTAGTAAGCTTAATTTTTGCCTCATAAAGTTCCTTTGGTGTTATTTTAATAGATGTAGTGCCAGTTTCAACTGCATATTTTGTGGATGGCACTTTTATCTATACTTTCGTTTATATTGACAGCTTTACAGAGCGTGGGGGAAAGATCGAATCATTAACCTCCCTACATTTACTAGAAGAGACTATTTTCCAGAAGCAAAAAGAACCTCCACGGTTCATAATTTCCAAAAGAAGCATCAACTATTTCCAGAGCATAATTACGACCGTAATACGCTAATAACCGGCCATCCTTCATCAGGAAGCTTGGACCTTGGCGAGGGAAGTTCAAGACCTCAGAAATCCAGATTTTACGCCAGATCCACTTGACGGCTAAATTGTGGCATAATTGCGAGGCTCAGGCAGATGATCGGCAAGAAATTGGACCATTATCTCAAGATACGGGTGTCTGGAGAGATGACCGATAGTAGTTGAGCTCAGTTGGTGGTACAGACTTCACAGGTCACGGCTGTCCACGTGTGAACTACGACGAAAGAAGGTATTTGATCAAGTGATAATTACATTTTTTGTAGGTTTATGTGTGTAGTTTCTTTGCATAGCAGAAAATATTTGTAGCTGCGTAATTTAAATGACGAGTAGATTTGTGAGTGAAAAATCAACCCATTGCTATTTACGGCATAAGTTTTTCCAACCGCTCGTGTGTAAATTTTTTTTGACTTTCTTTCATTTGGAATTTATATAGTAAGACAAAAGGAATAATACTAAAGCATCATTTTTTTATCCTCTATTTTTCATTTCTGATTATAAAAGTATTCCTATATACCTTGGCAGTGAATGAATGTTTTGTGATTTTCACACCTTTGAAATTAGGTGGGTTAAAACAATTTCGTCTATAAAAATATTTTCTATGCATATAATGATGCAAATTTTTTCTTAACCTAATGGAAATGTCTTCAAATTACAAAACTAAAAAATGAGTCTTCGGAACCGCTTTATGTCAATAATATTAAAAATAGTTGAAAAGTATTACTGTATACTACGCAGTGTTTTCATAAAATACTATTCCATAGGCATGAATTGTATTCATGATCTACAAAGAAAAAAAATTAAATATTTTAATAAAACCTTACGATGCCTTTAAAAATGTTGACTGACAGAATGGCAATTATTTTTACGCTTTCTGTTGCGTTTAGAACTTAAGCTATTTTTCAACCTTATCTAAACTTAAAAGATAAATCTTAAAAACAAAATTAATTTTAAAACATTTTTTGAAATTATGTAAATAACACTTTGGATTCAAGTTTGTTAGATACCATTTTATCTTAATTTTACTTTTTAAAAATATTGTAGCAATTGTTTTAACAAAAAAATTAGAAATAGTCTCCATTCATTTGCTAATTTTTCTGTTCATAAAATATTGGGTCTCATGCTTCCTGTTATCAAAATAGTAGAGCCAGTATTACAGTTAGTGGTACAAATGTAATAGTATCATTATAGTAGTACAAATACTATGATTATACTATTATAGTCCATGTTTTAATAATCAACAGTAAATTATAGTTATTAACTGATGACAAGATTATAGCCCATCTTATACATGGTCACTACTATCAAAACCTAGACTTGGCCCACAACTTCCAGAGGTATCATTTCACAAGGATAACATTGTAACCACGACATATTTTACATGTCTCAGCCACCATTAATGAACACGACAGATCTTCGGTTGGGTCGAGTTCGAGCTCATTACCTTCTAATAACGAGAACGAACGCTTTAACCAACCAGACCACAAAGCCCTCAAAATATCTATTTAAATTACAGAGCAATTTTTAACTTATATACTTTTAATACAGCGACCTCAAAAACCTTAAAGCTACTTATAAGATATCAAAATACTTCTGTTACCATGGTAGCGACAAGAGAATTGCTAGATGAACAATATTTTAAGTTCTTAACATGATGATTAAACAGTTTTTGAGACAAATAATTTGAGATGGTTAGGACCAAGCAATAAAATATTAAAATTTAACATAAAATCCCAAAACACACATATATGTAATATTAAGTATAGCTTTGTAATTATAATAATAGCTACGATGGTTTTAAGATGGAAATCGCTTACATATAATATTAAATCTTTAGTATCACTTAATATCTCTAGAGTTTAATAAAAACAGTTTAATATCACAATTTGTCGCAATGCAAAGTAACCCAAAGTTAAACTGCCGACAAGTTATGATATTGAACTGTAATTATTGATGGTTTACACACATAATTTACAGACTAGGATTTGGAAAATAAGCAATTTTTTTAGATTAAAAATAATTAAGCAGTTAAAAAAAACAGCAACGAAATCTTGTTACATCACGCATTAAAAGTAATTAAGACACGCGTGTGCGTTTTATCGTAACTGCTTCCCACTTCATCGCTTTCTAGATAATTGTCTGCAACAATTTACGTGATTGAATTGCATATTTTAATGTAATAACCATTTTGAAAAATTAAGAATTGAGGCAAATAGCAGATGTTGATCAATAAACGTGCATGATTTTTTCTTTCTTCCCTCGAAAACAAAATATAGATTAACAAATCTTTAATGTAGGTTGAAATTAAACTTTATTATGTAATCAATCGAGATAATTAATCAATTTTTTTACATAAAATTATAACCATGCAAACCTTTTTAACAACCTTGTATTTTATCAACAATTTTTTTTAAATAATGCTCAATATTTATTTTTGATAAAGCTAGAAAAATACGATTAAACTATTGCATAATCTATTTAATCAGAAAAATACCTCATCCATTTGAGACTGATATTTGAGAAAAAAATTCATAAGACAAACTTCATTTCTCTTGGAATCAATATTATTTTAATTTTAATAATGCACTTTTAGGATTTTAACACTATATTTAAGCATGAGTAAGTAGACAAGAAAAATTAATTTTTTCTTCTTAGAAAGTTACCCAGTAAGTTTCCTCACGAAAATCCCATAGAAATATTTTTATTACATCCGTTTATGTGTTTAATATGTTTAATTAGCGAAAATTTACAGTACATTTTTTTCAGTGAGTAATTTTCCCTAAATATCCAAAGTTAAAATTTTGTAAAACTCACAAGTACTCACCTCGACAAATGTCATATAGAAAATAAAAATGCAATACCAAATTTCCATTATTCAATAGTAATCAAACACAAAAATCGTTCCAAAAAGAACGGCGTTAATACAAGGCTACTGTATGTCCTAGTCCACACTATGAAAAATCCTTTCGAAAAACAATACATGTTATACACTTTTGAACGTCTTTGAGCTGTATCAATGTATAATAAATATCCAGTTCAAATATTTTAAAACTTTCAAACATTTTTCTGAACCGTTAGATCTCAAATTAAGATTCACTGTTTTCTATATAATTTGAAATAAAAAAAAATGCATTAAGATGTAAGATTTTTTTCAAGGATTTTCTTTAGTCACAAATAAGCATTGAAATGATAAAGCTCAAAAAATTGATCCATCCAGATTCATTAACGACGACAATTTCTTGATAGGCTAAGACATCGACCTTAATTATGCTAGACTATTTTAAGACTAAATCACTCGTATAGAATCGCCTAATTATTTTTATATCATCAATGTACTACTCATCCTACAACATAACACAATAATCAATTCATCACTGGAATTTCCAAGTAAATATTTACTTCACCTCCATTAAATGATCTTTCCTTCACTTCAAGCAGTTACCTAACATCAGACGATCTGCCAGACATTTATATTCCGTTCGCATAGTTTTAATAGAGGCTGCAGACAATTCCATGCGCAAGGTTTATGCCAGCTTTCGCCCAAAGGCAACATATATCACTCAACATCTACAAGATCGTCTAGGGCAGAGTTGCAAGCATCCATCAAAAACAGGAAATTATTTAAAACAAGCATTTCTATTTTGGGATTTGTTATCCAGAACTGTTATGAATTTATGGAGTTTCAGGACAGGTAAACATGTTTAATAAGAAAAAAGGTATATTTGGATATCAGTTGTTGCTGCTATGTGAAGCTATAATGATTGTTAAATTATTCTTTGAATTATAATTATCATCCTATATTGCTTGGTAAATTGAGAATCCAAATATTCTAAATGTTTTCATACTCAGACTATATGAAAATATATTCCCCAGATTTGTTTTCTTTTTTTTATCTTTTGCTTGAAATTTTATTTTTTTTTTTATTGTTTCCTATTTTTTGAGTGGATATAATTAGATAATTACTGTAAAATCCATCATTTTTTTTACTGTAAAATAAGTTTGACATGCATTCAGAAATTCCTTTTTTCCAAATTTCTTTTGAAAAAGCTTGATGAACTTATTACATTTTTATTACAGCTTGTCAATAAGAAATGTTAGTCTTGGCAACATCATTATTCTTTGTACTTTCAGGTATGATTTTAATGAAATAATTGCATAAATAATTAAAAAAGTCAACGAAATTTTCCATGCACTCTTTGAAAAACGATTACGTTAAACATCTAACTATTTATAACTTCTGAGAATACCTGTTTTTTAAAAAGTTCAGACACGAACATATTTCATGCTATGAAAATAAAATATAAAATAATTTCCAGTCAACAGTTGATCAGAAAACTGTAGCTATTATATAACTGAATTATCAAAATATTTCCAAGATATGAAGAAAAAATGCAATTCTCCTTCCAAATTTTGTTTGGTTGCAAAACACCTTTGATGTTTTTGTACTTAAGGGCTATTTCAAATTAGACCAATAATAGAAAATGGATCGAAACTACTACAAACATCGATCTCAAATATATAAGTTTTCTATTTGTAACCTAATGTTAATCATTTGAATATAAAAACTAATCCAAAATTTAAAATGGATTCCAAACTATCACAAGTATCCATACTCAAGGTGGTAATTTAAATTACAATTTATTGCACCGAAAGCTAGTGCCTCAACTATTCGGAAGTCAGTCTAACTCCACTTCAAATAATCACAGCCGACATGAGAATTGAACCCACGCGAAAAACTGAACCGAAGGCAGGAGTAATAAACATTCGGCTGCCAGATAGACGAAATAAAAGTAGATACCACAAATTACTGATGCGAAAATGAGAGTGATAACTATTCAGCTACCATCGCGCAACAAAAGCGGCTTTATTTGAACATAGAAACTGTGAGACTCTCGCGAAGTAGTTTGCTAACAATTCGGCTTTTAAGCCAAATAAAACTGAATGTTGTTATTCAAATATGAAAACTCAAAACAGAAAAAGAGATTTCCCCACATATGAAAAGCTTGAAATTAGTTTACATTATCTAAAAAAGAGTGATGAGATTTTATCCTACCCCTGTGAATCAAATTACTAATAAAACTTCCCAAGTTTCAAACTTGAATCGAATCCACGAATTTTTTAGCTGACGATCATTTTGCCATCAGTTAGAAATAAGAATGAACTGAATTTAAATACTATGACCAAATATGTTTTCCTTGTAGTTGTTTTTCCCATGTAGTTTTCATTCAATATTCATCTTCCAATTAAATTCCAAACTACTTCAAGTACCCATGTTAAGAACTATTTTCTTGAAGGCAGATGGTTTGGTTTGTTTGATTTGTTTGTCGCTCAACGGTCATGTTTTGCACACGAGGGCTAATTAGACCGAGACTTACGGTTTAAAGTGGAATCCGAACCACTACAAACATCCATGCCCAAGGTGGGATTCGAACCCACGAACTGTTGAACCGAAGGCAAGAGCGCTAACCATTCGGCTGCCAGCTCGGCTTTCTTGAAGGCAGAGCCACTGCTGCCGCCGTTAGAATCTGTAAATAATCTTACTCTCTTGTCTTTGTATTTTACCCTCTCGAAGGAACACATCTCGATTGCTCCTGTAATTTTCAATCTAATTTTAAATAATAAACATGAGAAAACGTATTTCTAGATTATTTGAGTTTTGAACCAGGGCACCAGATAATAGATTGCAAAAATCTTGATCAAAAGCATTCTCATTATTGGTTATATGATTTGTTTCAACCCATACCAGAAGAAGTTGAATGTGGGAAATGAGCTGTAGATTTCTGGTTACTGGTATGCTCCCTTGATGCTACTAATTCAATATATTATTAAATTCTAAGTAAAAACAAATATAAACAAATAATAAGATTATGTCTTTATGTTATAAAACGCAAACACAAATTAAGAGTTTAGTCATAAAAAAACTATTTAGATGAGCCTGGTTGGATTAAGAAGATGAGAACTTTAATTTAGATATAATTTAATAACTATACTATTCATACCTTAAATGTTTCAATACGCATAAAATAAAATTAATTAGCTCTAAAAACTCTTTCCAAGGTAACTATTAAAATCATTTAAAAATTTTAAATTTTGGATCTGAAAAATTTGCATCTACCCTTCAGATTCATTTTAATTGCTCAAAATACTACATCAACCTAATTTTAAAAAGTTCGATTGATGAAGCGTCATCAATGACTCACGTCGACAGATGCTCCGAAACTGCCATTAATCAATCTTCTGCAAGAACCTCCTTCCGACTGATTGACAGGCGGCAGCCATTATGAAAGCTGATTTCTCCAGACGCATGAGTGACGAGAAATCGGGGTCGCTTTCTCATATGCAAATGAAGCACAGAACAAAACAGCGGTGGGGGAGGGAGATGCGACCCCCACCCACTTTATATTCCTTTCTCACGATGAGCCGCTGGGCAATCATCCCCCCTTCCACTAGAATGTTGAAATTCATCGCTTGCCTCGTGCTTTTCATATCCATCACAATGCCATTTAATCTACGTGTCGAAATTGGATCAAATCGTTGCCTTTCTTTATTGGCAAGAAAGGGGGTGGTCGAAGGTTTTATCGCTTTCTTAATATTCCTGCATTAAAAAGAAATATTTGTTTGCACGCGAGGTTTTTCTGAACTATAATTTTGTTTTTGTTATTTTTTTAGAGGAAGCATTAAGATTGCGCAGAAAATATAATTAAATTTTTTTTTTCATTTTTTTATTTTAACAAAAATGTGCATAATTTTATGAGTCAAGTTCATTTTCTAAATAACATCTCTTTTCTTCACTTTATTTTTTCACGATTCAATAATTTAAACAAATTTAATTTACTTTCATGGATCAAAGTAGTTTTCAAATAAGATAATTATACTATTTAGTATAAAAATTTTTTTAAACAATACAGAACACTGTTCAGCATAAATCAGGCTCTAATTTTTAGATTTTACAAATTTTTGGAAAAATTTCATGGTTTTATTTATACATTTTTTTACTAGATTTTTCTCAAAACTGTATGTTGGAATCAATTCGTGCAATCTTTAAAATTGCAATCCTTACCCTTGTATTTATTTTTGATCTATCTCATGAAATAACTAACGCACTCCTTTTCATCGAATTTGGTCGAATGGGACAAGAAACCATCCTTGTATATGCTTGTTTTTAACAACAAATCATTTTATAGATTTTGAACTCTTATGTGTGCTACGTCTGGGTATTACAAAGGAAATATATTCGTAACTACTCAAGAAGCAATAATATAGCAGTGGGAAGCTCGAAATTTTGAATCCTTTGATAAACTGAATCGGGTGCATCTCCTGACAAAATGGTTGGAGGCTTTACTCCAAAATTAAGGAAATAAGTAGACAAGATCCCTTTCAATACTTCGATGATAACTTTGTTTTAATTATTTTTGCAAGCATAACAAACAAAACATTTCTGAAATCAAATGAATAGGGAAATAATCATAATTAGAAGAAACTTAAGCAAATTATTTGAATAGATATGTAATATTCGTATGAACCTGAATTTACACGAGAGAAATAAATCGTAAAATGTCCCCGATATTATAATACGAATTCTGAAATTTTTTATATGTTCTGAAATCATAATCCATATTCTTAAATTTTTGTTAAAAGGCGGTTAATTTTTTTTAATTATTAATGAGAATGTTATAAGATTCTGAAGTTTTTAATATTTGAACTAGAACTCTAAATCTGCTTTTAAAATGCATATAGGGTTACAATTCTAAGAAATACTTTTTTTAAAGAAAATAATGAGACATCTTCAGAGGGTGCGAAAAATTTCATACATGTTACTTGTATTTCATTCAACTTCAAAAGCGAAAAATTTTGCAAAAAAAAAAAAAAAAAAAAAGAATATGAATTAAATCCACTGATATTTTTAAACTTTTTTGAAGTAACTATAGTTTTTTAACAAATCGAAAAGCTGGTATTTTATGAAAAATTGTAAAATAGTTACAGCGCTTTAAAAATTTGGTTATATAAAAAATTAATTTTTCAAATAATTTAAATATACTCGTATCTTTTAAAAATCAGCAACTGAAACTCCATTTAATCTTATAATTGGCTTCTGTAATATATTTAGTTACATGTCGTATTAATCTTGCTCGCAGAAAGGTTATGAAAAGGTATAATTCCAATACAAATGTATCTTACAGTTAATTTTTATTCTATTCCTTTTTATAATATTTTCTTTATTTTCTTTTCTACAAAAGTTTCAAAATACATTCGAAACATTAATTTGGTTTAAAAAATATAACTCTTTTATTTAAAAAATTCATTAAAAATGACAGTAGAGAAAATAATACTTATATCTTCAACATATTTATTGTTTATTTAAAGTGTATTGTATATTTCAGGTATGTATATATTGTTGTTTAAGTTCTATTCACATATATATTGTCTCTGACACTCGTATAAAAATAAGAATTAATTTATCCTAAAAAATTGTAAACTTTACAGGAGTTAGAACGAGTGGCTCGTTTTGAAAATTAAAAACGCAAGTTTTTGTAAAATTTGGAATAATAATGCATCTTATTTTATTATGCAATATTTTTAAAATTATGAATGATTCCTAGCGTTTACAGTAATTCAGTTGGCAGAGCTAATCTCTTTAAAAATGATGATCTGATTGGATTACAGCCTCTGCTGAACAAAGAAGCTATGAGTTGCGTTTATGTTCTCTGAATATATGTTTGCTCAGAAATTTTGTTGTCAAATTATAATTTAAAAAAAAAACTTATAGAAAATTTGTTATATTCGATAAACGAAAAATTAAATCTGATCAATATAAGAATGGGAGGACAAACTTTACCTTGCCGAAATTCTTCCACACATCTTCAATAACAAACTACTGGTTAATTTTTATTCACCACCTGATTTTTGAAAATAAGGACCAATGCGACAAAATTTTAATTGCGTTCTGCACAAATACAAGCATCCAACAAGCACAAGTACAAGATAGTAAAGTAGGTATCGAATTCATTAAAATAGTAAATAGAAAGCAATAGCTATTCAACTTTCGATTCAGTCTAAAAATGCCAAAGAAATGTATTTACCGATTGGTGCAGCTTTCTTTATAATTACGATGATAATAATTGGACCAAAAATATCTCACTACGAAAAATGGTTGTTTTGAATTTGATTAATGCTCAATGCTTGTTAAAAAAGGTTTTTAAAGGAGGGTAGATTCTTTCCTAGAAAATTATTATTACATCAAATAGGAAATTAAAATTTAAATTAGCAGATTACAGGCTTATCAAAGAAATCTCCTCATAGCTAGAAATCATTTTACATGATTGATCATTAAAAATTCTCTACTTAATGATCTCAATAAGATTTTGCTACAATTTTTTCCATTTTCTACAGAAATTTTTTGACGTTTTTACAAACTCTTTGAGTGATTCTGTTTTATGGTATCTTAAACACTTGGTCTAAAACTCAATATGTAAATTCAAAGTAACATATGTAAAGGTAATTAAACAAAATGAAAGAAGTAGTTAATAAAATTTTAAACAACTTTAATTTTAATAATTTTCCTTTTTTATTCTACATGTGTAGTACGAAAACAATTCCTCCTTAAAACCTAAAAAAAATGGTTTCGTACGTAAAAATATGATTTTTTTTATTGTAAATGTTCTGTATATCGCATACTAGTTACATATAACCAATAGTTGCAGCTAATACTGATTTAAATAACAGCTTTAAGATAAATCAAGCTTTATCAGAGTTCGGAAGTTATTCCACAGGTACCCCACCAAAATACGTGGGATACCTAACGAGGCACCCTAAACAGTCTTCCGATTGAACGTTTATATAACAAAAACAAAATGCTTTGCAACCGCACCTGAAGGCGTGTTTTTCCGCGAAACGATATCAAGAACTCGAAAGAGTGTACGTAATTCCAAGAGCAAGTATTTGGAACACATTCCCCATCTAACACCAATGGCAAGGAGAGATTGCATCAGTGGAAAGTGACCCACATGTCAGATGATCTAGTTAGTGTTGCTCACATCCCTGGGAGGGGAGTGGCCTTCGCCAACACCCCAAAAAGCACGCCAATTCACCAAGTGCAATCGATCCGTTATATAAGAATGTAGGACTTCCATGCAATCATTCTATAATTCATGTTTGAAAACAGGTTTTAACATGCTTTGGAAGACTTAAGGAAACAGACATTCTGGAAAATTAATATATAATCGCATATATATATATATATATATGTATATATATATATATATATATAAATATAAATGCAAAATCAGATGTATAGCCAAAAGCTCAAGAATACATAAAATATAAATGCAAAGTTAGACATATAACCAAAAGCACAAGCATACATAAAATTTTAAGTTTTAAGATTAGCAGTACATTTAGCGCAAAAGCAGCTAGAATAGTATTACTAAGATATAGTTAATAGTATAATTTATAAAATATGCAAAGAATATAATATAATGAAACAAAATACAATGAAAAATGCCAAATAGAAAATAATACATTGAAAAATTAAATGTCAAAAGTAGAATATCAGATGGAAGACAACACATTGAAATATTATAGCATTGAAATATTAAATGGAAAACGATATATTGAAATATCAAATGGAAAATAACACATTGAAAAAATACAATGAAAAGAATTACATTGAAAACACTTTAAAGAAAGATAAATATAAATATAAATGGAATAAAGTACCAATATGGCCAGCTTCATCAGGGGTGTTGACCACATTGGCACAAATTAAGACTATGTCTTGGGCCATTGCAGAAAAGCCATAATTTGTGCCAATGTGGTCAACACCCCTGATGAAGCTGGCCATATTGGTACTTTATTCCATTTATATTTATCTTTCTTTAAAGTGTTTTCAATGTAATTCTTTTCATTGTATTTTTTCAATGTGTTATTTTCCATTTGATATTTCAATATATCGTTTTCCATTTAATATTTCAATGTGTTGTCTTCCATCTGATATTCTACTTTTGACATTTAATTTTTCAATGTATTATTTTTCAATGTATTATTTTCTATTTAGCATTTTTCATTGTATTTTGTTTCATTATATTATATTCTTTGCATATTTTATAAATTATACTATTAACTATATATATATATATAATAAAAAGTTATTAAAATTTGACAAAGGCAGAATTTAACAAACCCATATTCATCTGACTAGTATGTTTGGATAAACCACTTTTAAATTTTATATTTTATTTAAAGATAAATTTTTAAAAAGATTTCTTGTAATTCATTTTTATTTTTAAAATATGAAGATTCAAAAATAAAATCTTATAAAACATTAAAAATTTGATCGTATATTATAATTATTTTTACCACACAAATTATCAAACATGATCTCATACAACTAGAAAATTATAGAATAAAATATTATAATATACATGCAATGCATTTTAAGAACATTATTTTGTTCCTCATGCATTCCAATAACTATATGGCCCATTTAAAATTCAATTTAAAAATTATAGAAAATGAATTTATTTTTTCCTATAAATACAGGATTTGAAAATCAAAAATCAATTTTGTTCGATTCATAGATTTCAAAATATAAACTTCATGTATGAACTTGTTAAAGTGTGAACTTAAAGTAATTTTATAAATAAAACTTTACAAATAACTATCATACGTTGTATATTATCTTATAGAGAAACATTTTAAATATATATGCACTGGTAGGAAAAAAGAATGATAATAACGTTGCATCTTTACCAAACAGCCATGATATTTTGTTTAATTATACAGGTTAAAAAAATTATTTGCAACGCATTTAAAATGTTCATTATTACGTTTTATCAAAAAAAAATGCAGACAATTTCCTAATTCTAACTTTTCGCATTATCTCTGGGAGATAAAACATTTCTTATTCTCTCTCGTTCTTATTTGTTTAAGAAATCATGTCTCATTGGTCAAATGGTGATGTATATTTTGTCCGAAAACACATCACAAAGGTTCTTCACATCAAGAGAATAATTCAAATTCAGCGGACTTATTAAAATTATGGTTTAATATCAAGTTATCACTTGAATAGTTAAAATTTCTTGCCTCAGTTCATCAATGAGTCAGTAGAGTTCTCAATTTAAGTATGAATGCAGTGGTTCGGAATCTAAATAAGACTGTAGAGCCCAATCGAATTAATCCTAGTATGTAAAAAGTCATCGGGAAGTGGTACACACATCATCACTATGTCACTATCAATAAGGTTTTAAATATTGTGCTAGCAACGTAGCAGTGAGCTTTATCATGCAAGTCTCTGCAAAACCGAACTAAGAAATGGTGCTTCTTATTCAGTTCTAGAGTAAAAAACATTTTATTTTCTGAACTCTTCAAATGTCCGACTCTAACACTTGAACATCGCACTACACATTACAAATGCTTTGATACTTTAAGCTTAAGCAACACTTTTGAGCACTCGACTTTTAAGTATATGTAATAGATTTTTATATGAGATAAAAAGTATAAAAAATAAATTAATTTTAAATACTACAGTATTTATTTGCATCTCCATTACGCACTTTAAAACTATGGTTTCGGCAATTTTCTTTTCAGCTCAACTTAAAACAGCTCATCAATAGAAAAAAATATGTCAATAATCTTATCTTATGCTTTCCTGGTAGCACTTTATACTAATCTCCTTAAATTATGCAGCAATTGTGGCAAAACGAGTAATACATTACTCCTGTTTCGTCATTAAATCTTATGTTCTTATGCTTATGAATCAGATTCGCATTGACTGAAAACAATGGAATTAAAAATGATAATTTTATTAGCCTGCTATGTATGCGCACATAACCTTATTTAATTAGCAGTATATTTACCATTATCAGTTATCATATGTTGATGTGAATTAATTAAAAAATTCAATAGTATTTTATCAGTCTAACACTTTGCATGCAGTTTTCATTCAAGTTCATTAACAAGTGCTCTCTTGTAATGAATCTAATAAAAGGTTACTAAAATCAACACTTCCAGATTTATATATTACTAAATTTAATTTAGAAAAGTATTAGATTTAATTTAGAAATAAAGTTTAATTTAGAAAATATTTATTTTTCCCATGATAAGCATAGTAAAAATATTAAAACTGTTTTTTCCCCTCAAAATGTGAAGTTGGTACGTCATTCAAGAATCACTTCTACAGGAAGATTTACAGCATTTTCTGAATTATCATAAATATCTACCACAGAAATTGAAACCGATTCCACAAATTGTTCAATTGAAGAAATAATAAAAATTGCAATTAGTTCTTGATTACAAGATCATCTATTAAAAAAAAGCTTATAAGCGAATTATAATATGTACAAAAATTGCACAGAAATAAAAGCTTATTAAAATATTATTATATTCACTAAAAAGAGAAAAATGGAAGAAATATCAAATGCACTGAGAGAATATATGTAGAAATTCCATACTCTATTGAAAATACTCGATAATATAGATCGAAATATATTCTGAACTTTGAACTTAATCTTTGAGATTTTTTATAATTCAAAGTACAGCTGTTTTTAGAATACTGCACCAGTTCGATTCATGGTTAATATCCGAAGAATACATATTGATGAAATACATTACAGTAGCACAATATAAATAACCTTTAACGAGGAAGAATTAGTATTCATAAGCTATCTTTCGATTTTCTTAAAAGTTTACTATGAACTACAAACTTAATCTTGATTGTATGTTGACAACTTATCATTTAAATATAAACGTAAAAGCATAGAACACCATTAAATTATATTGACATCACATACTGGACAGCCTGGCGGCAGAAGACCGATGTAAGACATTTTATTCAGGAGGATATTTTCATAAATGTATATCGCATGTGAGAAAAACAGGAAAACTCCTAAGCGCTCAAACCAACATACATGCATGTAGAAATGCAACAAAAATGCAGCAGCATCTCCTGTTGTTCAACAGATCGAACCTCAAGTTCCAAAAAGCTTTGTCTTACGGCATGGTGAGCCTTCACTTAAACTAAATGAAAAGATAAGTATACCATCTATATATTTTTTAAAATTTGTACATTTAATTGAAATGCTTAAGCATTTTGTTGTGAAAAGGCATTCGAACAACTACAAGGCGTTTTTTTCTGGGAGAATTTTTCATAGAAACTGGATTCAAATGTCGCAAACTAGGATCCCCAAAATGGGCCCAAGCAATCGCCTCGACAATGCTCTCGCAGAAAAAAAAAAAAAGAATCACAGCACATAACTCATGAGCTGACCACGGTTTAGTCATAGAACTTCGCTTGGAATGGAATGGCCGCAATAATCTCTGTCATAGCTGAACACAATAAAAGATAGATTTTACACTTACACTCTCTGCACGCACGTCTGCCGGAATGGATGCTTAAAAGTTTTCTTGGTTTCCTCCCTCTAACACTACTATTTAATAACGTAACAAATTTTCTTAAAAGGCACTCTAATACATGCCTTCTATATGATACTGGATATTAAATAACCTTGTAATAGCTTCCGGTATTTAACTGTGTGATGTTACTTCACATAATTCCTGCCCTTGCCAACTTCTTGTTTGCTGATGCTGTTTGCAATGCCCTCTTGTTGTGCTACTTCCTAACCTTTCCTTTTAAAACCGTAGGCAGCAAAATGTTTCTCCTCGGCTTTAGGGAATTTTCCCTTTTTTTCTCTTTCAACAGCCAGGCGGCATGGACGAAAGTTGAGAATTTTTCGTCATGGTTTTTCTTGATTGGAGAACTGAAACCGTATTACTCAGTTTAGCCAACTTTGAATTAATATCATGAATTTTTCTGGTGAATTCTATACTGGTGAGCTCTCTGCTTCTTGGTGTATTCTCTAGACTTCTCTCATCTGCTGTGCTGGTGTTCCCGTCGTCTAGTTCATCGAGGATCTCACAGCCGTTAGCAGCGAATTGGAGAATGGAATGAGTCGGCCTCACCTCTTTAGTAGCTTTCCCTGTTTGAGGCTGCTTCCAATTTGCCTTGCTTCGATTAGTCGATGGGTTCAGATCCGACTCCGTGAAGACTTGTAGCATCTATTTCCTCAGAGTTAGATCCAGCATTGATTGTCTACATCTTATTCCACAACCTCACGGTAAGGACAATCTCCTCAATTTTAGTCACCCACTTATCGCCTATTTCCTGTATTAGACATTATTGCATTTTTGTCCCTTCAAAAATACACTTCATTTACCAGCAATTTTTCTCCCTATGACTCATACCACGTTTCGCCATTAGGCCTAACTTCTTGGTCAATCATCTCCCCTTGTACAACAAAATTTCTTAGAGTGATCGTCACTACCATATTTTTTTTCACGTGTATCATTCCCTTGCTGCAGAACTGTAAGTAAATGTAATTATTTTTGCTATCTTATATTGGTTGTTAAAAAAATATACTGTGAAGTACTTTTGCATATTATAAAAAAACAATGTTTCTCTTTTCATTTATGTACATTACTCATGCACACACTTACTAGCCAAAATCCTGGAGAATCACAACGCCCCACTAGTACGCCCCACTGTAGTGAAGAAAAGGTTTAAAAAAGTAACTAAACCAACAATAATAATGTAACAAACTGTCCACAAGATGGCGCCAAAATATTTCTTTTATTGTTCAATGGTGACTAGTATTAGAACCTTTCATTTTGGAGAGTATCGTTCTATCAATAAGCCATAGGTGAGTGCAAATTGAGAATTATTATTTAGCTAGAAATGACAAGTGTGGGAAGAGATATTTAAGATTTTACCAGTTAGTCAATGGAGTACATTTCATCTTCATCAAACACCTCGTTATTTTAAACCAAGATAGTAACGAGGTCGACAGTTGAGTGATATTTTCTGGTCTATATGAAATCGAATACACAATATAGTCACAAAAATTTAATAATAAAATCTCTCAGCAAAAAATCAATTAGAAAAAAGCAAGGTCAATTTTTTACAATCTGAACTTTTATAGCTATAAAGCCAACGCATTATTCAGTGAAACAGTGGTAATTGTCCTCAAATATATCGCTTGTAATGTGTAATGTTTGAATTTAATGTTTTCATCCTCTCCAGCGTTTTCTTTGATTTGGTTCGTTTGTCACTTAACGGTCATTTTTTCCATAGGAGGACTAATCAGACCAAGTCCTACAATTTGAAGCAAATTCCAAACCACATCAAACATTCTTTCACAAGGGGATTCAAACCTACAAATGATGATGAATGGTAAGCGCTTTTGCTATTGAACCGAGTAAAAGATCTTACCCTTCATCTGCTATCTCTGCTCTCCAGCGTTAACGATACCTGTCTAAAATTAGTTAAGCACACAGATGCATGTTGGTAATGATAAATGATAATGTTGAGTTGCGGCATAATGTTTTTCCGTTTCATATTGGCGTTGAAATATCTCTTAAGAAATACGCTCTAAACTCACCTGTAGAGATGCAATAACCCATCTCCTGGCTCTCTGGAATATTTCTTCGTCCGACCAATCAGGATGTTCCTCCTGAACCCTTCGCGCCACCACATTGTGCCAGCGGAAAAACAGAATTCCGAATGCCAAGAGGGCTGGATTCTGATTGGATCGAGGATCTCCCAGCACTAAAACAAATCAAAATATTACTCAACTTAAACGAAAAGTACTAGAAATGTTCATAGAATCTACTCTTATTGTATAACGCTAAAACATTTTGAATTAAAGGCCAGGAAAATTGATTACAGATACAAAAAGCATATCTTGAAATACATACAAAGCATCTTAACAATCATCTTAATCACAGAAACAGTAAAATAAGATAACAAAATTGAACTTTTATAATAATAAAAATTCATAAATTTGCTATTATTAGAAGTTATAGAAATAAAAATTTAAAATATGCATCAGGTAAATGCATTATTGATTTTAAATAAGAAATTAGATTCTGTAATGTTCCAAGATTCCTTTAATCTTTATATAGCTTAAAGTTCTTTTTTTAATTGACTTACCGAAATATCATACATTTCTGAAACTTATTTCAATTGTCTTGTAATTCAGATAGTCTTAAGAACACCACATTATCAAAAAAGTGAATACAATTATGAATATGAAATATTTTTTGCATAAAGCAACTGCTTTTAATAGCTCAGATAATATTTTAAGAAATCATTTTTCAAAGAATTATGTACCATAAGCGTTTTAAGGAGTCATTAATTAAAATATATAAAGCTAGATTTAGTAAATTTTTGGTTTCCAAATAAGTAACAATTATTATAATGTCAAAATTATATAAAATTTTACTGCACATTAATTTACTTGTCTAATTCCATATTTAAAGAGTTCTTTTTAAAAAGTTCCATTTGATAATTTGTGCAGAATATTTTCTGGAAAATTTGAAGTTTAAATAAATAAAAAAAGCTTTATAGTTAAAATAAATCAGGAGAAATGTGGAAAATTTTGAAGAAAAATAAATTAATTACCCCAAATGTGTTTCGATATAAGAGAGGCAGATTTTGATTTATAAAAATTTCAATTAATTATGCTAGATAAGTGTAAAATTTAGTCAGAAAAGTCAGAACATTCCATCAGAACTAAAAATCAAATTAATCAAAATTTCGAGAATCCTTTACCACTAAAAGCCTTGAAGAAAATTAATGAGAGAGAATTATACATCTTCCGATTTAATAATTTACAAGCTCATAAGGAAATACTGTTCGTTTATGCACTATATATTTATTTAAATTCACATGTTTTAATGTATAGAAGAGAATTTAGAGGTTTTTTTTGTGATGTTTCATATAAATATAAAGTGAAGCTAAAATATATTAACTGGTCAACGGGTTTCACCTCACCATCAAATACCTTTTTTTGTGACGAAACGACAGTCATCTTATGAAGTTCTTGAGTTTGTCATTTCGGCAGATTCAGTAATCTAAACAGAAATCCTATTACAATCCTTCAATAAAAGAGATACTAGACTGCATGGATATTTAACATACGCTGATATTCTTAGCTCAGAGATTTCTTCGATTTGGTCAAGCAACCACAAACCAAGGGCCGTGGTAGCCTAGTGGTTAAGGTATCGGTCTTCCATCCGGAAGGGTGGGGTTCGATTCCCATTGCCGCCAAAGACCCACCGAGTACATGCGATATACGTGCTCGTTAAATCTGTGAAATCGAAAGTCCTGTGGTCGGTCGTTGAGCAGTTGCCATAGGTGCAATGGTCTGGAGAAATTTACTCCCCCTTCAGATCAATGCCAAAATTGAGGGAGTAGATCCTCTGGTGCTGCCATCTATCGGAGGATTTGAAGAGCAAAAGTCGTACTTTCACCTTCATGGTGCTCTGATTAAACGAAAGACGCTCCCAATTGACTTAAAAATTCGCATTGCCAAGGCATAGCGAGCTTGGCTTGTCCAAGTGTTATAAGTAACAACACCACAAACCAAGAGTAACAACGTCAGATATCCGTAACCACAATTTTAAATACTGTCTTCAGTGAATAATGTTTGATTTGGTATTCTAATGACAACTAGCGTGTGGAACACTATGGCACCGACATAAATTCAACTGAAATTTGATTCAAAAATGAGAAATTGGCATTTGATCACTTACGAAACATCCTCTCTGGACTCAGCTTCCCCAAGTACCTGGCAGGGGGAGGATTAATGAGGGGTGCCCTTGCGTGATTTCGAGGAGGGAACTTGCCACTCGAGTCGGTGATCAGCGTTCCATTCTGGAAAGATCGCATGCTGTTCACCCAGGCTTCACTGGTGCTGTAGACAAAGCTGCCATCGATCCAACTCGTCATCTGGTTCAGCTGCAAAGCAAATTTGGAAGTCGTAACACTGATTTCATGTCAATCAAATCAGTTGAAATACATTTATAACAGTTACACTGAGAAGGGTGATATTGTGTTAGGGGAATTCAATATGACAGAGAAACTAAAAGTCAAATTCTCTCAAATATTAAGTGCTAACAAAGCTTTAGGCAATTTTCTGATCTTCTGTACATGTCATGAAGTTTATAAATTATTCTAATGTATTCTTTTTATTAAAAAATTTAAATATAATTAAATAGTATTTATTGTGTGTGTCTTATATTTTAAAATTAGACATTTTTGAATTCTCAGTTTTTTAAATTATTTATTTATGGGTAAAATATACCATTTATAAATAGTACGTAAATTTATTAAGTGCAAGGACCACTTTCTTATTAAAGAAGTAATAAATCTTATGAATAGAGGCTGAAGATAAATTTTTTAATTTTATTAAACACGAATAAAGATTTCCGAGATTTTTATCTAAAATTTTTACTTTTTAATGCAAATTGTAAGTCGTCTATAAATAATGTAACATTGGATTATTAATTTAAAATTCTTTTTATTGTATGTAATTTTGTGCATGCGTTTATACATTTTTAAAAGGAATAAGGAAAAAATTAATATAGTAAAAATCTTAGTAATATTTCCATTTAATTATGTAAATCGAGAGAGCATTTCATGGCTTTATTTCAAATAAATTTCTGTTAGAAATTAAATATAACTTTTAAAAGAAAAAATTTAAAAGGATAAGCATTTCTTTATAATTTACGCAAACTGATTAAGAAAAATATAAAAAAAATTTCCTCCCTAAATTGGATACCATATGGGTTAAGTTCTAATAAATAAGCAAGTTATACATGGCTTAATAAATCCTGACACACTATGAATTAAGTAAGATTCGTGTTTATATGAGGATAAATGCAGCTACAGGGTTTTTCATCAGCACAATCAACATTCTCCTCAAAATGAAAATAATAAAAAACTCAAGTGGAAAAAAGATTTGATAGTTTAGTACAGTTTTTCTTCGGTAAATTTCTTTGTGGCCGCATTTTACAAGTCTACTTTTCTTACATCTATTATAAAAACATTAAGTCAACCAATATTTACAGTTTAAAGTGGATTATGAATCTTTACAAACATCTAAGCCATTGAAAGTAATCGAATATATAAACTGTTGTTCTCATAAAACGCAAGCATTCATCTACTAGCTCAGCAATTACTAAATAGATTCAATTGCTAGATTTTATGAAGGCAATTTACAAATATTAAAAACAATCATTACAAATATCTTCTTATAAAATCATTCCATTTTTATCTGTCAACAAGACAGGTAATATAATAAATAAGTTATAAAGGAAATAAAAAAGAGGGATATTTAGATGGAACCGTAAAAAATCTAAAAATGTATTCAGTTGGAATAAATTCTGTTTGATAGAGAAAAAGTTCTTACAAATGAAATAACTAAGAGAGTGTATGCTAAACATTACGAAACATAGAAAGATTAACCAGAAAGTCTAACTCTTTAATGTGAGAAACATCTCAAGATTTATGATAATTTTTACCAGAAAATTCTTTAGAAATCCGTTCAACTTGAACAGTACAGAAATCATAAAATATTTCAACATAATAATACATGATTCTTCCACATTTAACATTTGAATTTTTTTATTTCATCGCCTTTTTCAAGCGGCGCTAAATTAAAATACTTAGATATTAAAAATCCTAACTTTTTCAATTTCCAGTATAATATAAAATAAATTTTTAATAACCGAAATAAGAAAAGCCAGATAATAAGTAAAATACTTTTTCAAAAACAACTGGAAATCTAGATTGTACCACATTAAACATACTCGAATAATGAGTTTACAAAAATTAAATTAGCTTTTTTTATTTCGTTTACATTACTAATGGAAAAACTAAATGAAAATATATTTACTCAAGCATTCTGAAACAAAACTTGTTTTTAACTATACTCCACGTGATAATTTATAGAAATAGTTTAGTTTAAGACTTATTTATTTTTCGATTAAATTGAGTTACTATCGACCAAGTAGATTTCTTCACCACGTTAGATTGTTTTTGAACATGTGATGATTGCACTAACACATCTTATATTTTCTTGAACAGAAATTAAATCATCTTACTGCTCCTAGTAAATTCATTATTCTCTTAAATACCTTTAGCCACCAACTGTATCTTGAGCGCTGAAGATGCTTCTGTAGTAAGGCTTGGGAATTATAAAAATATTTGAAATTTTAGATGCATTGTTCAGTTAAGAACTATCTTATCATTGATATTCGTATGAGGATATCTTAGTTTATTGCAATTTCAAATATAAGAAAATAATTGCTAAAATTTTGGGAAAACATAAATATGTATGTATGTGGTGCGTGTTTGTGTTTATAAATTGTATTACTTTAATCTTTTAATTCATCGAAACAAAGCCATTTACCCATAATCAGCTGCAAAAATAAGTTAAGAAAAAGTTACGTAAATATAACATTGAAAAATTGATTTTATTTATTTTGACAATTAATTCTCTGACTTTTTGTTTAACTCGAGGGTTTTACTCTTATCTTGTATAGGATATAGAAGTTTCCAGAATATGCTTTTAAATGTTGATGCCGTATGATTAGCGTTCTGGATTTTATTAGCGAGGTTTCATTTCTAAGAAATAATTATACAACCCTTTTTAAGAATATGGTTAAATTGAATAAAAATTATGATGTAATTAATGTATACCCTATAATTAATTTCTCTCTTTGAAATAATTTCAATTTCAAAATATGAAACTTAGTTGTTGAAATATGGCTAACATTCTCTGTTAGCTTACAAAATATAATGTAAAAAATTACTTTTTTTAAGCATTCTAATTTTTTGATAATAAACTTATCAGAATAAAACTTGGTTCATAAAAACAATAGCCTATTTAGGTAAAGTGTATAATTAACTCATATACGAATTTTTATCATAAAACTATAAATATGCTTATTTTTATTTAAATTTATCACACACAAGAAATATTATTTTAAATATTTAACAAGATTATTATTATATGAGAATGTGTAAGCATGAGACACCACATAAAGCTCGTATTCCTAAAATTACAAGTAAAACATATGAATTACTATCATGCTCTGAATGGAATAAGCATTTATAAGTGACGGATCAAAAGTGTCAAATTAGTTTTAAATGTATACCAGGTACGTGGGTGCCATTCTTTTTTGTTTTGATTTTTAGATAAATATTTGTTCTTCAATTAATATTGTGTCAATGGCCAAAACATATATTTTAATTTTAGAAAAGTGTAATTTTTCATGAAACTTATGTCATATTTAATTTTTTTTCTGTCTACAGAAAAGTTACTTATCGACTTATTATTACTCATTTCTGAGGTGATTGTATGAGTAAAAGATGAGCAGCATTTTGCAAAAAATTAATTATATAAACAGTGTTTTAAAATAACAAAAAGATTCGTTATTTTAAAGAAAAAATAGCATAAAATAGTTTCAATACCAAACTCGGTTTCTTTTGTTTTATAGATTGCGACCACAAAAATGGGAAAATTCTTAAATTTTTGGTTTCTAAATAATTTAATTTAAATAATAGCTATCATAAATCTGTTTAATTCATCTTTAAAATATCATAATGCTAAAAATCAATCCTGATATTATTTGTAATTCATGACATCAATTGACGAAATAATCACAATTACAGCAAAAGCAAGATTATATTTTGGACGAATTCTCCAAGTCTTTTGTAAAATGATAATCATAAAGATTTCAAAATATCATTATATAGAAAAGTGATCTTTGCAAAAATTATAATAATACAGAATCTAAAACAGAATTTTTCATTGATGTAAGTATTTTTCTTTCGTAGAATGCATGAATTCTTTTACTTCCTATTTTAATAAGCAATTTCACGTACAATTATCTTATACTGCAAGTAGTTCAAGCCCATCAAAAGTGAAGAGGCTTGGCGGTATAATTGAGTGCGAGAAAAAGCAAGGATAGGCCTCGTCATGTCAGAAGCACCCTTTCTGAGCATTAATTTATTGGGTTTGATACCCTTTGAATGAAATGAAATATGCATATGCTCCCTTCAATGCTGTACTCGAAATAGCTCGCAGGTCGATGGTTTCTTTCATAATCCAGTTTTTTTAAATAAGATCAAAGCGAGGAATTGCTTTAAAAAGGTTTTATTTAGCATAAAAAACTGAAGTGAAGTCATTCTTCTATTCATAATGAGTAAGTGGCGTATGAAATTTTTTTTTAAAAAATTGTATTCCCTGCCATTTTTTTCTTAAGAAAGTAAGTATATCATTTATTATTTATCAAATGATGAATATCATGAAATTTTAATAAAGCTTCAATAATAAAATAAGTTATTTTATTTTATATAAATGCTTACGAAGAAGAAAATGTTCAATCAAGAAATAGAACCCAAGTCTTTAAAATAAAATGCCGAGTTTAGCATAAAAATTCATAAAAGAATTATTCCAAAATTGATTAAATTTAAACAAAAAAGTAGTCGTATCGAAACTTTTAATTTAAGAATTTTTTATAATTTTAAAAATAGAAAGCCATATAACAAATTTAAAAATGGAAAGTCATCAAAATTGACAAGATTCAGACTAATAAATTTAGTTGTAAAAATTTATCTTTTATCTCAGATCTGAAACTGCAACTAAGATGTATAATTAAAGATTAAATATGGATCATTAGATAATTTATAAGCTTATTAAAACTATATAATTTTGATTTTATTTTGTAACTATATATTTTTGATAAACAATCATTCAAATAATTTAGTTTGCGATACATTTTTATACACAACATTTAAAATGATAAAGGTCATAATTGAACGTAAGCTTTAAAATAAGGTGAAATGATTTACAAAACATTAAGTTGAGAGTTTGAAATTATATCGATTAAAATTTAAATTATATTGATCTTTTTTGACATATTCTTTAATTATCAGAACTAATTTAAAATATACATTTGTTTTGTAAATATACAGAGTTTTAAATTTCTCAGTTTGTAGTTATTAATTTAAATTTTAAACTTAATTTTTAATAATGTAGAGCAATTTAGCTATTTTAATTTAGTATTTAGTTTTTTCCCTACATTATAATTTGTAATTCACATTAGTTTAATACACATATATAATATAGCAAAGCCTATATAAGAATATTAAATTACAAAAACAATAAATACAAAAAAATTAAAGAAACAGAAAAATATCGAGTCCAAATATGAGAATTTCATACGGCATTAGCCTTTTGCCATTATTGTAGAGAAGTTTAACAATCAACTGTAGTTACGACAACGATTGCATCAAATGATAGGTCTATAGAAAATCTGCAGTTTTATTGATAGCGTAATTTTCATACATCGTTTCTGAACGATATGAGTGGCATCTATTGATCATATATTATAATAGCAAAAATCCAAATTAACCACTGCATGAATTTGTTGTGCTGCTTATATGTATATATGAATATACATGTATTAGTCAAGGTGAAAAAGGCAAAAAATATTCGTAATTTAAATAATTTTATATCTATAAATGTATTTTTTTCAGGGATGGGCTTGGTTTAAAATTGATGGTGGATTTTCATTCTCGATGACAATAGAAACAGCAACTTTTCTTTAATGGGTATTTCGAACTGACTGCACACGTCTACATCCGGGCTCATCGTGCTACAGGGCTAGGATAACACGCTTCGGAATATAAGGTTCCGGGTTTGATCGCAGGACCAACTGAGCAACGGGAGATGAATGTTGCACTTGTCTTCTACATACAGGAAATTTTCCAGGATTCTTCCTCTGCGCCATGTGAACATGGCCCACTATTTGTATAGTCTTTCCAAAAGGCAATGGTTACTAATAATGAAGTAATCATTGCCTTCTGGGAGAATGTCTACTATAATGACTTACAACGGCTTCTGCCCATTAGGCTGTCCTCTCCATGGTGTCAAAATAATTTGTCCTTTCATCATAAACACAATAGAGTTTTGGCATATTTCCTCATGGTAGCTTTTTGAATGCATAATTTATTTAGAGATGTTACAAAATCTATGTTAAAACGGATTTCGCGCCAATGGAAACATTCGCTTTATTATGAGAATTGGTTGAACTCCCAAATTTCTGAAATGAAAGCCAGGATGTGATAGCCCTCTTGGAAAGGAATAATCAAATTGATTGCTAATGCATTGAGTATTCTGCTATAATTATGGCATTTTTAAAGAGTTACAACTTCATCCATCTGTAAATCAATTATTTTTGATGATATAGATATTTTTGTGTAGTTTTATATGAAGCAGCATTCAGTAAATAAAATTGGTAAGAATTGAAGACCTTGTAAGAATTCATAATTGGTAGTTTTTGGACAAATATTTTTCAATATTAAATGAAATTTAAGAAAATAGATTCCACATTTTACATTTACATTTCCATAATTGGAAATGGATTTTTGTGTCTAACCGTGGTGAAACTTATTATTGGAAAATTTTTGTAATAACCGACTACTTTATAACAAGAGTAATTAACCATATTTAAATGAAGATGTAAATTTGAGTGCGAACAGCTTTCTAATAACTGTTATCCACTATCGCCAAACACTAATCTCACACTTTGAAACATAGTTTACATTTTGCATGACTTTAGCTCTTACAATATTGCATAAGTACATCTATCAACCATTTGTGTGAGGTACTACTTCGTGCGGGAGTAATTATTCATGCCTTTTTTATGGCTCCTACTTAATCTCTCTTGAATGTTAAGTGTTATCAAAATGTATTCCAGGGCCATCTAAATGGGAGGAGTCACATTAAAAGCCATATCTCCGCATGCGCAAAAATAATAGCCCTCTTACGTGGATGTATTTGAAATAGCTTCATTTGAGAAGTTTGATCGAAGTGATAAAAAAATTCCAGGAAAAGATCCGATCACGGATTAAACATAAAAATCGCAACTATTTATATTCGGTCACATATGAAGCTTGCGATGTTAATGACGTATTTTCAAACATAATCAACTTGCCACGAAATTTTAAGCATTCATACTGGTTATTGCCATGTTATTAAGAATATCCTGCTTTACCTTTAAAAACAAAAGAAAGTCTTAGATGTATAAAAACAAGATTATAAAGAAAATTAAATTTTTGTTCGCTGTTTCGTTTCAGAGATGAGATGTTTGTTTTTACTTCAGTTTTTAACCGTTCTCTAATCTCTTAGTTTTATTTTATTCATAATTTCAGTTTTAATGAATGCGATACATATCTTTGTCTTGACACAATGGCATTCAAACAAACTGAGTAGCATAAAATGACAGTATTTTAAAACTAATGAAAAAAAGAGAAAGCCTTAAGCGCTCTATTTCATAACTGTGCACTTCTATCTGTACGATCAACATATTTAATAAATTGGAAGATCAAATAATACTTCACTAGACAGTACATAAACTGAGGTACTGAAATGTTTACTTACATTGTGTAAGCATTTTGAAATTGTAATGTTAACCGATAGCATAATGGCAGGTTAGAATTTCTTGCTTCTTACCTTTTTAAGTTCTTAATCTTTTTTTAAGATTTTTTATATTTAGCGGGTCATAAATGCCACGTGTTTTATTCAAAGAAACTCGGAATCCAGACAAATGTACAGAGAAAACAAAATGCAACATCTATCTCTCGTTTTTCATAACGACTACTATATCGAGATCCTCCATTTTAAAAACGATACCGCCTCATCCTTTAATTACAATAAGTCCATAATTATTTATAATACCATATGATATGGTAAGCTTTATGTATATGGTTAAAGATATACTTCATGGAAATCATTGTCATACCGAAATATTAATACTAAACAGTTAGCGAGACAAATTTCCTTCACATTCGAGCAAAAGATGTAACGGTAAAAAAAAGAGATTTTTGTCCAATATCATCGGAATTTATATGAAATTAGTATTCTATTGTCAAGTAATTGCTTGGAATAAGATAATAGGAAGTAAGTATATAATCATTTCTTTCAATCAAAAATGAAAATTTCATTAATCATAATTTGTTCATTATTTCGAACACAGAAACTGGTTCCATATATCGATTCGAAATTTCATATATACTTATAACAGTTTGAAAAAATTGCACTTCACCTTTTCTTACTAAAATATACAACATCAAAAGTGCAATCATCCATTCTTTAACCTAGCAGTTTCTGCAGTTTAAGACAACATTCTGTCATACTGGTTTAACAACGCTCTGAGGTTTGATTTATTTGTTTCTCTACGAACAATTGATGTAAATCAACCAGAAGTACAATTTAATAGAAATTATAAACATTTTCTGTGCCCATGTATGAGGTGGGAGGTCGGTACCACGAATCGTTAAATAGAAAACCAAAGCGTTTTCAGTAACTAATTCAATTTGTTGCTCTACAACTGTTTGCACATGACAGCTGAGGCGATCACAGCTTACGGTTCTTTTCATTACGTATAACAGTTAAAAGAATTTTAATAAAGAAAAATTTATTAAAAGTTTTAAGACATTTAAGTGGAAAATTATGTTATCATAGATTATTTCGCAAATGACGTTTTAGAAAATCACTAAAAGCTAATTATTCAATTATTTTCAAATGTTATCATTTATTTTCAGATGCCAATTAGAATGGTGATATTAAACAACTGTAAGCATCATCTGCTGAGATGGAAGTCTAAAAAATGTCCAATGAAACAAACATATCTTGTTCCATAACAAGAACTAAAGAGAGATAAAATTAATATGCTACATTAAATCCAGGAGTATTTTTTACTTTTGTTGAAAAGAATATCATTAAGCAAAAACATATAGATTCCTAACTAATTTCTTTCATATATAAGTAGAGAATAGAGAAGAGCACCAGTTTACTAATAAAAAATAAAGCTTAACTTTTTATTTGTAAAAATATCAAATATTTGTTCATGTTTAATAACTTTAGATAGGCAAATATAAAAATTTCTGCTATTTCTGCCAAGTTTTTAATCTAGTAACTAAAATCGTTAATTACTATTTGCATGTTCTTACTTTGTAATGCTTTATTATAAAAAATTTTAAACACGTCAAAAAAAAAGAATTTTATTCATTATGTTTGTTAACAACCTGAATTTAGACACGATCAGTTGGCATCACAAGCCAATGGCTGAGATTTCTGTCACTCAAAAACTAGATAAATGGAAAAGCAGCATTTTTCATACCAGGATGATGTAATCTCTTTTGGCACCTACCAAATGACTGTCATTTATGCCCAGTTGCCCCGCCCTAATTCCAGTAGCTGCTGATTACTTATTCCGATAATATTGTTACTTTGTCCCAATATTGGTTGACTCATATGAACTTTAGCTAGGCAGAATGAAAGGTCTAGGTATCCTAAATAAGTAGGTTCCATCCTGTAGACAAACTCATGGAGCTTCAATACCGACTTTAATCAATGCAGAGAATAAATGATCATTCCATCATGAAATGCAGTAGGTAGATGTTTACTTTTGGAACATACAATTTATTTCTGATCTCTACTCCTTAATGAAGACTTGGAAGAAAATTATAGGTTTATGAAAAATTTTCCAAATTGTAAAAGCAATAGGAAAACGTTAGTTGCTGGATATATGCTCAAAAGTGTATACTTCTGACTAGAATGAAGATCGCACTAGTTCTCCAGATTGTTTTATTAAATAAAAGCAATCTTTCCCTATGAAACTGATAAAAATACGTAAATACTTGATCATTTTAAGATACATGTTTTTAAATATTTAAAGTAATTTTTAATAAATATTCAATATAAAAAAGTTATGATTTTGCTTAAATAGTTTCTTTCGATTGGTATTTACGTTTCACATTGAAAAATTACTCAAAGGAAAGAAACTAAGTTTAATTGTGAAATTGTTAAGCTGGATATTTCTGTACAGTGAAATAATAAAAAAAATTTTATGCCAAAAGAAATAAATCATTCCCGATTGGAGTTTCCATAAAATCACAATATATTTTAGAATAAAGATTTAAATTTCAATTATTCGATTTCAAAATCTGTAAAAATTTTATTAAACGCAAATGAACTTTATTAAGAAATTCTATTATTATTCAGCCGTTCACTAAAAGTTTTCATTCTTATGCAATGGTAATTAACAAATATGTAGCTATTTCATTAATAAAATGTATAAAATTATAAGAAAAATTTGAAGTAATCACTGTTATCATACATTTAAAGATAAAATATCTGTAAATTATTATTAGAAAAGAGATATTCCATAAACTTTTAGCCAATAAGTATTGTTATTAAGTCATATGTGTATCAGAAAGGAATTTAATTTTTACTTTAGAGCCACTTCTCATCCGAAGAAAGCAAATTTAATCAAGTCACATTTGAACTATTCTAAATATTTAAGATGTTGTGGGAAGAAGGATTAATCGAGGTGAAAATCTAAGCACTGACCATTTAACTGGCGTTTCAATAAAAAGTTTTACAGAAATTAAATCATTAATCTTTTTTTTATAGTTTGACTTATTTGTTGTTCTCAATGATCCATTTTTAATCATCAACTATAGGCCTTAATTACGGAGAGATAGTTAGTGTGATTAGTTTAAATAGAACTCTGAAACATTAAGGGAAAGGAACCCTCCCCCGTTGAAGCAAAATCTAATGTCCAATCATCTCCCCCTTTGTTTCATATAGGACATCTTTTGATAATTCTGTAAAATTTATAACGTTAATAATTATGGAAACTTCAATGGTAATAAGTCAAATAAATATGGCTTCATATTAAGATTATTAAACCTAAAATATTAATACCCCTTTTTGTAAATAATTTAGGAGAAATGATCACATTTCATTTGATTGTGAAGAAATTCTTTTCTTACCAAACTAAATGAAGTGACTTAAGATGTTCATAATCTTATTCTATTGGTATTAAATTATTTTATTTAATTTTATATGAATATTAGGATTTGTAACATGATTTTAAATTACATAAAAAAACCTTATGTGCGTGTGATTTGTTAATTCATATAGTTTTATGGGCTTTAGATATTCTTGAGGAATTTATTTCAATAAAATATAAATATGTCGCGATTTTTAAGTATGAAAGATATTTTCATGTATTTTCCACTAGCAAATTTCCATTGAATCAGTCATGTAAAAGCTTTAAGAAATCACTGTATACAATAGAGAATTTTTATGTGATTTCCGTATAATGCAAATTTTCTTAAATCGAAAAGAAATTTTTCCTTTAATTTAAAATATTTTTAATTCTGTGATACGTATGTTACTATAATGAAATTCTGGTCGCATTAAAGAGTTGATATGAATGTATGCAGAAAATAATCAAATACTGTGACGAAATTTTAATCTTTAACAGCTTAATTATTTCAATATATATCAAGAAATTAAAATATTATAAAATATTCAAATTACATTAGTTTTTCAATGTAAAGATAGTCATTTGAAGTTAATTTATTGATTGCAGCTATTTTATTTATAAAGACAAGTTTTGGCTTATAAATGTATTAAAAATAGTTTTTAAATTATTCATTTACAAATTCATTTCTTCATATTTTCAAAAACAAAAAAAAAAAAAAAAGATTTTTTCAAAGTGCCAGAAAGATTGTTATGCACAAATAAATTTTTATTTTGGCGATAAACTAGATTTTAAGTAGTTTATTTTATTTCGTCTATAATTAAGACGTAGACATCTGCTGGTTTTGTATTTTGTGTGCATCAAAATTTATTTTTCATACTTCAAATCCCCTTCAATTATCAGAACACGTGGGAAGTGCTAGGAAGGCAACTTAATTATATAGACCAAGAGGCAGTTGATTATATTTTTGTCACTAGAACTATCTGTCAAGATTATATTAACAAATTCTGTTTTCGATTTCATTTTCTTTTTTCTGTCATACTATATTTGTGGCACCTTGCATCACAAGGAAATGCTTAGTTACATTGACGTTGAAGAGAAAACATGTAATTACACACAGACGTCTGTCGGCAGTTTTAGCATTTAAAGTTTCTTCTAAATTTTAAAAAAAAATTATAAGAGTAGTAGGACTGCATTTTAACACTTGCTTACCCTTTTCACTGCGGTTGAAGTATTATTATGCAATAATTGTTATTTATATTGAAAGCCTAAGCAAGTTTTATTTCATTAATCAGAAACATCAGAAACTTTGAAAAATACTTCATGATAAAACTTGTTTATTTGACAGGCAGTAACATAAATCTCATCCAGTACATATCCAGATTTTCTATTTATTTTTCCCTCTAACCTTTTTATTTATAACTTCAATATACACCAACCATGTATTTTCAAATTATATAACAATTCTCGAAAGCAAATTTTACTGGAAATAGAAAACAAAATTGAGATCCATATGTTTATACCAAATTTTGTCAAATTTAATAGTTCAAAATATGATATATTTCAAATATTTAGATCTCTAAATTTTTTACTTCCATACGGATATTTTTATGTGACATAAAATAAATATTATCATATATGTCAGAAAATCCAATCAAATACTTAAGATTGAATCGGAATAATGTAAAATAAAAACATAATAAACGAATTAAACTAATCGTAGTAATGAAATCAAATCAGATAAGTATAAAAAATGATAGTTTTTTTTACTTCTTTTCTTGTGTGTGGAAATTGTCCTGATACTTTTACCGATTGTAAAATGTTAAAGGGAATTTCCTTTGCTTAAAGTATAAAATCAAAGCGGCAAATTTGTTAAAGAAATGTAAAAAGTATTTCGCCCTAAGCTTTCTATTTGAGATTATTTTCTTTAGATGAATACTCAGTATTAAAAAATTTACATTCTATAAGCTTATATACTTTGTGATAACAGACGATTACTATAGCGCAAGATTCTGCTGAAAATCGAATTTTAATGTCATTTGTTCTCCAAAAAAACAATGGGTAACTTAAATAAATTTAATTAAAAAATTAAAACTAATTGGCATTTCTTAATTTGGTATGCAAGAATTCCTTTTTCATGTATTTCAAGATTCAAATATTTAAAATTGCTATGATAACAGCAAAAAATATTTATACATTTGTATAAGGTTGGAAAGATTCAGGATCTTCTAAGGAAGGGTATTAAGTGAAATATATCGTTATGTTTTTTGCTGTTTATTCTAAATTAAACCATATTACCGACCTCTATAATATGTTAAGGCACTGATAAATCCGTACAAGATTTATACCAGTATTAGCATTTATGCAAACCACACAAATACAGGTTTCCTTAGTAAAACAAATTCTTTTTTTCAACTTTCTGTGTCTTAAGAATTAAACCAGTTTAAAATGGTTTCTGAAACACAGCAATCACTTTTGAAGGTGGAACCAAGCCCATGAGCTGTTGAATTGGAAGTCAGAATGCTTACCATTCGTCTACTCGCTTGGCTTATAGTGGAGGGGTATTAGACTACGAATATTTCATGTAACATTATTTTCAATTAGTAACATTTATATCTAACTTAATGCAAATATAGTAAATTTAACATTTTTATCAGCCCGAAGAAACGTTGAAGAAAATTCCATGATAAATTAAAAATAAATATGAAACGTAATTTATAAGAGTTATAAATAATAAAACCTTAACTAAATAAAACATTTGAATCTCAAATATCAGAGTGGAAAGATGTAAAGGACTTTGAAATCTTAACTCGCTTTTGAAAATTTTCAGGACTTGATAATAGAAAATATATGTGTAAAGTTTATATTTCCTTACTAATGAAATTTCATTTCATATAGTAATTATCATATTTACTTTTTAGTTTGACTCGTCAATATAAATTAAGAGTCCACTGTTTTAATATTATTATAAAAATTCATTAGGAAATTTTATTTATATGAGAAAAAATTTAGCCAATTTCTCTAATAAATGAATAAACTTGATTAAATTCATACTTATATTTAATAATTCTAGTTTTATTTACGACTCGATGTAGTTGTACTAAATTCTTATGAGCCTCAAAACTACCATGATAGTTCAACTTATATCATTGGATACGGTTACATTGATTTAAGGTTTTGCAATACGATCGATTACTTTTCTCTGATGAAGCTGATTTACCTGGTATCTATATCATAAAATTGATTTTGTACCATCACAAACACTGGCACTAAGAAGCTTATTCTAATCAGCTGACAGCTTAAACGCGTACAGGATTCATTTAAAAAGTCTTTGACTTATAAATCCAAGTTATATAATCATACAAATACATGTAACTTGATTAAATTTATATTTTATTTCCCATGATTTCTTTTAGTCAGAAAATACTTTCTTGGAGTTACCAAGCGATGTTTCTGAAGTTAAAATTTTTCTGTTGAGGAAAAATATATATATAAGCATAATGTTAGTTTTAAAATGGGTCTATTTATAAATGAAAAATTACATTTAGTATTTTCACTATAATTATATTGAGATTATATCTGTTTTATCAATTGTCACGAACGTATTATTAACTAATGAATACTTTACTATTCTTATAATCGTGTTCTTATTTTAGGTCTTATTTTACAACTAAAACATGTTCCTCTTATTAAAGATTCTTGACTGAAAAATTACAAAAAAATTGAATATTAAGTTGGTTCTTCTGATTTTAAAATTGTCTGACCTAACACTTTGATAATAGAAACATTCTTCAAAAACCTATATTTTTCAACTTTTTTTTACTGACGTGAAATTAATCATCAGTTAATAAGTTTCTCAATATGTTTTACAAAATTACCCGTTGAATAAAAAAACGGCATTCAATATTACATGAATATCTTGCTGATAAAGAGTTATTGGCGCTGCGGAACTCTGAGGCTATTAATTTCCTTTTTTTTCCTTCAGTGTTTTGGCAACGGTAATTACCAGCCGATAAATGTCACGATTGGAAAACAGATCAATCAAGCTCCATCGAGAGGAAATCCTTATTTTTTTGGCATCCGTTGTTTTGGATTATATAACAGTAGAAATGATAATAGCTTTAATGACATTCAGATTCAGACAAAAATAACACGTTTTCAATTCGAAATATGAGAAAACTAATCCTCTTATGTTTTATTCAACATTCTAATGTGCGTGAAACTCTACAAAACAATTGTACCATGATTTATATTTAATATCCATTACTGGCACTTAGATTTGAAATTGAAATGATCCAACATGTGTTCAGTCTTTCATTTTTCTGCGATATAAATTATAATGGAAATATTATCATGTTACTTATCATAAAAATTAAATGGATTTATGTTAAATATTATACACGTTATACTTAGCATGCGATCAGAATTAGGAATGTTTTTAGATTGTATTCTGAAAAAATTTATTTTTACTATGTAATATGATTGACGGGTAATAAAAGTAACGAAAAATAAAATGGTCAGTTAATAATGGATAAAAATTAAGTTTTGTGCTAAAGGATCCTTTTACAAAAAAATCATTTGATCAAACAAATAGACTGTGAATTTTTTACACACGTTATAAAATCGTATTACAGATTAGTAGACACATTAATAAGCAAATGAATGATACATTGTATAAACATCAAAAAAATCTGAATGGGAATGTAAGTTGGATAAGAATAGATTTCTGAGAAAAGTCAAATGTTCACCTTAAACTTTTAGTAAAAGCGGTAAAGGAATTGTATAAGCAAACGAATAGATACATACTAGACATTGCAAAACTCGGGTTATCTTCTCAATGAAATTTAAGAAAATTTTAGTGATATGTATTGTTATGCAAACATTCACGGTCTCAAACGTTTCAATACTTACAAGAGGTCCATTTCTTCACTTGGTCAATCATTTCATTTCCACCTTTTTTCATGCACTTCCTTCACTCTCGAACTGGGCACTTTTTTGACTTAACATAACCATTGGAAAACAAGCAGTTTTATTTCAAACTTTGTACTATTGTGAATCATCTCTTATCATACCAATCTGTATTTGTGTTTTTACGTATCTAACAATGTGCTTGCTTTCATTTTAATAATGCATTACAAGTTTAATTGATCCACTTATTTCTAAACATATAGATAACTACAAACAATAAACATGATATGCATAAATATGTCACCTTTTTAGGAAGTCTCTTAACTATCTCCCTCTTGGGCATTATTTTCATATACTTCATTTCATTCATTTACTAAAAGTCACTGGGACTTTTATTTCATATTAATTTTAATGCGTACGATTTTATACAAAACTTTTAACTACTTGAAAAATATACATCACTTGTTTAACTTCTACTTGGAATTCGTAAATTATGCATGCATTTATTTTTACTTGTACAAAGATTTCGGAATAGTTACGCAAGTTAAAATATTAGCTAAATCCTTATTCTGTAACCAAATTTTAGTTTTTCAACGATTTCAATGTCATTATGTCATTTCCTTCATCCGTCTACCAAAGATCCAATCATTGTATGTACTTATTGGTCGATCCATTATTCAGTTTTACAAAGTACATGTAATAAAAACGGAAAATTTTATCTCATTATTAAAACAATTTTTTTTCAACTTTTATTTTTACAAATAGCTTTTATCCTAAATTTAAGATTTTTACAAACATTTCCTTTATTTAAATTTTGAAATTTTTTCCTCTTGATTAGTTTTACAAAATAATCTGAATCAAAACATTAAGTATACTTTTAACTAAATCTAATTTACTGCTCAGAAAAAATAAGAGCCATAACTTTTTTATAGCACACATTTTGTAAATATTCTTAAACTGTAAGCTAGAATTACCTACCTAGGAATTTTGAATTCTTTTTCTATTTTTCAGAATTGAGATGGAAAAATGAAACTGATAAAATTATTTTATTTGATTAAAATGTAGTTGGACATGTATTATTTAAGAACGCTTTGCAATTAAAAACATTTTAACTTATTATGAATAATTTCAGCTTATCAGGAGAGAAGATGTTCCAATATTAAATCATAATCAAGAAACACATATTGTAGCTTTGAATGTCATTTATCATTTAAAGTAAGAAAAAGCAAACTTTTATTGAATTTTTCATACGCATTTATAACTGTTGTGTTTTAAATACTCATAAAATACATCAATGACTTTCTGTCGATACGAAACGTGGAAAAAGTGAAAAGTTGCTGAAATTTACTTTCTGTACATAATGATTTCCTTACAACATAAAAAAGAGTCATTTATTTGGATGATAGTCTATTGTTCTTATTCATATAAGCAGCCATTAAATATGAACTGCTGGAACAATATAACGATGAATGTCATAATAATAATAATAAACAAATAACCTACATCGCCGTCAAATCAGTGTAATTAGGAGAAGAGTATAATAATCAACAGTAGATTAAATAGATAACACTTCTTATCTCAATTATGAATACTGGACCATTTGTTCTTGTTGAATATTTCAAGATTTCTAAATATTCTTACACAAGAATAATTGCCTTTAATTTAACTTACATTTGTATGCAAGAATTCGAGTCAAACATGCCTGCATGAGGAAATTTTCCTGGTTTATCCGAAGACTTTACTAGTTTCCTTGAAATCTTAACAATTATATTTTTTCCATATCCGGATTTAGCGAATGAGGTTCGTAAATTCAAAACTTGGATTCCCGGATGGATTAAAACTTTTGTGAGTTAGAAACATTTGAATTTATGTGGTTTAATATTTCAGTCGCGAATATTTTATATCATTAATATATTTTGAGCTCAATCAAATTGGTAGAACCTCATTGGAATTAGTACAGGGAAGTTAGCTGGTATCCATGTTCATACATATTAAACTGACATATGAAGATGTCAATGAAATAATATGATTGTATATTCACAGAAATCAAATTTTTAAATTCTGAAAAGAATTTGATTTCACGCCGGTACTGGTTCCTGTAGTAAGTGGCGAAAAAAACTACGTTATTTATATGCCAATTGAAAGATATTACAAGTACTGATATTTTATAATTTCTAAAGTGTAATCAATGCATATAAAGTTGAAAGTTATTATATTTTAACATATTCAATAATTTTAATCTATTTAGATTTTAATATAAGTAAAATGTATGCCAGAATTTTTATAAAACACGTTAGAGATTCTTTGCACTCCATATTGTGTGGAAACTAATTATAATATTAAAATTATACCGAAATTCACATATTTTGCTCGTGATATTGATAAAGATTTCATTCTTTGTAGGTTTCGATATTTCATTTAATCAAAATCCCTTCTTAAGTCAAATGTATAATGATTTAAGTTATTTTAAAGTACCCTTTATATTTTAAAGATATGCTTAAAACATTTATAACTTAATAGAGACAATGAATTTTGAAATCCTACCAAAACGTTTAAATAAATATATATAGGGTGATTCTAAATTATTTTTACAAATTAAAAGGGTTGATAGTACCATTCCATAGAAGCAATAATTACATAGGAGTATAGACTCACATTCCACTCTGAGAGGCAGAAACGAGGAAAGTAGAAACGAATCAAGAATCTATTATCAATTTACGTATGCCAATTTCTACAGAGAAGAAGCAGCATTTTGCTATTATTGTTTACAGGAGAAAGCCAATCAGAATAGACTTGTCCATTAAAAACGCAATCAACATGTTTGTTATGACAACAATGTTCCCTGTCCAACCCCTCGTAGGCACCAGCAGAAATTTTCTGGGAACATCTGGGTAGGTATCCTTGGTGATTACCTGGTAGGCCCTTACATCATGCCAGACCGTTTGATCAACGTAACACATCGCATTTTCTTGGAACAAGTGCTTCTCGTTTATTACAGGCTTTTCCACTTCCCATCCTGAGAGACATGTGGTTTGTGAATGATGGAGCCCCAGCACATTTTTCCATTACAGCCTGTAACTTTTTTATTGCCACATATCCCGCACGATGGATTGAGTGTAGTGGATCTGTGGCTTGACCTCCTCGCTCACTGGACCTCGACCCATTGAATTTTTTATTTTGGGGGCACATGAAATCTTTAGGGTACGAGACGCCTGTGGACTCAACTGAAGATCTCGTGATTAGAATCATTGTTGCTTGGGACAAAATTGATACGGTACCAGGAATCTTCGAAAAGGTGTGCCAGGCGTTCCTTCGCTGGTGTCAACTGTATAACGATACACATGGGCGGCATTTTGAGCATTAGCTTTGAGGTTTTCCCTGAACAATAAATATGATTGTGAAACTTTTGGTATTATTCATTCTCTTACTCAACACTGTTGTAAGTATTGGGCAAGCACTGTCAGATGGGAATTCCTTTTTTCTGCCTCTCAGAGTAGAATACGACCCTATGTTCCTATGTAATCATTGCTTGTCTGCATGGGTTTACCCTCTTAATTTGTAAAAACAATTTAGAATCACTCTGTATATTGATTCCAAGGAAACTTTCCCACTTAATCTGTATTCGACTTTTAGTTGCACAATCAAATATTGTAAGTACTCAAATTTAGAATAAATACTTATTGTCTGGAGGGTTTCTAGGCATTTCCTAATTTAATCAACAAGTTCAACTTCTGCTTTTACAGAAAATTTTCATCGTGGTTTTATAAAATTTTTCCAATGCCCAGTTACGAAGATTTTCTTCTTTAAATACTACAAGGAACGGAAGTGATGGCCCTTTCATACAGTGACCGGAAAGTAAGTAAGTTTAAATAATTCAAAGGCAGAGACGAAGCAAAAAACACTCAAACTTGGATTGCCAGCCAGAAGTATCATTTCCATGGAGGGAGGACATTTCAAAGACGGGATATTTTAAGTGCCCTAGCCGACATCACTGAACACAATGGATCTTCGGTTGGGTAGGATTATGAACTCTTTACCTTCCGATAATCAGAACATCCTAATCAACCAGACCATGGTTTTATAAACTAATAACTTTAAACTTATTAACTTTCCTCCAAACCTGTAACTAATTAATTTTGTTCATAATCATCGAAGTCGACATAATTCCCATTTGACACGTGTTTCTTAGTTATTAGTTATTTGCAAAAGTTCTTGGCTTAGTCCTTATTGCATTCCGAACTTCACATATAAGCCGTTATCAGGACAGAAGTTAGAGATAAGTATCCCATTAAATTAATTGTTTTATTAGAAACAATGAAGAATTACATATTCATTATTAAATTATTTTCTTTTACTAAGACGCAGACCAACTGGATATACTGTGAACTTTTCAATATTTACAAGAAAGCTAAATCTATTGAGATGCCATCAAATTCTTACAGATAGATAAGAATCAGTAAAAATTCGCATTGCCCCTTAAAACAAAACTAAAATAAAGTTAAATAAAATCACATTTGATTCATTTTATTTGCATTGAAGATAAATGCGTCAATGAAAATTTGCTCATTAATTTATGAACTAAATTGATCAATTTTCGTAATATTATGGACAAAAAGAATTGTCAGAATTAGAAGCTGTGTATTTATAAATACATTAATTTTTCTAATAGTTATTGCGAGAGAAAAATATCAATCTTATTTATACATAGGATAAAAATGTCGATAGATTATCATCTTCCAGCTTTATTTGCACTTCAAATAGTATAAAAAAATTTAACGGCATGCGAAAATATTTCCGTGATGAACTAAACTCATTCTTTTGAATGTGAGTGAATTTTTAATTATGCTAAAATTAAAATAGTACGATGTCTGATATTGAGTCTTACCGTGGCCAAAAGTTAAAAATGAACAATCCAGAATAGGAGGCTTCAAATTCAATTAAAACTGTTATACAACTGGCACAATTTGGTTTATCGTTTAAGAGACATTTTTTGCACAAAAGAGCTAACTAGACTTGGGATCAACAGTTTAAAGTGGATTCCAAATCCATGGATTGTTGAACCGAAGTAAAAAGTGCTAACAATTCTTTATGCAACTTGATACAAGAGCTGCATTGGTTTTCTGTATAAAATCTGAGATTGAATGTGAATAGGTTTAATACTGCGTTTGAATATGGAGCATTATCTATAAGTCTTCACGGTACACGCTGTGGGTATTAAATCTTATAACAATTTAACCTTTAAGCCAAAGGATTCCACACTACTCAATGTCAAAATGAGTATTATTGTTGACCAATTCATATAAAAAATGTTAGTTTTTTTGGATTAAAATGGTAATGAGACAAAGTTTAATTTAACTTTTTTTCATTAATTTACACAATTCCATATACTGATAAAGCATGAAAATATTTATCATTACTGAAGAGGATTTTAGAATTTTCTCCAAATTAGTCATAAAATTATTAAGGAGTTAAACTTGTTAATAATCGAAATAAAGACATGTTTTTGGTCGTAAATCATTGATAACTGTAAGTCTTTTTGGGCAATGTACTAAAAGAGGTACAGATGATACCAATTAATTTAACTTAATAAAAAAATTTTATGAAAAAATTTTCCTATGTATTTCTGTTTTTAGAGTTTTTATAAATTTAAATTGGCAAATAATTTTGTACTTTACATTTATTCTAAACGGTATGTTAAGTGGAATGGAAATATTTTTCTTTCAAATTTTTGTTAATTTTCAGTACACTTTTGAACTAAACCTTGTAATAAAAACAAAAATTTTAAAAATTATTTGATTAAGATTTTTTTGCCATTTTTGTCGGTAAATTTATATTTGCTAAGAAAAATGTACCTTAATTTGTCAACACTAAAAATGTATAAGTATTTAAATTTTTATTTTTCACTTTCAGACAGTATATCTTATGTATTTTTTGCAGTGGTTTTTTTAGCGAAATCAGTCAAATATTAAAGTGCCAAAACTAAGGATAACTTTCTTAATATTGATAAATGCTGTTTATGTTAAAATTAACAGGTCTTGTGAACAGAATCATCTGTTCATGCTAAAAGCTAAGCAATCATGCTATTCCAAAAAGCAATATAAGGAGATTGTGTAATGTTACATTTAACTTATGAAGAATCAAAATTATAGCAATAAGGACATATATTTATCTAAAACAATTTCATTTAGATAATGTCGTACGATCTTGAAGGTTCACTTTCTTAGAATGTGAATCTTGTTCTAAACTGACGATATGCAATGAATAGCCATTTTGACAGCTGTGCGATTTTGTTTTGTGCAATACAAATGCTATATATTATTATACATGTGAAATTATTAATAATTTTTTAAACTATGAATTGAAATCGATATGAAAATAATTCTAAATGGAATTTCATCACCGGAGTCAATTTTTAGACGAAATTCTTAAAAATATAAATTTAAAATAAGTAGCTGTTTTTCATGTGGATGGAAAGTTAAACGTTATTTTGATAATATTACTTGAAAAAAAGGAAATGGATACTTTCATTCGTAACACTCAAGCTATTAAACTGATTAAACGCCACGATAAAATGATTAAACGCTTAAAATGCAAACGATTCCGTCCCCAGCTATCATTTTTATACTTTAAAATAAGAGCAGCATTAATTTCTAGATGTCTATATAATTTTAAGACATTGCTCCTTGGAGCGAAAGGTCTCGGGCTCAAATCCAGTCATTATTAAAAACAACAAAGATTGATATTGCGTATTCGTCTTCTGCATATGCGCTGGATGTATGAGTTTTCAGTTTCCTCCCCAGTAAAGCGTTAATACAGCCCTATTTGAAATGTCCTCCTAGAAGGAATTTACTCAATGGATATTAAAATCGCTTTGCCTTAATCTTTAATCGCCTTAGGACGTTATGCAGAAAAAAATTATTAAACTAAAATATTATGTTTTGCATTTATAGTTTCTTTTTAATTCTTCAAATTTTTATTACGACATTATAAAACTTATATTATTCAGAAACACATTTAAGCTTTGATTTTTTTAAAGAGTTTCATTTTTTGAATTGAGAACAGCTCTTCTGAATAATGTTTTAAATAATTATCTCTAGATTACTTATTTTTAAAAATGTAATAAAGAATTCTTACTAGGAAAATATTTGCATTTCCTATAAATTGAAAACTAAAATAAAATGCATACTTATATTTGCTAGAGTAAAAGTTATAAGCTCATAATATTTTCATGCATTGGTAACATATTTAAAAAAAATCATTGTTGTGTGATTTCCAATTCAGTTTAAATTTTATATTCCTATTATACTAACAACACTATTAATGTAAATCCAAGTAACTGCCTTTAACTTATTCCTCGGGACGTGAAAAATTGTGCAATCCTTATGTATTCACCATTTAACAATCCGATTGCGGAAACGCTATATCATGAGAAAGAGTTCCATATGTGTGTCAATATACCCTTTGTGAATCTATGCAAATTTCAGTCTGGAAGGTTATCATCTAGCTCACGGCGCATAACCGTAACTGTCACGATCGATTCGATTCGGAAGAAGTTTTCCTTCACTACAATAAAAGGCTTTTATATGCGGACTGTTTTAAAAGACATCCTTTCTCGTCAAAAAGATTGCACGACTTCTGTACTTATGCAACGTGGTCTGTGTGTGGTCTGAAAGGAACCAATAATTATTATATGTCAATGACACACTCAAGCTGATAAATATTTCAAATATCTTTAACATGAAGAAAACTACTCCTAAAAAAAATTTTTTTTCCTATTAAGGATTACAAAGTGTTTTTAATTTCGAAATAAAATTCTTAGATATAAATTTGAAAAGTGATATTTGTAGGGGAAAAAAAAACGAAAATATTTGATATAGAAAATTTCGCATGTTGATACACGTACAAAAAATAGTTAAAATGATTTCCACTCGAAGAGGCTATGTACTGTAGTCATGAGTCCTGTAAAAAATGTACTGAAAAAGAATAGTATTTGGATCTGTTTCTGCGTTCTACAGCCTTTTATGATTATTAAAATGATAATATACTTGATAAATTTATACACACACAAGTGAGATATAACACATGAAATTTTATGAACATACAGTATAACTAAAAATGTCACATATATTAAGAATAACGTAAACTAAAACTTACATTATTCACTAACCTTTAGCGCAATACATCAAAAGAAAAGTTTCTGAAATTATTTTCACTTCACATTCTTTTGATAAATATTAATTTAAAGATTTTCATATTTCAAAACTTGGAATTTGACAATTGTTATGTTTACTGACTGAAAGTTTAAGACGAGAAAGTATTCGCCAAACTAATAAGACTGGATAAAAAAATAACCATAAAATGAAATGCAAAGTGACTAGTACTTCTAAGAATTTTCAAAAAGTACATTATAAAAAATTTTGTTTTATAACATTTTGCTTCTTCGAAAACTTTTTTTGAAAAATATCAAATTTTTTAAGCCAAATTAATTACTTGTTCCTGTTTTAGCTATCTCAAAAAATAATGGACAATCAATAATATCCTATTTTATTAATTTGGTTTAAAAATTTTAAATTATAAAAATGAACTGAGGAATAAATCTGGGAATACTCTTAAAGCAGCTTTCCCAAACAGTTTTTGTACATAAATTTTTCACCTCTCGTTCAAAAATCACTCATTATGAAGAATACAATCAGATATTTTTTGAGACGTGATAACGAATATCATTACAGAAAAATTGTATACATAAATGGAGAGATATGTAGCACTTGGCTTTGATTTGGGTAATGAAAAATTATGACGTCTGAAAGTGATACTATTGTTTTTTTGTAAATTCTCCAATATATAAATGCATTTAAAAATATTTTTACTATTAAAAGATAAGTGGTTACATTGATTGGATGGTTAATTTGACACTCTACGCTCATTTTCACTTTTGAGGGCTAATTAAACTTGGATCAACGATTTATACTCAATTTCGAATCACAGCAAAAATCCACTCCATATGTTGAACCAGGTAAATGTTTAATATATTAACCTTAAATTAAATAGTTTGTGTGGCCGATTCTCAAATTAGACGTGGCTCTGTTTATTATGGTCTATCAATCATTTTAAAATTAAATAGCACTAACCCTCGCAACCAAAAATAACAATACGTGACAAAAATCAATTTCAAAGCAAAGTATATCGAGATTAAATCTAGTGATAACATATTTATAGAAACAATAAAAGTTTCCTAAAATTAAGGAAATATATTTTATAAAAATTGCCACATTTATAAAAAAGTTAAGCTTCAAAAAAAAGAAAGAAAGGAAAACCACCACCAGATGGCATTCAAGAACTTCAATATAAGTCATTCTTGTAAGTCAATAACATCCAATGACCATGAGTAGCTTTAAGGTCGATCTATTCTTCCTAGTTTTTAAAAAATGCATAAAAAATAATAATCGGGTATTTATGGAAATTTTTATCTTTTATCGTTGCCAAAAGACCTATCATCCATTCAACTTAAGGATGAATTAAAGCGTAACAGCTATCGTACGATGGTAGGAGTAAGCTATCCTTTCTCTTAAGTATATAAAGCTAAACAAAGAGATTCACTGGTAAAAAAATGGGCAAGAAACAAAGAAATGCGACACTATTTGGTTTCCTTGATAAAAGAAATACTCCGTGATGATTTACCTTCACAAAGTCTTTAACCTTCAATCGGGGTCAAGGAGTTTGAGGAAACGAACCGACAAACAACTGATATAAACGAATATTTCCATTAATGTGTCAACATATACAATAAAATTATAAAATTCTTCTTAACAATCTGTGGAATGGCATTTCCTTTCTATGGCGACCTTCTCTTTCTCTAGAAGTCGAGATTTCCTACTTTCAAATTATATTTTGAATTATAAAACGTGAACACATTTTTTTACTACTGCAAAATCAGTTTGAAATGTGTTAAATTTTTCGATCAATTGCTTTATTTTGAGCAACGCAATTTTCAATTTATAAAATTTATGAATGAAATCAAAACACAATTTTCTGGTCGTGTTTTTGTTTCAAAATAATTTTCTAGATTTTGGCAATATATTTTCAGAAAAATATTCAAAAACATCTCCGACAGTTGCAATGATGTGAAGAAAAAAATTTATGATAGGCATTGAAACGATTCTAGTGTTAAGATGCAACACAAAGATTGAGGAAATTTGAAAGAATACAAAACGGAAATTCTACAGTCAAGCACATGTTTTTCTTAATTAGAATAATTAAATATTTTAAATGTCTGATAGCAAAGTTCAATAAAATAATTTTATTTGCATGCAACTTAACATAATACAAAATAACTTAATTTTAATAGACCTAAAAATAAATTTAATTTAAGCATTAACTACAAAATTTTATTGAGTAAATCTTCCAGTAGCTCATTGTCTGAAACCCCACTATATGCCTTAAAATTTTATGAGGAATCTAATAAAATTTATTTGCTTTTAAAGTGTTGATATTTCCTCAAAAAGTAATAAACTGTATTTTCATAAATAATAACTGATTCAAAAGAGTCAGTTATTTGAGATCTAATTTTTTAGAACTGATACAAAATATTTTTTTATAAATTAATAAAATTAAAGTACATCATTAAAACAAACGTTTTCTTCAATACAATGAGTAAGTTTTTCAATTGCATTGATAAACAGCAAAAATATATGTGTGGTAAGATGGAAAAAAATTAATAAATTGAAATTTTAAAAAAAAATTTACACTAAAGAGTGGACTAGGAACAAATCTCAACACGAGTCTGGAATGTACCAATCGGCATATACGAAACATATAAATGAGAAATAGTAACGGTATTAATTTTCACTGTGTGTATAATAATTAACAAAATAATTTAATACATTTGTAGGAATCAGAAATGTAATCCAAAAATCGCTTATGCATTTCGTTTATAATGAGAATTTGCAAGTCACATAAGAAAAAAGTTGTAATAATGAGTATTTGAGAGTTTGTTATTATTAGCAGTTTTTATTTAAGAAGGATACTAAATATTACACCGTCATTTGGCACATAAATGCATTATTCTTTCAAATCTTTCTTATCTCACATAAATATGTGTTGAATGCAACAAACAATAGTTTCAACACTCCGCTAATCCAGTTTAAATCCAGACAGGAACGCGAAGTTCGAAATGTTTCAGTCGCCTCCTTTTAGATTTAAGCTTCGACGACAGATCCACAGTCCGTGCGAAATAAAAACAGATAATTAAAAAAAAAGTTAACTTTCAGGTAGGGAGAAAAAAATGGCGAAAGAAAACGAGAAGGTCGCTGCAAGTATGGAACGATTTTATGAAAGTAGGTTTTGGGATCGCTTCACCGTGAGAAACCAGGAAGCAGTCGACCACGACATCGGAAGGGTTCTTTCCTTTCAACACACACCAAGACCGTTGCTCAGGTATTAACGATGTTGTTTGGTGACATTATAGATGACGTTCACATCGCTTATATCAACGCTTATGCAAGGTGTGAAGAAACGATACAACGAAATATCATTTTTTTATAATCTACTGCTATGAAACTTTTAGATATCAGTTTAAAAAATATCTGATTTCTCCAACAAAGAAGGAATTCAAGTGTATTAAGTCATACATATCAATATAAAGAACTCCAGCAGTGCCATTCGATGTATTTTCTTTTATAGATACTTATTATTATTGTATCCACTGTATTAATATGTTCTTTACTTTATAGATATTTTAGATATTTTTGGTTTTATGGGGGTTGTCTAGCCTAACTAGACAACCTGAGATAAATAACAACAACAATATTCTCTTTTATTTAACTTAAAGTATTTTGCAGACATTTTTTCATGTATATGATTTTTAAAATTTTACATCTATGTTTCATTAAAATATGATTAATGGAAAATAATTAAAGAAAAGTAAATATATTTTGATTTAATTTTACTATCAAAAAAGAATTTAATAAATAAAATAACAATATAAATAATATATGGTTTTTTTTTTTTTTTTTTTAACAATATATGTATCAAAATTAATTGGAATCAGAAAAATTTTCATTTTTTGGTGCTGTTCCTAATAATTACATTATTAAATTATTTTAATTATAATTAAATGAGTAATCTAAGATTTTACTCAGGAAAATACACATAAATTACTGAATTATATGAAAATGCATATGAATTTATTTTGAAAATTTAAATAGTTTTACTAAGTTGATAGGCAACTTTACTATGAATTGTTGCGAATGATGGCAAATTCGATTGGGATCGATTGTTTACAGAGGGATGCTAACTTCTACAAGTGATCACGAGATACGTAAGAATTGAACTCACAAATTATGAAAACAATGAACTCATCGCTAAATTATCTATTAAATCAGATAAAAGTTGTAAAAAAATTATGGTTTATCATAAAATTAATAAACGGTAAAAACATTTTTTGAGTTTCTTTAAACATTCTGACTTTGTTGAGTTTACCTGTTCTCTGGGACTGTTTGGCGACTGCCCAGTTTTAGAGTCGTAGAGAGCCCTGTGAAAAGGCATGTACTTGTGTCCCCTGCATGTCTTGTCGTAAGTGTCGTCGCAGGTATCTATCTCTATCTTGTGTAGTTCGATGGGACACCCGGCTTCACTTGCCATCAAGATTTCTGATGTTACCACTTGTCCTAACAAAAAAAATTATTTCCATTAATAAATGCAAACACAATAGCTGCATTCATTGAACTGAATATATCCGACATGTATTCTTACATGGTATTGTGAAAATATCACAATACAATGTATAACGGGTTGTTGCCAAATCACAATGTTGGCAACAACTAGTCATATATTTATTTAAGGAATGTTTTCAATCATATACACAAAAGTTTTGATTTAAAAATGGTATTTAAGTGTAATTATTTTACATGGCTTACACAAGTGTACCTTAGGTAAAATTCAATAAACTCTCCTGAAAATTTCAGCATTTGATATTATAAAATATTTCCAGAACTGACACATACACAGATTAACTGATAAAATTACTTATATCTACTTTAGTAATAGTAGTATGATATAATTTTCTACGCAAAATTTAATTTTTAAATGGTTTTAATTTTAACAAAAATAAACGTGGTAGGAATGATCAAATTAAATTTCAAATATTTTTGTTTTTAGTTATTCTTAGTAATATATTTTTGATTTCTTCTCATCTAATTTAAGTACACTGAAAATTTTTTTAAAATAAAAGTCGATAGCTCATATTATCATAATTAAGTAATAAATAACCTGTTCCTTTCTTGTTTCTATACAGCTCTTATATTACCGTCCTGTCAGTGTCGTTACAATGTTATTTATTACCATAATTAATAATTAGCTTACGGACTCAGAATAATTAAATTCAAAATCTATTTGCAATGTTATTACATAGTTTACACTGTTAATAATGAGACTTATTACTTAAAACTAATTTCATAAAAAACATCCAAGCTAAGAACTTATGATTTAATTGTAATGGTCAAAAACATGGCATCTGGAAAATATTTTTAGACATTTACCTCTCAGAATATTGACTTTATGCACCGAAACTTCTGTATGGATAGATTTCTTTGTTTCTTCATTGCCTTTTTTTAGTGGTATAATTTGCTATTACAAGGTATTTTACGAGCAAAAATATGAAAGAAATGAGAAGCTACAAACCTTGGATGCTTTTTCACAATAATATCACAAAACAAAATCGTATATTGCCTACGCAGAATTTCTATTCAGAAATGTTCAGTAAGTAATTACAAATTCAGAAAGTAATTACAAAGGAAAAATACAAAATTTTCAATGCACTAAAATTTTTGAATATCATTTAAAAAATATAGATGGCAATTGCTCAAATTTGCCAAAAAGCTGAAGTTATTCGTAATCCAGAATTATTTAACATATGCAAAAGTAAAATCTTATACTTTCAATGTTTTTCCAGATTTATATTTAAGAATTGTGGAAACACTTAAAATTTTGAAAAAACTTGTAACATTTTAACTATTTGAAGGCAGATTTAATCCTAATCATTCGACGTTTGTATTGGTGTTGACGTTTGAAGAATGCTACATAATCTAGGTTTATTGCTCTGTTGGCTATCAACTCCGGAAACATTTTTCCCAGGTATTGAAAATAATGACATCTTTTTTTTGTATGTGTTGCTGTACCAAATGTCAATCAACCAATTTGAGGAGACAAATGTGAAAAAGAAAAATGTTTTATTAGTTTCCGGCTCTATGTTTTTTCTGCGCACGAAAATTATTTCAACTGAGACCTACAGTTGGGCTCCAAACATATTTTCACTCGAAGTAGGAATTAATTCTTGAATTGTGGGTATTATGAACACGCAGTTCAATGAAAACTAGAGTATTAAGTTCAACTGTTAGATAGACAAAAGACACAAAAATAAAACTTTAATGGAGAACAGAAAGCTTTTAAAAAGTATCAGTGATTTTCCCTTATAGTTCTACTTAAAAATGTTCCATTCTTATGTAAAATGAAATAAACTGCATACAATGCATTGTGAATAAAGCATTTTTCTGTCCTAAATATATTGAGTGCAATTATACGAGCTTTTTTGTATAAAAGTACAACTTATATAAAAAAAAATTATTTTTAAAAATGTTTGAGAATTCTGATCACATCGAAAACTCACAGAAGCAATAGTTTTCGATGTTTCCGAAATTTCCGCTAATTTTCTTTAAACAATTATTTCTATAATCTGGATAATTTGTCTAGATATTTTTGTACACAAAATGTAGTTCAGTTTTATAGCGAAGGGTGTTCAAAAATGTAGCAAGTCCATATCCAAAATGGGAGTTAAACGCATAATCGCGTTGAGCTGAAGACCTAACATTTAGTTACCAGCTGGTGACAATTATTTTTATCTAAAAAGTTACATATGAAGAACAATTTAGGAAAAACGTATTTTATAGTAACATGTTTTATCAAATATTTTCTCAAGCGTGGGATAAAAATACTTATTTTTCTTTCAACTATAAATACAAAATGTGAATATAAAGTTAGTTTAAAATCCATTTGCTTACAATTTCCCTTTTTTTGGTTTTATAATGCATATATCTCTAAAGATAAATATCAGATTAACATTTGAAACCCAATTTTATAGCGGTTATTATTACAGTAAAATAATAATCTATTTTATTAGAAATTATGCTTCTCAATTTAAGGTTGACATATACAATCAAAAGAACGTGAAATGTTTAATTTGTTTCATATATACCTTTTTGTAAGTCTTAACTTAAACGAATTACCACCGAACACACACGAAGTCTGCTCTGAAAACTTTTGCTCCCTTTGGTTAAATAACAGCTTGCCACCAAAAGACAAAAGAGAGTGAAAGATAAAACTTCGAAACCAACAAAAGATGCGAAGAGTTAATATATTCTACTCTTTCAAAAACAGTCAAATATGATTGCACTATTCCACCAAAGCCCACTATTTTCTCCCCGATGGTAAAGATACTAATTTTTATATTGAGAAAAAAAAGTCGTAATAGCGCTTCTTTTGAAAGCGACGATTGTGGGTTAAATAGATAAAATCTTAAGTTTTTTTCTCTTGTCCCGATATGGGCCCGTTTCTGAAAGGTAGAAACGTGTTTCTTTCCATTCTTCTCGATTCGAAAAATCTTTTACTTCCTGGATGGAAACGTGCGCCGGGAGAAATTGTTTGATTACGTGATGTTTACGTAAAAAAGAGTTAAGCATTTTTTGTTTCATTCTTTTGATGCTGCGGAATTAAAAAGAAATGGGGAGAAAGTTATTTTGATAATCCGAGCCGGGTGACGAACAATGCCTACGAATGGAGGACAGACGCCATTGAGTCACGAATCAGCTGAAGATGGAATGGGTGCCATAATTATTTGATTTTAAAAGCACATGTATGCGTTTAGATTGACACGTGTATATTACTTCAATCCAGAAGAATAAATTGAAACTATACTTTATAATTTTGAAATAATGAATTTTTATTTCCTTCATTATCATTATGACATGAGTTCCAAATATTTTGTTGATAAAAATTAACTGCTCATAAAACATTCGAATAATTCACGAATGTCGATGAAAAATGAGAAGTTAGGCCATGTAACACAAAAAATAATTTATCAAGACAAGACAAGAAATTAACAAACTGTGTCCTATTGGTAAAATAGCGCACTTCGCGTATTGGTAAACATCATGCTCAATACCAACCATTGTTAAGTAACGGGTGATGGTGCTACACATCTACTTTTTATATGCGCTTCGAATGGAATGTTTAGAAATTGTTTTTTCTTCCTGGCTGCAGATAAATGACTCAGCATTTGCCCAAAAAGTGCAAATTTTTAATCTGAGCAATTAATTTTATGAAAGCAATTTCACAATTCTTTTGGGAAATAATAATCCAAGGTGTATATTAAAAAAGTCTCACAACAGTTTAAGCTAATTATTAAATAAGCATTCTACTTCGAGGGTCAAATTATTTTTATATTAGGTTTCATTATTGCCTACTAAGACTACTTCTTAAGAGCAGCAGATCATAAATTCGTTCCAGCCACTGTTAAATAAACAAGAGTGATGTGAAACTATTGCTTTCTATCAGTACATCTGATGCGGTGAATGCTAGGTGGTCTTCCGAATTTCTTTCTTAATACAGTAAACTATCAATGCAAAGATAAAATACATAATGTAAAAACCTTAGAATAGATTGGCATTACCTATTAAGTTACTTAATAACTTACAGAGCTGACACACTGGCAAAGCAAGCTGCCAAGGCATGTCGAAACACGCAAAAAATTGAATTAAAATGGCTTTAATCATACTTGATTTCTAAATTACGCAACCATTTACTAATGGCCTGGCAACAAGAATGGATTGAGGCAGAATAAGGTAGATGGACATACAGCCTTAAACCCTCTGTCTCTCTCTATTTCCTAGTCAAGGACCACAAAGAAGCACAGTTTCTTTCTGGACATATTCCAACACCAGAGTATCTCAACAAAAGGGGTATGGCTCCAAGTAGTGATTGTTCATACGGTCAGGTTGGAACTATTGTATACATTACGTGTTCGAATGTGATTTCACAAAACAATGGCATCTGAGAAAGTGCCTAAAAGCTCGGAGGAACTTACTCCATTTCTCCGCTATGCTAGCAAAACTTCTTCTTCTTCATAAGATAATGTTCTTTAACTCCTTTATCTATAAAAAAGGATCCGAACTCTGTAAGGATAATGCCATAACTGAGCAGTGAATATCATCATAAAAACAATTTGGTAAAATATATATTACGCAGTGGAGCTGTACCTGATAACCTATGGTTCAGACCAGGTGTTCCGTCACGTATGTCTATGTGTTCTCTTTCATGACGCTTGAATACGGCACGTTATCTTGGAAAAGTTCGCTTGAAGTTAAAACGAGGTGAATTATCAAATACTTTAACAATAACTCATATCATTTAATCTATCTAATACGGGATGAATTAAAAACACGAATGATTAGCAAAACCCATTGACAATTAGTAACTTTCAGCAATGCTAACATATTTTGAAACAAGATGAAAATGAAATTCAAAATTGAAATAAAATGTCATAAGTATGCCGATTTTATTACTTTCCTAATTATTAATTTTAAATAAAATATGTTTTTACTGTGAGCAGATAATTAATTGGACAGACTTATGCAAAGTTTGATTCAGAAACAAAAATTATGCCAGAGAAAAGTATTCTATTTGGTCAATTTAAAATTACCATTTATTTATACATTGATAATTCAACCGGAATATAAGATTTATAAAGTACCTTAGATATTCAAGAATAAATAACAAACGGAAAAAAAGATAATAAAATGAAAACTATTTATTAAAATGACATGAAAAATTTTCACTCGCTCTTGAAGAAAAGGGCAATAGACTCGAAAGTGCAAAAATTTTTCTCGAAGTCATGTTGCCAAATAACTGATTCCTGGCAATGGAGCGCATATTTTACTACTGAATGACAGAAGATGGATGTTGCGCTTTATTTCGGATTTTTAGAAGATTGACATTTTAGAGTTTTCTCATTTGCAGCATGTGTGAAAACAGCCAACTAACCATAGAGGCTGTTTTAAAATAGACTACGAACCATTATGAATATTAATCACTGAGGGAGAGATCGAATATACAAACCATTGAGCCAAAAGTCAAAGCACTAGCCATTTAATTGTTGATTTGATACTCATAAACTTCCATGAGTAAGTATCCATTTCTTATTAATTAAATTCATATGGCTGTTTACATTAATACGTAAACATTTTTAAGCATTAATGTAAATAAACATCAAAAACTGTTAAAAGCCGGATTTAGTTTTTGTTTAGTAATAGATAAATTTGCTGCTTATTATATAAGAAATCCACAACAGTTTTTTATTTAACAAATAATTTATATTTGAGAGCAAAGAAAATGTCAACAAAATGGCTTTTTTGAAAAGATAGTCCCTAAAAACAGAACTTAAATTAATCTCATACAAATTAGTTAATACTCTCCTTACTTAAAATATGAATTGAAGTCTAATTACAATAGAAGTTTTAGCATATTCTTATATATTTTTAAGAAAATTTGCAGTTTTAATGAAGATAAGATTTTAATCATATCATAAGGGAGACGTATAAATAGGATTTAAGAATAAAAAAAAATATCTAGCATTTTGTTAAAAAAAATTTAACATAATAATGTTCCTTTTTATTTAAAGGAGGAATGCTCGATTTTATTTTACAAATCAAATAAAAAAATATTTAAAAGTGTGGAGAAAAGATTTAGCTTTATAAACTGCAAGTGCTATCTATCCTTGACAACAGCTATAACTTAAAATGATAATTAATTTTATGATAATTTGTCTAGTTGAAAATTTCATAAGCGATATTTTTCCAATTTAAAAATGAAGAAGTTTTTAAGCAATAATTTAATTGTCATGGAATAATTTTCTCTTCCACAATGTTAAAATCCAAAATGCTTCGTTTCCACAATGAAAGATGAAAGTTGAGAATATTGTATTGACTTACATAAAACTAGACACCCAAAAAAATATCAGTTATAAGTATTTTATTCCATTTTGAACAACTAATTTTCATATTAAATTTTTATAAATCCGGAAATTTTATATAATAATATGTAATACCATATAATGAAAGAGTTCTATAATACTGAAAGTTCTCAACAGTTCAGCAAACATTTGACTTTTAAAACAACCCCACCAGTCTACTCCGTAAAATCCAAATAATCTGGACTGAGAAAAAGAAATTAACCCCTAGGATGAAGTAAACATAAAAAGTTTTTGTAATTAATGACAAACCTTTCATATCGCTAAAAAGATGTCGAAGAAAAATTTTATCTGGCCACTCCCTACCAGTTAACCTCCTAACGATATCTCTGCAAAAAGCTAGGGACAGAGTAGGCATTACTGCTATAGAACTGCTCCACAAAATGGCATGCAAAAAAGTACTCCATACTTTTCTTACAGACGACCGCTGACATGTATTCATTTATCATCGGTGGTTCTTACTCTTCTGCCATTCTTATCTCAATCTCTCGAGAGCACCGCCGGTAATTAATAGACTCCACTGCACAAATCACTTCCACTTCTACTTCTTCTTGCTTCGAGAAGTGGGAAAAAATTGTCTGATGCGAACAAAACTATCCAGATTAACGGCTACCACCGGCACTTACGAGAGCTCACCACGCCTTCGCATGCTGGGCCACCAGCCGCACACAGGCTTTCTGGGTTCTTCTGGAGCAGCTGTTAGAATCAGGAAAAAACACACTTTACGAGGAAGGGTTATGAATTCGGAGATAAAAATCGACAATATAACTGCAAGTCAATGAATTTCTGAAAGATTCCAAAGTCCGATGGAGATTCTGTTTGCATAAGGCTGAAAATGTGTATAATTCAGCATCTGGCAGCTTAAATAGGCTCCATTAAATATTGATAATACCGAGAAGTAATCATTTTTGAAGATTACATTTTGTTATAAATGTTACAATGATTGATGACTATTGCAAATGATGTAAAGTATAATGGCTTTTCCAGTTTTGAAGTTTTTATTTACAAAAGCATATCGTTCCTCTCCAATTTCAAAAGCCACAAATTTTCGGAACGAATTTAAATTCTCGTTCCTCTCTACTTCTTTAAGCTCAGGAATTAAATGAGTAAAATCTATTCAAATCAAGCTGCTCACATGAATTTATTTATTTTTTTGTAAAACATTAGAGGCAACAAAAGTCAATTATCTAAAAGATCCACTAAATATTTTCAAAAGTTTTCTTACATGATATTAACAGTGTTAACAAATAGCATAAAATTGATTATCTTTTTTAAAATGAGACAGTGTCCATGCAGTAGATAATCCTACAAAAAAAGTTTTCGTGAGGCACTTAAAGCAATTTTTGACTATCCTTAGTTCAGTGACTTCAGTATATAAAAAAATCCCAAATATTCATTATCTATGCACACACAACTATTACTGGTTTTGGTTACATGCATAAAAGTGTTTATATTTTAGAAACTATACATATAAAACGGCCAAAAATTGATTTTCTATCACAAACATGAATTTTAAAAAAATATACTGGTTTTAAATTACAAGGTATTGTTTGATACTGCTTAGATTATCAATCAATATTTTATCTAAAAAGTTAAATATGTAAATGAGAAAAACACTTCGCAGCAGACAGCGCAACTAAAGGTTTTTGTAAAGTATTTCATTTTACATATGTACATACTTCACATTGATTATCCAAATCCAGCAGAGGGAGGAAGGAAAATTTCCGAGAACCGAGAGATAAACAAAGTAGAAACATCGCATTCATCTTCAGTTGAGAAAAATGCAATAGATGGGATGGTATGGTATCACTACTGGACCATGGATTTTTCTGCGATTCATTTTGACTTAAGTCGTTGAATAATGCTGGGTTACTAGGATTTTCCCATTTAAGAATTACAAGGGGTGGTAGTGATAGTTCTTTATATAGAGGGGAATCCAATAGTTGAGCCATCGGAGCCTGAAAGTGGGTCTTTGTAATTTAGAAGTAGGGACCAAACAGAAGACCACCAGACTAAACCTGCCTCCTCCAGAGGTATCATTTCACTTAAAAAACATTGCGACCACGATATATTTGACGTGCATTAGTCGCCACTAGCTAACACGATGGAACTTTGATTAGATCAGTATTCGAACTCTAACTTTCGATAACGAGAACGAATGTCTTGAATAACCATGCCACCATGGTCTCTTATTACTAAAGTAGATTTATATTACATTTATTTAAATGAAATTGCTTAGAGGGCAGTGGCACATCTAATCATGTAATTAACATTATCCTTGTGATTTCAAATCTTGACGAGAGTTACAATCTAAGGCAGATTCCGAAAACGAACCACGGAAACTCATACCGATGAATTGTTGACGAGAACGACGAAAAGGAAACATTCAGCTTCCATTTCTTTATTTAGTAGATTCCGTCAGCTAACATGATCAGATGAAAATTTTAAGAATGCATCATGATTAAATATCTCTTTACTATAATTTCATTAGAATATTTAAAGTAAGGCTTAATATGTTGTTGTTGTTTATGACACTTGGACAAGCCAAGCTCGCTGTCCCTTTGGCAGAGCGAATTAAGTCAAAAGAGAGCGTCTTTCGTTTGGATCAGAGCACCACGAAGGTGAAAGTACGATTTTGCTATTTTTTAAGGTGCCTCGTAATTTTAAACCACAGTCAGTTGACGAAGCCACACCTGAGCTGGCACCCTCCTCTCCACATCCACGCCACACCAACGAAAGGACTTTGGACGTCCCATATTAAAGTGGACACGTCCCCAACCCACGGATCTCCAGGAACCTAGTGAAGGAGAGTACATCGTGGTCACCCTCCCAACCACTGCCCGCGGCAAATGATGCTTCACTTTTGCTGAGCTTACGTGAAGCTACTGAGCTACTGGAGCTCAGACTTAATATGTAAAACCGCTAAGCTAAGCTGCTTTACAATAAAGAAAATGTATTTTTTCAAATTAACTTTTTGTCAAAATTCCCCTCTAATGTCAAAATTGTCGGGAATTTTGTCAAAATTCCCTACAATTTTGACTAACAGGACAGTAAATAAGTAGCATCTTTTTAACCATTCTCATAACGAAGATTTGAATGGAAATAAATTTATTTTAAAAAAGGAAGATATAGCAAGGAATTTTATCACCCTTTAAAATGCTATCCACTTATTATCCATATTAAAATAAAAGTATGCAATTAAAAACTTGCATGATAAACAAGATTACGAATAAATATCATGGTATAAACAGTTACGGTTATATCTTGAAGCTCAAGAAACATATGTACAACTAGTTATTATACATTGATATTATTTTGTTAATTACCACAAGCACACAAAGTATACGCTTTATAATGTCAATAAAAATATTCTCCTCCAAACTTTTATCTTCTCATTTATTTTCAGAAGTACTTCAAAAAGCATGCCTGGAATTCAGACGCAAGTAGAAATCTACAGTTATATTTTAAAACTTAGCCATTTTACATTTTTAGCGAAGTTTGTATTTTCAAGCCACCGACACAATATAACGACTTCTGTAGTCTAAATCCCATGTACTTCCTACCACAAATGTTCAATGGTAGATTAACGATTCAATATTTTCAATTGAAAGTTCTTTCAAATGTATTTGGAATTCTTTATTCACTTAGCTATATTATTGCATCGGAGTGAAGTTTCAGTAATCTTTTATTGCGTTATTATGTTTACACTAAAATTTTGGTTAAAGATGTTAGGTATGTTAAAAACATTGACCGAATTTCAAGAAACAGCCTACGTACAGCTAAAATGGAGGAAACTTCCTATTACAATTCTCAACGAACAGATACTTCAATGACAGTATTTAAAACACTTGAAATTTTATTCCTTCAATCAAAAATTATTCAAATCGAAACAAGCATCCCTAGCAAAATAAATTTTTAGGATTTAATAAAAGAGAAATATTAACACTGGAAAAGAAAACGAGATTATGAAAACGATGACTGAAAGGATTAAACTTTATATAATTTACATAAATTTTAGAAGAATTTGTAAGAAATTAATCATTGTTTGAAATAAAAATATTATCAAATTTAATATCAGTTTACCAATTTTATTGATTTCAAAAGGTTAGAATGAGAAATTAAAACACTTCAGAATTATTATCATATCCAACTTGTTCAATTAGATTAAACTATAATCAACTTTATTAGCATATTTAATTCAGTTGTATTTTACATTAGTTTACTAGCAGTCTAATTGATTTCAAGAAATGAAACAAGTAATTGAAATACTTCAGAATTACTGTTGTTCAATTAGATTGAATTCTATTCAATTTTATTATCATGCATATTGATTATATTCTATTTGTTTCCTGATTTTGAACACTCAGAGAATCATAACTTACCGAAAAACGTGAAGAAAGCAGTAAGATTCCTGACGGAGGGGAGGCCATCCTCCCCCCTCATCAGGGCCTGACTCAGCTTCCTGGGACTTGGCCTGTTTTCACCCGCAAGCATGTACACTCCATCAGAGTAAAAAGCTGGAGTCTTTCTCGTCAGCTGGCTCTCTGTAAAATAAGTTGATTTCAAATATTACCATGGCTCAATATCTTTCAATTTATAATAATATGATAAATAAATATTCTAATTATTATGTTCTCAAAATAGCAATGAAAAAAAGCGTTTTTTTTTCCTTTTTAAAATATGTTTCGTGAAGTCGTTGGGCTATGCTTCAGGCTATCTGTTACAACCCATGGAAGCCACAAAATACATCCAGCTGACAAGTAAGTTTGAAAGATGATCAAGTCAAGGCTTGAAGCTTGCACTCGTCTCTTCATACCGCGTTGCAATAATGGAGTGACTCAGAATCCTACATAATTTTTACATTGTATAATCCCTGCTTAGCATAACGGCGCTCTTGGTGTCACGCATAGAATTACTACATCAAACTTCTGGATACAAGAAGATGCTTTTCTCCATTACAATCTTATAATTTTGAATAGAATTTTAAGTAATATATTTAAAATAAAACGGAAGATTGTATTTTTAGTAACTGATTAATTCTTAGAGATATTAGCGCTTGCATGCTACGAACTGTTCACAAATTAGGAAATTTAATATAGTAAATCATGATACAAGATGCTTAGAGTGCTGAAACCCAACGACATCTCCCCTACACCCTGGACCTTAAATCATGCATTACGATTTGTTCTTAATGTTGAAAGATGAAATCCTTGTAGAAAAAAAGTAATGTTTTTCAGTTGCCTATAGCTTTTACACACAGAAGTAACTTACAAGGAATATCTTCGACACTGATTTCAAATATTAAAATTTGCTCACCATCCTAAGGAAACTTATTATAAGCGACTAAACTTACGACGATAACTTATTATAAGGAAACTTATTATAACTGTTGTGTGTTCTTCAGCTGAAAGTAAATTTATTAGTTATTTATTGATTAAAAAGATTAGTTTCGTTCGGTTCATTTGTTCTTCTGTAATTCTTTTTTTACACACGATAGCTAGTTCTACAGAAATCTACAATTTAAAAGAACTCTGAATTTGCTATAAACATGCATGACTGAAATAGGAATAGAGCCGATAAATTAAAGACTGGAATACTACTTTTTCTTCTACCAATTCGATTTTGTATATTGAACAATAACTCAATGGAAAGCATATTTAGCACTCTGGATCCAAATTCCTTGTAATCATCAATGACAACCAGTTTTCTTGAAAGCTTCTGGATAAGCAAGTCATTGTGTTTCGTGCTTTATATGAAGTTATCCTAATTTAGCTTCAGTTAAGATTTTATTAAACATTCTGCTTGTCTGGAAGATTCAAAGGCCCCTCTGCACCATTTATGAATAAAAAAAATGACCTTACTAGTTAAGATACTGTAAACTATCCTTACACCAAATATTGAATTCAACATCAGTTTCGCAAGCAGAGTAAATTCAATGAATATATACAGTTAGTGAATCTTTCATTAACAATTTTTTATAATAAGACATTTTAATATAAGCAAGTGTTAAAATCTTGAATTGTTTCTCGATTCTAGCTTTTTGTTTCAGTGTCGAAGAATATAATTTAAGAACATTTAGATTTTAATCTTATATTCTAAACATAAATACTGTAAAAGCCCAAAGCTGATAATCATTTTAATTCAATATTTTTGTGTAAAATATTTACATAATGTATGACATACCGACTGAGCCCCATTCCGGGTGTCCAAGATTGTTGTACCATCCGTCGTACCGTTGCTTCTCGGTATAAGTGAACATCTGATTGTGCTCCACATCTGAAAAAGGAAATATTTTAATAAATTTTAAGTAGTTAAACCATTTTAAGTAATTAACAAATCATTTTAAGTTAATAATTTTAAAGATTGAATTTCTGTACACGTTTTTAAATATGCTTTTATTAGAAATGAATCAAATCATTTCATTTATACACATATTTTTCAATAGAACCTAATATCAAATGAAGAATATTTAAAAATGTGGTCACATTGACCATATTTTCATAAAATTCATGAATAATAAAAAGGATAATATTTAAACTCTTGTTTTTCAAGCTCCAACAAAGAAACTGCTATATGAATATCAAAATAAGTGAACACTTATAAAATATGTGGTAAAATAATTCTATAGCAGAAAAACTCTAAACGACCTACTCTTAAATTGATTAAAATAATATTTTTCAATGTTAAGACTTATAACAAATAAATAAAAACAACTACGATGATAAATATTTTCTTCCATTAACCAATATCCATATATTTATTTTAGAATATAAATCAGGCGACAAACAATATATTAAAAAAATATTTTTTAATAAAATACAATTTAAAAATAGTATGTAATATATATTATATATTACAAAACAATATAAAAAGAATTTGATACAGGTAATAGTATACGCAATATAATAGTATTTAATATAGAATTAAGTTGCCACGCAACTTGTCTAGTGGTCAGCGTGCCTGACTGTGGATAGGGAGGTTCTGGCTTCGAATTCCGGTTCGGGCATGGATGTACTTTCTCACTATCTATCCTTTCCTTGTATGAATGAATTGTGAATGGTTGCCTACCCTATAAACGGGTACCTATGGCATGTGTGTACTGAGGAAGTCGGACTCCACACCAAAGTATGGTTCAGTTGGAAAAGTGGAGCAGCACATCCCATAATGCCAGCCTAGCTGGCACATGACAACAACATCAGAATTAAGTTAAATTATAGCTAATGTTGGACAAAAAGCATGACTTTATTTATTTCACGAAATATAGAAGTTTTCGCAGCTGAGAGAGAGAGAGAAATACCTAATTAAACCAAACAACTTAAACTATTATTAATATTAAAGTTTGATGTGTGAATCGAAACCACAAGCTGTTGAACTGAAAAAAAGGAATTCGAAGCACAATTTAGATGCCAGTAAGACAATTGGATAGCAAGAAACTGATTCTGTGATGATATTACTATTTATGCACACATTTGTCAAAATGAATGCTTGGGAGTTTTCAGAGTATCCCTAATTTCGATTCTTTAATATGTCCCATTATAAATGAAATATTCTTTTGAAAGAAATTAATATGCCTTTGGTACTACAAATTAGGAAAATGAATTTTAGCTGTACATTATCGATTATCTGAGATCGAGCTTGTAAGGAATCTTGGATTATTATGGCCAGTCATACGGTATTCCACTTCAAAGTAGTAAAACTCAAATAAAATCAACACTATATTTAAACAAGAGATGGATTCCGTTTTCTATTTTCTGTGTTCGTATGTCCGTCGATACTGAGGGTTCTCCGAATTTCCTACCTTCCGACAATCGATCATCTTTGCGAAAGGTAGTATGCCAGTTTTTCAAATTGCTTACAATTTTCCATTATTAAATTATCATAGTTTTAATCCAAAAGCGCGAAATTTTTGAAGACTCTGTATTAAAAGTCACCATTATCTGCAAGATAATTTATGCCTATAAATCAAATTTGAACAATCAATTTTTCAGATATCTACCTTAAGAGTCAATGATAATTTCTTAAAATCACGTTTGTAATTTCAAAGAATAATACCATATTTTCTATAAATTGTTTATTCATAATTTAATAGGTTTCTACACTAAAATGTCATAAATCAAAAGCCAGTTTTAAAATATGGAAAATATTTATCAAAATAATTATTTAAAAACATGTATTTATTAAATTTCATTTGAGAAATATTATAATTTGTTACAATACTAATAATAATTTTGATTTTTTATATTTTGAATTAAAATTTGACTATAATATGTTAAAAATTGTAAAAAAAGGAGCAATTAATTTCAAAAAGAATTGGATTATTATATCAGAAGTATTATTTTAATATAGATGTGAGTGTTAAGGAAACATTAAGTTTAGCACTTAAATAAAGATTCCTGTATGGTATACGTTCGTTTTTTTCTACTTTCGTATACTTTAATCACAGTTGAATTTCTACGTTTCACGCTTGTTTCATTTAAAATATAAGAATAAATAATAATGCATTAAATGTAGTTTGTCTTCAATAAATGATTTGTTAACTATTAAAAAATCTTAAAGATTTTCCATTAAATATTAAATTTATGGGAAAATTTACATTATAATATAAACACCTTTCTAAAAATTTTTGTTTGTTCTAAAAACAAAAAGTTTACTGAATGTTTACTCGTAAAACTTGAATTAATCTAAATAAACATCAATGCTATTTTTTGCATTTTAACAATTAATTCGTTTTTTTTATACAGTTTTTACATGAGAGATATGTTATTTATAGAAATTCATTGACATTATGGAATCGATTATATTTTTTAATTTCGCATTTACCGTTCAATACTTTTAAATTTTATTGTTGTGTGGAATTAACTCAAAATTTTAGAAATTATTTCTTGAATATTAATTTTCATTATACAAAACGTCAAATATGCAGTAATAACTATTATCAAAAATTTTTAAAAGCAATCGTTAGAGGAAATGTTGTGATTTTAATTTTCTGAATATAAATAATGAAAGTTCTTTTAGAAGTAGCACAGAAATATAAAGAAAAAAGACAAATGATAACATTTCCCTAAACAAGTTAAATCAATCATGTTTTTCATATTATGGAAAAACTGAGTCCACTAAGATAACAAAAATTTGGGGAAGAGAATTCTACATTTCCTTGTTTGAATTGCGCTTTTATATATCTCTTCCTTTTTTCGCTTAATCGGTAAACTGTTCAAGTTTTTGAAAACCTGTATGATGGATGATTTACGAAGGAAAATAGACGAGTGATTCGCTTATTTGCGATTCATAGGAAGTTGCTAAAAGCACAATTTGCCAATGCATCAAAAAATAAAATCAGAAAGAAATATTTTATAGATTTTGCTCAAAACAAATTATGTGATCATTACAACATGTGCCATCATTAGAATTTTCTGTACATGTCTCATTATATAAAGGAAAAGAGAGAGAACCTTAGAATATTTTCTGCTTATCAAATAAAACTATTTTTCATCAATCTCGATTTCGTTTGCAGAAAAAAATCATCAGAATCTAAACTGAAGAGGTTAAATAGGTAATTCGGAATTGTTTATTGGTTTGTCGCTCAATGTTCATTTTTTGCACACGAGGGCTAATTAGACCAGGATCTACGGTTTAAAGGGGATTCCGAACCCACGAACTGTTGAACCGAAAGCAAGAACGCTAACCATTCGGCTGCCAGCTCGGCTAGGTAATTTGGAATAATCTATTCTTTTCTTAGTTGGAAAAGTCTTAATTATCAAGTAACAAATTGGACTCTTGGAGCCCCAACAATATCCTCTCTACATTAGACTAGTCCCAATGAATATTTGATGGGATTAAGTATTCTCAGTCTAAATGTCTCCAATTCCAAAAAGATCTTAGACATCCGCCATTTCAAATCCAAAACATCGAATACTTCAACAACATTCGTGGTCTTGGTAATAGCTCTATGTATGCTGAATAGTGTGTGTGAAGAAGTGATTCTTTCGAATACTGTCCTCTGGTAATATTGTGTTACTTTGGTATTCAAACGAGATTATTTTAAGAGTCATCAGTCCTGAAAATATATACTCATAATGAGTTTTAAATTAAAGGATTTCGAAAGTACTTAGTTGCTTGTTTTTTCTAACCTCGTAATCTATCTTCCCAATCAAATGTTTTATTAAATTATTTGTTAAATCATAAGACAGTCAATTCTTAAATCTTCATTCAATATTTATTTTGTCAAATGGTAATTTAGTGTAAAATATATTCGATTTTTTAAAATTTCACATAATTATCTTTTAAGGGAAGTAAAAATTATGTTGAAAACAAATTACCGTAATTGTTAGTTTTCGAAATGAGTCCAAATTTTCGTTATAGATCCAAACATTTAAAAACAACAATAATAATAACGATGAAAAAGGGACAGGAAACATTAGATTCAATCTCGTTTCACAAATTTCAGTGAAAGACAATTTCCCTCGAGATCTAAAGAACAAGATACATCTGGTGTAGTCTCATTATTTTCAAAAAATAACATAATTATAACAAATGTAATTGCTTATGCAAATGATCCGGAAATACTTGGTTAGTTTTCGCTTATTTGTCACATTACGATCGTTCTTTTTTGCACAAGAGAACTCATTCGATTGAGACGTACAATTTAAAGTGGATTCCACTCCACTATAAGCATCCATGCCTAAGGTCATGGATCAAACTCCTGAATTGTCCCTTGTCACGTGATATGGATTACTATTTTTAACAAATTCTGTTTCAAAACATTCTTGTGATGCTAATAAAAACTTCACAATTTTTAAACTATTCAATTTATGTATGTATGTATGATATATATATATATATATATATGCATACGTATATATATGTGTGTGTGTGTGTGTGTGCGTGCGTGTGCGTGCGTGCGTGTGCACACAGCATCAAAAATATATCTTATACTTATAAATCCCACGAGCATTTTAATTAGATATATATTTATTAAAATATGAAAAGCATCGTCCTATGTTGATTAACAGATAATACAAAATTAATTTTAAAATTCTGACATATATTAAATATTAATTGGGTTACTGTTAAATATTTATTCTGGCAGCAAATACTCTTGATATTAGTTAGTAACAAAAATTTGGGACTTCTGTTTTACATAGTATATGAATAGAAATATGAATCAAAAATTAAAAACAAATCTCTTCCTTCCAGACAATTTCTCAATTCAGTGAAATGACAAAAAATTTTGGTGAGTTTAAGAGTTATGTTACTGGTAATATATTTAGATAAAAAAATCACCTAATAGCCTTGTGTAATTGAAAAGGCAACCTTTTTGTATTTCAACTTTAGTACAACCATTCACAAGACAAATGGGAAAACATCACTTGTCGCTAACATTTCTACGTAACTCACCGAATTTACTTTACTTCCAGAACAATCATCTTTGTTCGTGAAAATCACTCAACTATCCTTAAAAACAAGGAAAAAAAGTCACTTTTTTGTTTTGGAAAATAAAGGTTAACAATGACTTACAGAAAACGAAAAAATACTTAAAGTGCGATGACATTGTATTTTTATTTTCGTTCTAATCAGAAAAATTTCCACATTAGTAAAAAGTAAGCTACAGGTAATTTTTTAAAATATGATTTTAAAGGATTAAATATTAATAACTTTTCTTTATTGAAGTATTAGAAATAAATATTTAAGGTATTAATATTGCAAATTGTGCGGTGGATATGAAATTCCCTAGCATGATCTTCGGACGTCAAACTGTCTACTGTATATGGTGTCAAAACATTAATTTTTAATCATTCATATGGAAGTTCTTTAATCGTGAAGAAAACAGTTACATCATCTGGGAATTATATAAACTTAGCATTAAAATTTTCAGATGATTAACAAATAGCTTTGATTTGAAATGGTGACTTTTCCCGATTGCGTCGAAACAATTTTTTTTTCAAATTCCCTTTTCATTTGCATAGCTGAAAATCCAGGATATATTAAATTTTAATATTCCTTTTGAATAATTCTATATAGGAATTTTTTATAATCACAGTAAAATTTGATTAAAGTATTTATTTAGTATTTTTTATTTTACAGAGTTTTCTAAAATATATAATATGTAAAACTTTTATAAAATCCTCCAGCCTTAAAGCAATTATTTTTACATTAACCATATAAATATATAATAAAAGCAATATTGGATTGAAACAGTAACACAGTTCATACATGTTATTGCTTATACTTTTCATAAAAATAAAATAAATGAGATGATCTAAATATGAATAAATTATTCTGGAGGTTTGTTTGGTTTGTCATTCAACGGTCATTTTTTGCACACGAGGGCTAATTAGACCGAGACCTACGGTTTAAAGTGGATTCCGAACCACTACAGGCATCCATGCCCAAGGTGGGATTCGAACCCACGATCTGTTGAACCAAAGGCAAGAGCGCTAACCATTCGGCTGCCAGCTCGGCTCTGGAGAGGGGGAGAGAAAAATTATGTAACACTTTTGTACAACAGAAATTTACCGTATTAAAAAGCTGACATTGATAATCATTGTATCAAAAAATTTCTTATTCAAGTATAAAAAGCACAAACTACTTTTTATGAAATTTTCCTTAATTTGTTAAAGTACAACTTTTTGATCAAGGGAAACACGGATTTGAATGGAGAATATTATCGTTTCCTGTTTTTAAAACTAGGATAATATCAAGAAAAATGCATTTTATTCCTAAAATTAGCATTTTGGAATAAAGGTCCATCTTGTGTATTGATAGAGATTGCACAATTTCATATATTTCACAATTCTTTTCTGAAGATAACTCATGAAAATTGTCCACTCTGTATATATAATCTCATAGTTTGTCTAGCATATGGAAAATTATATTCCGTGATAATGTTTTTATCTATCGAATAAATAATGTAAAAATTTAACATTGGATTTACTGCCCCACATAAAATTATACATGAAGAATTGCTTATGAAAAAAAAGTAATTTGCCATTGAGTTTCCCATAATTTAACTGAGCACTAAAAAATAAAATATGTCAGAATCAGTAAAAAAATTCTTTAAATTGCTTATAAATAGCGGCTATTGCATTATTTTCATAGTCATACCCAGTGATAAGATATGCATACTGTTTTCTGACAAAGCCAATACGTCAAAAAAACATTTCATTTGATTTGTCCTCCGATGGGATAAGCTGCGTCCAAAAACCAAGTAATCTTTAATAAAATGAAGTGCTAAAGTAAATCATTGGATAAGAACTAATTGAGAATGTTGAGATGAGAAAGAGAAAAGAAATATCTCTTCGAAGATCAATCCATGCCAATAATGGTGAACGAGAAGGAAGCTATTGTGAAAAGCGTACGATTATTTCATATTTCTGAAGAAAGTGACAATCTTCAAATTGAAAGAACTAATGATAGTAGCTTCTAAATTTTTAAATATTAAAGGATTGATGTTAAGTTCGCTATTGCTCTGCACAATACATCTTCTCATCCGGCAAGATTGATAATTATATCAATGTCATTTTTCTTCCTGAAATGGTATTAATGGGTCTGTCTATATATGCATTTTTTTTTACCATTTCCAAAAAATGAAAGGCATGAAGCAATCTTCTGTTTGTTGCTCAGTGGTCATTTATGACACACAAAGTTTTATGACATGGGGCTTTTAGAATACAAGATGGATTCCGAAACACTATAAACATATAAACCCAAAGTGGGAAGCAAAACTATTTTCATTCCAGAATGATCCGCTTTTCCTGGGACTGTTTTATTAAGTCTGTTTCGGCAATAAAGTTTTCCAATACACAGGAGAATTTAATTATTGTCATTAAGATTTAATTTCCTTAAGCAACTAATGCTATTTTTGTATGAATAAAATTATTTTGAATAGGGTCCGAAAAATAAGAGCAAGAATATCTGGTTTTGAATATTTTTGCAGAATAGAAAAGAGTTAATGGTAAATAGATTTCTTTAGATTATTACATCAACGTTAAATTGATAATATAAACATAATTTTCAATTGATTCCAAGAAATAAGTAGTGAGGCATTTGGAAAATTCGTCTATCAAATATCATAGATGACGGAGAAAACTTCTGAAGTCTCTTAAAATTCCTTAAATGTAACTAATATTTAGAGTTGTACCTCAAAAAATAATAAAATACCCACATATATATGTATAAATATGTACAAGTATATATTTATAACTTAGATGTATGAAAAATAGTATAAGCACAGTTAGTAAAATTTAAAAAATCAATTATGAGAATGAAAAGTGGTGGCATTCCTTAATTTGATTCATTTAAAGCAATAAATCTAACTAAGCAAATTATGTATTAATATTTTGAAGCAACCTGTGCAAAATAATTAAGACATTTTAGTAATTTTTAATTGTTGGAAGAAAATTTTAAAAAATTGAGAAATACACTGAATAAAACATTAAGCAAAATGATAAAGTAGTAAGCAAGCATTTTTATTTTCATACCAACACCATAAAAGCTAATACTATATTAAACTATTAATTATGAAGTTCTGACAGAATGCAATTAAAATCGTATATAAAATTATTGATCATGCATTTTGGAATAATTAGAATATAATGAATAATTTGGTGTACTGAAGTATTCTTTGTTAACAGGTAACTTTAATATGATTCAATTACGTAATCAGTAAAGAAGTTTAAGAAAATAATCTTTCAAATAATCATTGTGTTTTCGATGTAATATTAAAATCGTGTAAATTAATAAAGAGAAAGATTTGATTGTAAGAGTAAATACATTAAGTTTCTCAAAATCAGATAAAAGAAAAGTATATGTTATAAAAGTTACAAATTTATAAATGCGTACGTACGTACTCACATAATATATATATATATATATATATATATATATATATATATATATATATATGTATATATATATATTGTTTATGTTCGTATACTTTCGTTGTAAGCCCTATTCCTCTGGCCGGAAGACCTGAGAAGCATATCAGTTATCTCTTTTCAGAAAATGTATTTTTATATCAGATTTATTCGCCTGTTAAAAACCAACAGGTTTATATTTCATTTGACAACGAGATTGCCAAAGCAATAATTGTTACGACAATACTGATGTCAATTAGTATAAGAGTATACATATATTATCAAACCAAATTGCTCTCAAACGGAGCCAATAGGAAAATCAATAAGCCTTAACATTTTCGTATTAGATACAAATCCTACGATGTGCTTTGATGATTTTGAAATTCTTTCTTCAGTAAATACTTGCGCTATGAAAGTGTGTATTGTATGCGCTGGGATGATATACAAAACGGTTATCGGAAGCCGAATCCATCAGCAGTCACGTGATATCTTCCAAGAAAGAAAGAAGTCCTTGGAGGCAGTTGTTGAACCTGTTTAGTTACACTTTATAAAAAATAATAAAGGCCGACGGCTGCATCAGATCGGTTCTTCTTTGGCGCGGGGGACATCGCATTACGTAATGGAAACCGAAATCTCTGCAGCCAGCCAGCTATGCGATCGAAATCATTTTTTTCTAGACATAAAAACTATTATCTGCACTTTTTGCGATGGAATGCCGGGAAAAGGAAGGACGCTTGGCGTTTGGCATTCGGCTGGATTAGATAAACGGGTAGTAAAAACTAATTTTCAATCTTAAATATAAATGAACCACCTGTGAATTAGTACCTATATGCGTTTTAGATCTTAGTAATTAAGCAATGCCTTATGCTCTGAAATTTGAATATATTGCGCAATTTACTAAAATTGCTTTCCTTTTCCTCTTTTTGGAGATAAAAAGTTTTTATACAGCTTGCATTCTTCAATATAGCATCAATATATATTCAAATATATTTCATATATGTGAATTTTTACTTAGTAAAGGTAATTTAATCTTCATTTTCACAAATTAAAAACCTGTCTTTCGATTCCTTTTGATAATACGTAAATATAAAAACACATTCATTTAATTATATAACATTTTAACCGAATATAGTTTAAAAAAATATCGCTTAATAGAAAACAAAAATTCTTCTTTTAAAATTATTAATACGAGAAGATTATTAAATACAAATAAAAATTTATTATTTTAAATCTAACATAAATAAATATATATATCTGCTATTTATTAATATTCTATAAACCTTAATTTACTTCCTTTAATTAGTATTTTTGAAATTAAGTTAAAAAAAATTTATTATCTTTTTGGATTTTAATTTTTCGTCTCTCAAAAATAATTTTTTTTCCTAACGAAGGCTAATTAGTCCCTGACATACAATTTAAAGTAGATTACGATCCATTGTTATACAAATATTCAAACCGTGGAATCGAATTCACAGACTGTTAAGTATAAAACCTGAGTGCTAAATCTTCTGCTGCTAGCTCGTCTCATGCCTTCGGGGCTCTTTTGTACTAAGATTAAATTTTTAAATCATTAACTGTATAGAGTAATATATTATCCTTCATTTTATAATAAAATGCTTAATAGTAAATATTTTAAACAATCATCAGGAAGGAGTATTATTTTTAAGCCAATCTCCGATTACAATTTTTGTAAAACTGAATGCCCCAATTTTATTTGACGCACTATTTACTGCCGAAAAACATTTCATATATACTCATATACTAAAATCCCTCCTAAAATAAGGATAACTTCAAAGGATTCTTCCAAAATAAGGAAAACATTTTTTTTATACTTTAAATAAAAACTTGCGGTAATTTATTTAAAATAAATTTAGTATTATTGCAATATAGAAGTAATTATTTAGGATTTAGGTCTTAAACGTATATTTAATTTTTATATTTAAATAAAGAAAATTAAAATTCATGAAATATTCTCAAATCATTCTGTGTCTATGCCTTCAAATGCGTGATACATAATAAAGTAGTTGTAAAATGTTCTGAAGCACTTTTAAGCTTGCGTTGCTTATTATATTCCTCAAAATTCATAAAAAATATATTTTTCATGAATTTTTAGAAAAAGAATTAGTGAGTGTTATGTTAAAACTCAAAAACCTCAGTCACTAGCAGAATGTGTAGAATGTAAGCATTCATCTTGTTTTGTAATTATAACAACGTAAGAAGGTTGGACACTGTGAACCCAACCATTTTATGTTAAAAAAATTCTCTCTTGTTACACACACATGCATAGTTATCAGTAGTTCAAAATTGCTTAACTTCGCAGTTGAAAATATAGCAATAGCTGCTGAACATGGATTTTTTATAAACTTTTCGTTTTCGTTTATATAACAATATAAATCGATATAAAAATTATCAAATAAATTAACATTAGGTGTTTTGTAATTTAAGCAGAAGGAATTCTAATGAAATTTAAGAATCCCCTCCACAGGGCAAAAAATATTCTAGTTTTTCATTCAAATTATTTGATAATGGATACATAGGAAAAATTAATATTCATGCATTTGAAACACTTTCATTTGCACAGATCCATGAAGAGAATTGGGCCATTTCGCAAGCGTGTTGCAACCAAAATACGAAGTGTGACTCCATTTACAAATCTATGTAACTTCTGTTAATGATATTTCTTCCTCTAAAGTAAAAATAAATTCCTCTGGGCTGCCAACTTGCTTGTGCATTTGGATTAGTAATGTTTTGAACATGAATGTTGCTCTCGTGGAGTAAGTAACAAGTTTCATTCTTGGCAGAAAAAGAAATGACTGCATATGTTCAGGTGAACGATTTTAAAAACCACACTGCTAATCTAAATTATTAAATCATGCTAAAATCATCTTAATTGAAAATCAAATTTACGACACTAATACAAAGCTGCTGTAGTAAAATATTCAAAATCAATATTTGATTTGATGATAAATAACTGAAATAAAAATTGGATTTCTTCTGGGCGTTAATGGCGCAAAGTGCATGGGATTATTATGTTAAATACATATTTTTTAATTCGTTGCTTTATGAGTGATTATAAGACTGACGCGCTGCCTACTGCGCTACCGAGGCTTGTTTTAATTCGTTTCTTGATGAAATTGCTCATTCTTTGGCATAAGGACAATGATACACTTAAAAAAAATAGCTGACATATGAAATTGAATTCGAATAAATCGGCCAGATATTTGTAGTCATTTGGATTCAATAAATTTCTCATTGAATTAAAACCCATTCTCAAAAAGTGATCATATAGAAATAAACAATATAAAACAATGAGTACATACTGGAAAAATCAATCATTGAATATGTGTTCTTTGTTCTATATACCTGAAGAATATTTGTATTCTCATCACTAAAAAGCTTTTCAGACAATATTGGTTTTACGCTTCACGGTATCAAATTTATAATTTACTTCTGATCGCAAATAAGAGTTGAAATCAAACGGCAGACTTCCCATTAAAGAGATAGCGATAATACCGATTTCGGAAGAGCCCAAATAGTACTCTGTAATTGAAATATTAAATCTAGTATAAAGAAATATAATTTGGGTTTTCTTATCACAAGGAAATCAATAGTCTCTCTCAATAAAGCGAGCATATTATTTAACTTTAACTTATATGGTATATACATAAATAATGATTTACAAGTTTGGCACAGTGACAAAATAAAAAAAAATATTATACTATTTATGTACAGTATAAATAAAAGTATTTGAGGGATTATCAAAATAATAGATTAGTTAAAGTTTAATCAAGCGATTTAAATTATTCTCTATAAACAATCCTTTATTAAATCTTATTCCAAAATGACAGAAAAATTATTCTTTAATATATGAAAAACACATCTAGCTATATATATGTATATACAGAGTTTTACAAATGGATAAACGATAAAATTTCGGAATTACTTAAATTATATTTTAAAGAATAAATACACACATTCGTGTTTGATCAGAACAAAGATAATTTTCAAACACTGAAATTACATGGTAAACCCACTAATCTGTAACCAACTAGTTTAACAACCACCTCAGAAGGTTAAACAATCGTGCAGTAACATAATAACAGCTAGATAATATGTTTAACCTTCCAAAATGATTATAAATATACGTATAAAATGTTTCTCTGAGTATAAATATTTTTGAGAGAGTTTGTTATTAAGATCTCATGCACGATTTCTTTTTAAGCCGGCATTATAAGTTTCGTATAGCAATTATTTTCTTAAATACGCCTCACCCATTTTTTGAGGAGATACTGTTCCGAAATTCATTTTTAAAAGAAAGTGTAGAATCCACCTGGTAACCATTCAAACGTCTGTCACCCAAGACAGTATGCCTTAATTACAAGGGATTTTTTCACTTTGAAAGAAAGATTTATGAGATATATTATTTCCATATAAGAATGCTTATTTTGCTTGGTTGCAACCTGCAGTGTAATTACATGGAAAAAATTCAAAAATTATTTTACTATAAAGAATCTTCTCGTTTGATTAAAGCTTCATTCTATAGCAAAACACTGAATCGATAAAGACAAATGCATTTGGAACTAATAATCAATGTACAATCTATGACCACACAAAGAGATAATAAAAAGTATTTTCAAGTGATATTGCAATTTGTTTTGCACATTGAATGTACATACAATAGTCCATTTTATAAACAAATATAGAATGTTAATGATGTGCGAGAAAAATATTATAAGCCAACTTATATTAAATTTACATTAATGTGTGATTTATTTTGTAAAATATTTTTCAACATTTACTCTTCTCACCGTTATTTAGGTATAAAATGATTCAAAATTAGTATTCTTTAGTTTTGAGCGAGATTCAAAAACCTGCATATTAGCATAAATTTTAATAAATAAAAATTATCTTATTAAAGTTTAAAAATATATACGAACTTTATTTTTAAAGTTTAAACTAAAAATTATGATAACTTTCAAGTGTAGACTAGTTGATTGAGTTTATTTATATTTCACATGATGTAAAAAGAAAAAATGGAAATAGAGTGCAATATTTATTTTGCTTCAATGGCAACATTCTGAATGTAAAAATGCCGCAGTTATCCAATTTTGTAATACTTTCTCAAGAAATGTGACAGAAATGCCAGAGGTTGCAGTGGAGTGTTTCGCATTTTCGGACAGAGTAATCGCTTCCTTGCAACATCACCTGACAAACAAGTATTTGATTCATTTCGTACGTTTTGACGGGAAATTCCGCGCGGAGAAAGTTCAAGGTGAGGAAAAAAATGCTTGACATTTTCGCTCTCTTACTATTGCTCTTGATTTTGAAATTCTAAGATTAATTTTGGACAATGGTCGAGATTTTCTAGATTTAGAGCTCTGAGAAATCAAATTAGAAGTCTACGTAAAGTATAAATGAAAACATCCAAATCCTAAGAATTTTAGTCCTTGGTAAATAAAGGTTTACAAATGAAAATAGAATTCATCAACAAATGTTTTATTATCTATGCAAAACTTGACAATGCATTGATAATTTACTCTTGAACTAGTTATGATAATAACGATAACTAGTTTTGATATTTTCATTGAATTTTTCACAGAAAATATGTATGGAACAGATAGTAAAAAATAAAGTTGAAATTTTAAATATATATTAATTATAAATGTTGTGTGATGAACTAAATAATACTTTCTAAAAAATTTTTTTTGATTATTTTATAAATAAAGTGTAATAATACTTTATATAATAACTAAGCAATTATTCACAAATTTTCTAGTTTATTTCCTTTATTTCTTACTTTAAAAAAATTACACAATATTTTACTTTAAACTATTTAGAACAATTTGGTTATTAATAACTTCCATTAAATCTTTGTGCGTAACGGATTACTTTATAACTGAATAGATATTAAATAAGATATTAAAATACTTATTAATCTCCGAATATTTGACTTTTCAGAGAACTTTTTATGGGACATGAGCAGTTTACACTTAAAGAGGAACTCCTACATGATCTAAACATCGATTCAACAGATACGTAAAGAAGAAACGTTGCAATATAGGTGTCAAAAATATTAATATGCATGAGAATGATAAATTCTATTAGTGAGAAAATAACAGATTCCAGCAATATTTTTGATAAAATCTTTTGAAGTATATATTAAATAATTATAATGATTATTAAAGGAAAATATTTGAAGTACGGTCAATTCGTTGAGTAAGGAAAATTGTACTGCACAGAATAAAGAGTTTAATTTTAAATACGATAAGCCAAAACAATTTATTCTGTTAATAAAATATGGAAATAACAACAGTTAGAGTTGTTAGATAATAAAATGGAAATTCCTGACAGTTCAAAAGACAGTACATTTGTCTTTGAAGTAGCTATGTTTTTCTATTATTGTTTCACTTAAATTAAGTAAAACCATGATATAAAATATAACCATTCCAAAGACTAATGTACTGAAATAAAGCTATTATAATATTCATGATCTTAAAATGGCAACAGTAATTTAAAAATCTAAAACCTATTTGTTTATGTCATATATTACATACTTCCTGATATTGATAATCATAAAAACAATGTAATTTGTTTTATTTGTAATATAAATATCTAACAACCGCTTATGAAAACCAAAGGTGCTTTTATCAATCAATTTGTTAATTGATAAAAGCATTAGTAGTTTTTGTTGCATAATTTAGTTCATTATTTCTCAAATATATATAAAACAAATATTAATGAGAATATTTTTTTAATTTTTGCTAATATTTTTAAATAGAGTATCTTAGGTAGTATCGTATCTTTGACCGACAGTTTTACTTAAAATATCGAAATAATTTTTAATTCCAGATAGAATCCGGAGAAAATTCTGGGAGTTTTTTTCATCTGTTTAGCAGGGTTTGTCATTTTTTTAGCAGACATCTCCTCCCAGTGAATAATATAAAATAAGAATTGTGTATATATACAAATAACAAACACTATAATCTTTCGAGTTAAATGTATTTAAATACTACAATATTTAATTAAAAAAGATGCGATGATGTGAAAAAGTCACATTTAAAAAACAATTTGTTTTTGATGATTTGTTTTATTTATAGCTTTCGATATTTATTTTATGTTTAAAATATTTTTTCCCACAAAATTATCTTTATCTAAACCATAACAAACTGAATTATTAAAAAATGTGAGTGAAATGCTCATTACGGATAAATTGAGCAAATGTGTTTAATATTATTCTACAGATGTTAAAATACTCAGAATGGGAACAAAATTACAAAAAAGAGATTACGTTATCGACTGAGTGTCCAATCAGGACAACTCGATGAAGTACCTTGCTATTTAATTAACTTTTTTCGTAATCGAGCTGCTAGAGCGTTAAATAAGCAGCTACCGAGTTTGTTGATTGAACAGTTCAAATTTATGAAAATGATGAAATGGAGAGAAATAGTAAGAGAGCTTTTGCTGAAAATTAAAAATTTTAATTAAGAAAGCCTAGATTACAGTTACAGTCACTTTTCATAATTCGAAGCTCATTAAGCTTCATGAATTATAATTCCATGTCAATAAAAGCGCTGAACTCTCTTCTAAAAATCTTATTTTATCTTCCAGCAAGCCGATGCATACAATAAAATGTCTACATAAAGAAATCTTAAATCGAATTTCTTTTAAAATAATTTTTTTTTCTAAACGCATTATATGAGGGCCTTAATAACAATAAAATATTCTCAGTGTAATAAAATCTATCACTTCAAATTGAGCTTGCATTGTTCAAAAATTCTTATAATTTCTTCAGTTTCCTAACAAAAGGTTATTTCATGATTTTTCCCGAAGTATAAGTTATTTTGCAAGCAGCATGTAATTACATACTCCTTAATAAATGGTTTATCAATTATAATCTATTTGAGGTTTAAGACTTATTGCTTTCCTGCAGGTTATTTTCACAGAGGACAGTATTCACATGTTAAAAAAAATAAAGAAAGAAAAAAATGTTTTCCAAGCATCCTCTCCAATAATGATCATACAGAAAGTTGAAATGCAATACCCATCTAACATTGCACTGAACAGGAATTGGTTTGTTCAACTGAACTACTTTTGGTGGAATGTATTTCCACCATTAAGTTTCAATCAATTACAAATATGATGTAATTCTTTCACTTCTAAAGGTAAGAGTAATAAATAAATGGGGGGAAAGAAAGTTTTCAGTCCTCTATTTTAGCTCATTTCAAAAATATGAAAAATGAATATCCTGGAATACGATATAAAATAGCAAAAAAATTTTATAATATGTTAAGTTGTCATACATATTTAAATTATTTAATATTTAAGTAGAACTCATTGTAAAGCTTTTCAAATAGCATTATGAAAAACAACATAAATTTGAATATGTTTAACATATTGATTAATTAAATTCCGAAAGGAATACCAACGTATTTATTTCTTTTACTAAGAATTTGCTTAGTTAATAAAATGAGTTTAAGATACCTTTAAACGAAATGTTTTATATAAATAATTTTTCGGTAAAAATCTAAAAGTTTAGCTTATAATTCATGATATTTTTAAAGCAGTCCGTTGTATGCATCACATTTTATACTTAACAGAACAAACATTTGTAGTATTCACCTGAAATCTCAATGGAACTATTTCAATATTTTGAAAGCTTTTATAAAGTTGAGAAAACCGATCCTAGCGTATAAAGGCTTGCACAATGAATAAAATAGGAAAATAAATATTTATTAACGTTATTTATTGAAACATAAAAAAAATTCCGTATGTGTTATTATAAGTAATATTTTTCGTTAGAAAATATATATGACTGCATTAAAGAAACCATACGCATACAGACTTTGGAAAAGTCCTGAAAATTTTTTACATTAGTGGGGAAAAATCTTTGCCAATATAATTTGCAACCAAACATTTAGTACAGTTTAAATAATATTTTTTAAATAAATAAAAATTTTACTCTTTGAAATTCAAAAAAATTATTTCTTCCAATGTAAGCATTTTTGAAGAAAATAAATTGGGTAGTATACAGGGAATAAATTATACCATGCTCTTTAATATCTATATGAAAGGCTAATATTTGACTACTTTTTAATTGAGATTTTGAAATGGTCAAACTACTAAGAAGAAATTTGATAAAAACTTTGATTTTTTGTTTACTCTTTATTTTGTATTTAAAGTTTTTTTTTAAGTATCTTAGCTTAATTTTTAATAAAGAAATTTTTCTGTTTTAGCTTCTTTTCAATCATTAGGTTAATATTCACATTCGGATTGTCTTTGAAGTTTTCATTGTGTAAGCTAATTACTTATCTTAGCATAAAGCTTTAAAAATTTAATTTGTAGTCATACAAAATATTCATTAAACCACAATTCTAAACATAAAAATCAGCTCTTAATTTTTAACGTTATTGATTATATTAATAATGAAACAAAAATATAGAGAAAGTAAATTTGAAATGCGTGAAGAATTTTTCGAAGAATAACCATTAATTATTTTGTAATTGACAAATTCAGAAAAAATCTTAGCACACTTAATTTTATTCTTTTCCATATTTATATTTCCATTTTCGTAATTGTAACCATTTTATAAATGATAGATTAAATTTAATACTACTAATTGTTTTCCAAAAGTTTTTCATGAAATCATAACAAAAAACGGGAAACAGAAAAGATGTCACTAACTTGCTGTATTTCGTAATAAAAAGAATATATTTCTATGATTTTATTTACAACCATTTACGTTGTTTTTGAAAAAGTTTCATAAAATCGTGTAAAAAATGAGAACTGATGGAAAGTTAGCAAAATCTCTGCATTTCTATTTTACAATCAAAAGCATTTAACTATTTTTATAACGGATAAATTTAATTTTAGTTGGAAATACTTCAACTAATTTTCGTTTCAAATTGCAAACTCTTCCCAAAATATAATAATAATAATGGTAGTTAGTATGAGCTTCCGAAAGCATCTGAAAAATTAATAAAGATTTGACAAATATATTTCATAACCTGGTTTTATTTTATGATCACTTTTCGTAGAAGACTAATTATACCTACATTTACAGTTAAAATAAATTCTGAGACCTACAAAGACATTGCAGACAATACAAAGGTTAATTGAACCGTGAATTATCTCAAGATGACTCGGAACATTTACGAATATTCACACCAGATGAAAATCACTGTTACTAACTTGCTTAACCACAAAGGAAAGAAAACTAACTATTCATTCGAAAGTTCATCCTCGTGAGCAGAAGGATACTTAATACAAGAGTGGGTAAAACGTAAATCAAAGTATCTGTTATTATTGAAAAACTTTATACATTAAATGTGCATACATTTTTTATTGTTTTGAAAACTGTCTTTCATTAAAAATAATGTTTCACGCAAGAAATTTTATTCCAAAATTAATAAGCGTTGTATTTCCTAATTATTAGTATTTGTATTAAAAGGAGCATTTATTGCACAAACATCATTATACTAATATATAGACTAATTACATTATTGTAACAAGTAAAGAAGCAATAAAAAATAAGAGTTGATATTAAATAAAATATTATTCATTTAAGAAATATTGAAAAAAATTAAGCAAATAATTTCAATATTTCTAATTTGTATCTCTTAACTGCTTCACTGATTATGGCGAGTTATTTCGAATTCATATATATTTCAATGATTATTCTTCCGAGATATCACGGATGTAGCAGAAATTATCCCAATTTTTGTGTAAACATTTTTTAGTCATCCTGAACAAACTAAGTAAAATATTTTGCAATTTGAAAATTGACAACATCAATATTTTGCATTTTTTTCTAAAACATTTCGATGACTAATACAATTATAGAAAAAAATAACAATTTCTTGCAATTTTGTTTTCTAAATATTTTTAATGACAGCGATTAAACATGAAAATGTACGAAAGACAAAATGAAAAAATAATTTTATTTCTTAAAAAAAACTCATTAATTATCGTAAGAATTTCAAAATGTATATTGCTTCTTCAAATTTCTTTGCTCAATTTTCTTGCACTTCACTTATTTCTGTATAAACTTCACAATCTTCTCTTTATCAAGATATCTAATTGACATTAATGTTTTACTTTATAACCATTTTTTGATTTTTATGAGCGAGAATGTATTCTTTGTCGTCATGACTTTTTGACTTAAATCGATTAAATATTTAAAAAATATTCTTTGCAATTAGTTATTTGCGTTGATTCTATTATTTTAATTATGCTAGTGAAACATATAAATAGTTTATGTAAACATAAATCTACATAGCAATTAATAATTTCATTTTATTATTAAAAAATAGATTATGCAATCAGAATGACCCATCAGTTCATAAAAATATAATTAGAAGTTAGTGACTATACATTACATTTATGTTTTTACTTATTTATTTGGCACAGGTAACGTATAATCCATGATTCCAAATTCCGAATTTTTTTGGCGATGAAGAAATGTTGCCAGGATGACGTATATACTAGGGTTACCAAAATAGAGTTTTCTGCATAATTCTTATAGGTTTCCATATGTATGACGTAATAAAAACGAGGTTACCAGATGAAGAATCTTACATTAAAGAAATTACATAAGAAAATCCGCCAAAAATTCGCCAATCTCAGAATTTGGCATCATGGATTATACGGCACCTGTGCCATTTATTTTACTATATTATTTGAATTCTTATATTATTACAGTAAATTTTCCTTAATTTTTTAAATTGCATTTCGTTGAATTATATTTAGTTACTAGTTCTTAATTGAATTTAGTTTGTTTCTTAAAAAGTGCAAAGAATGAAATTGTTTTTTGCGCAAATAATCTGCATGAAAACATTTATGCGGATTTGATCTACGTATAATAAATCGGAAAATTTTGATGAAATTTTATTTCTATAAATGTTGGAAAAATAGCTCTCAATGAAACAAATTTGTAAAATTCTCTACAAAGCGACTAATACTGATTCTCCTAAGAATATCCCATTTATTTTGCCCTTCTACGGTCATTTTTTACACACAAGAATACGTTTATAACTAAGAGATCTACAGTTTAAAATGGGTTCCAAATTACTACAAAACAACTAAGCCAAGGATGTGATTCGAACCCACGGAATACTGAACTGAAGACCAGAAAGGTAATTGGCTGTAAAAAATGTTTGGAAACTATCTAGGGTATTCGAAATACCCTTAAATACAAATAAATACCAGTTAATTAATATCCCGTGGAAATTTAATTTTTAAAATAAAGTCCTATTCCTCAAAAATGTAATAAAAGATTATGTTTAAGATCAAATTTAATATAAAACCATTTTTATGCAAAAGTATTACCAAAAATATACATAAAAATATATCCTGAAGCATACATATTTAGTTCATTTAATTTTCATGAAAATAAAAATTCAGTAAAAATAAATGTATAGGAGATCAAAGAAATTTATAACTCAGTGTAAAATATTCGCTTTAAAAATATCATACAATATTTTTAGGGTCTTCCAATAAAATTTTTATAAGTGCTTGCACAATATACAAATACTTTTTTATATTTAAAATATCCTGTTTAATAAAGACTTTCAATGTAACTATTCAACAATTTCTTGAGCATTTTAAATTTGTCAAGAATCATATCAACAATCAAAGAGAAAGTTTCAGTTTAAAAAAATATATAAAATACAAGATATTATAAGTGGTTAATAGACAAAAACTCAATAAGCTAATCTAAAAAAATGCTGAAAAAAGATGATTAAGTTGTTAAAACTCTCAATGTAAGAAAAATTATATATAATTAAACTATTTGAACAATTGGCCCATTTGATAAATAAAAAAATAAAAGAAATTTAAGTTCTTAATAAGAAACATGAAAAAATTTAGAAATCGATTGAACATCTTAATAGCCGGTAATCCATTGAAGTGTTTGATAAATTAATCACGCAACAAAAAGGCATTCAGTGAACCCCTTTGTGTCTTTAATAAATCCTTCCTCTATCGACTCTGCCTTGTCAATCAAACAATTGCTTTGCAATGTGAAAAGTTTCATAATGAATATTCCATTTAAATTTTTCATTATGCTAAATGATTTTAATTTAGAGTTTTTAGTTGATAATCAAATGACAAGTATTGTAACATGTTTTTATTGTTTGTTACATTCAAGCATTGTGTTAATGAGGAGTATGACTAGTTAACAATGAAGACAAAAAAAAAAAAAAAAAATTGAATGCTCTTTTCTTTAATACTTTCATTGTTGAAATATAACCTTTCAAAAAAGCGTATAGATTTCAGTGTTTATCTGATCTATTTGATTCAACAAAAAATTTTATTATAAATAACTTTTATTTAAATTACGTAACATATGGCTAAACACACACACACATAAGCCTTTTTCTACTACTTAAATTAACTGTCTCAAATAAATGCTAAATTCTCATAAAGTATTTACTAAATTGAATTTAATGATACAATTATTAATAGAAGTACTTAAGGGCTTATCGTGGCGTAATGGTAGAACAAAGTTCTTCTGAGAAATATCATATTTTTAATCCCAGTTACTGTAAAATAATGTGAAACTAATATTGCCTAAATGTTTACTACAAGTGAATTTGTAGAAGTGGAATAGATTGTCTCTCTGCAGTTACTATTTATATAAGATAGCTGATTTGAGTAATACCTAGTATTCAAAGTGGATTCCGAACACCCAAGCGCCAGGCTGAGAATCAAACTTACGAAATATAAAGTGTAATGGGGAGCTTCCAGATCCCCTTTTGTTATACGTGACATAAGACCTGTTTATTAAAACTTTTCTTCGAAGTCACTTCATATCAAAATTTTATAAATATATATACATATATATATACACACATACATATATATATATATATACACACATACATATATATACACACACATACATATATATAGAGAGAGAGAAGAGAAAAAGAGAAAAGAATAATATTAATCTTCTCCTCTCAAATTTATTATTTCGTAGTGTTAAACGTATCAGTCAGTGTCAGATCCTAGTCTAGCAACAAGGGTACGGATTGATTCTGAGATTCACATACGAACAATTAAACAATGAGTAACTTTGTTTTTAAAGTTACTTTTCGCATATTAGGAAAAACTGTCCAGGGGAGCAATTTTTCAAATAAAATAAGTCCAAAGCACTTCAATCATTTAGCTCTAAGTTGAGAATTGCATCAATGAACTGTTGACCTGAAGATCATGCTGCACTACAAAAAATTTATATCGTGTTTGTGCTTGCACATCAGCAGAGCCATGTGCTGTAAATTTTTCGCGTTTTCTCCTTAACGGCATATGAGAGTGACTTGCCATTTATAAAAAATCTTCCTGGAAAACAATATGAAGCAGTTGTCCAAATGATTTATAACATTATTTTAGTATTAAGATAACTGTTATAAAAATCTCTTAAAAATTCTGAAACACCTGAAATTTGAAAGCATAACAATTATTAATTTACCTGATTTAAAAAAAATATTATTTTCTACCCAGTAACATCTAATTAAAATTATTAATTAATGTCTATCTCAATCTTAATTATATGAATAAATCATTTTACGATTAGAAAAGAAACACATCAAAACTCAAACACAAAAAATATGCAAATCAAAACTATAGAAAAATACAATATTAACTTTTTTACCTAGATCAAACTAAATTGTATTTATTAAAAAAATTAGACAAGTTGCAGTTTTTAAGGAATTTATAATTTGAAATATGTTAAGCAATAATTTTGAAAATTAAATATAAGAACCGAGCCTTAAAAATGCTCCGAAGTATTCAAAATTTAATGGCAGTTTATTTCTCTAAGATAATAATTACATTGCATATCAAAATGTTAATATTATTTGAAACTGTCTTATAGTTTGCTTTTCGATCATTTTTTATGCAACATATATATAATCCGATGAGGTTTTACAATTAAAAGTAGACTTCTGGGTGGTGGTGGTGGGTGGGACTATTCCCCATCTGGTCTAGTGGAACTAGACCAGATCCATGAGATCTTAGAGAGCCAAAATGTCCAAAAGCAGATGTGGACTTTTCACAGCCTCCTCACGAGAGAACCCCAAGCACTTCAAGATGTGTTGCGGGCAAAACGGAGCATTGTCGCACTTGGGGCATGTTGGGTATTTTCTTTCACCTTCCTCAAAGATCAAACACTTCAAGTGGCCAGTAGAAAGTCCATGAGTCTGAGTAGACTTCTAGTTACTACAAATATTTAAGCCCACCTTGTTACTTGACAAATTGATAAACTAAAAATCGGGTTATAAATGAACTATTTAATAATTCTTCAAAATATAATAACTCTTCACTATGTTCACTACAACTTAACTCTTCACTGTTCTTAATTGTATCAAAAATATACAAAAAAATAGTATAACTCAGTAATATTTATCAAGATTGATAAGAAGAAAAAAGCTTAACAGGTTTTTGAAAATCCAAGTTTAACACTTAAAGGCACATTGCAAAATGAAACAAATAGTTTTAATGTTCTTAAAATTTGCACATTTTGTGCTAATTTCAAAATAACTAGCAACTAACAAATTAAACTCATGAGGCAGTTTCTATAGATAACAAAAATTAAACTATTAATTTCTATAGATGAACTAACGACACTATATAAACAAAAAATTAAACTATATGTATTAATAAATGTACTTAAACAACTGGAAAAAGTAGGATTCCTAAAAGATTGGTTCAATAACTTTTCTAAAATTATTTTTTTATGGATATACTTAACAAATATTAAAATGTTTTCAGATTATACATTCTTTTATTCATACATTAAAAATCTTCCTATTTATCTTTTTATATTGTGTTGTATTAAATTATCTCAATCTCATATCTTTTATATTTTCCCTTCGTATAATTCTTTCATATACCCATAAAAATGTTTAATGCTTTGAAAACTTAACAGCTTTTTTCACTTGTCTTTCTTGCATTTATCAAAAAGAGAATACCTGAGAAATGAGAGCAAATTCTAATTATTATAGCTCTTTCAATCTCTATATATTTTTCTCAAATACACTTTATGAAAGTTTTGAGTTAGCCAAATCAATGAAAAAGGTACTTTCTTGAATAATTTCCATCCTGGCATTTAATACAAGCTTTATCTGCGTGGCGTCAAAAATCTGGTAAATGAAAATTGGGAATTCTATATATGATTTTTTATAAACATCAATTGAGACAGAGAATAATTTTCTCTAATACTGCATATTTTCACTTTGAAGTTAGCAATAACATCTCGCATAGCAAATTATGTTTTCTTAAAAGAAAAGATGAATATATTATTTAATGAACGAACAGAATAGAAAATTATTTTTCTACTGTCTTACAATTGCAGGTGAAGTTTATGCAGCTTCTTCAAAAATAAATAATTACTAATATTTATCCATATTTAAATTATGTTCTCATGCTTATTTCTTATGTTTTAGAATAGGAAAAAAGAAAATGAAGCTAGTTTCTATACATGTTTCTGGTCAATTATTCTTTTAAAGAAAGGAATAAGTTAATGCCTGCTTAAATTGACTTATGATAATTTTTAACAATTCTCAATCAGTCTCAATGAGTGAACTTGACACAGAATTATAAAATTTAGTGAAAAAATTAAATATCATAATTGGAGCAAAAGTTAAAAAATTATCGATTAAATTCGAATTATATAGTGCAATATTTTAAATATTTAAACATATTTTGTATACTTTCGGACATAAAAATATAGGTAAACATTTTAAATATCAATTACAAAGTTACATAAAGCCAAACAAATTTACCAATAGAACACAAGAAATATAGAACTTTCATAATTTAAAATTAATATTCTAACTTTTTGACAATTATTACAAAGTTGTACTTTAATTATTTTTGGAATTATTTTATGCATAAATGCTACCAAGATTTTGATTTTAATATTAAAAAAATAAACATAAATATATGAGTCTTATGCTTGTTAATTAAACATTGTTTTGGGGGAAGATAAATTTGTGTGTGTGTGTGATTGTATTTCTTAAACATCAATTCTCAAAAGCAAGATTTGTTATTTAAATAAACCACAAAACCATAAAGAAAGGTTTTTTACTATAATATTTTAAAGGGATTATTTATGTTTACCATTGTCCATTATTCGTTAAATCTGTAATTGACATCAGTTTCATGCTTTTTTATATTTTTCCAATGTCAAATGCGTGTGTGATCACTTTTATAAGACAATACACAAAAGGCTGGAAGGATGTTGAAAAACTCATCCTTTTTATAGAAGGTGATTTGTCATGTAAGTAACTGTCAAATATAAAATGAGATATAACTATGACTAACCACATTAACTTTATGAGTGAATTCACCTCTGTGCATCAAAATTGAAATTGGGTTATGTGATGCCAGCTAAAAATCATAATTTATAATCTTTACCAATAACAAACTGTCTTCGCTTATTTTGAAGAATTTGAACTATAAATGAGTGCAGCTTCTTCTTCAAAGGAATTGGAACTACAAATTATTTAATAATTGTTTTACAATAACTTAATCCTATTTACTACGAATTCCTTCGTATTTCGAAAAAACTTAAACCATTAGCAATTTTTATTTTTTAGAAGCACCATTAAAAAATAAAGACATAAAAGCTCTTACGAATATAGTTTGCTTCTAAAGTATAATTTGTACTCCAAATACTTACCATTAATCTACATTAAGCCACGGTAAGACATAGTTAGTCTGTTATTTTGTAAATAGCTATACATTCACAGTATTTTTCTTAAAAATTTAATTACACATTTCACAAATCGCAAATAATAGCACATCTAGAAACATATCTTAAAAAAACATTTATTACAAAATTTTAGCTATTAAATTCAAATATTTTAAAAATCAAATATAACAGAAATATATTTTAATAATATTTCATTTAATTGCAAACTTTGTTAAAATTTTAAATGAATAAATTTAAGGTATAAATTTTGTGAGATTTAATTTAAAATTCTGCATAAAATTATTAAAGTTACCCACAGAGCCTGAGATATTGTTGAGTTAAATTTGAGTAATATTTTGACTCGTTATAAATTTTATTGTGGTTATTTTATTGTAATTCGTAATCGACACAAGAGCTACACTCTTCCACCGTTATCACATATTGTATGTAGCAGAACTTTTACAATTTACTTAGTACCAAGCTTTTATACGCAGTTATATCTCAAAGCTGTTGTTGTATCATAATAAATCAGGATAAATTACAGTGAAAATTTAACTAAATTCATTACTAATTTAATGCATTTTATTCAATATTGTAAAAATCATTAATTATTAAAAACTTATAAATCATAAAATAATAATAATGTAATAGCATGTTAAATTAGACGATGTAATAAAAATTTAAAAATTGAACTAAGAAAACAATTTAAGTCGGAAGTGAGTTAATTCTATAAGCAAAAAAAGTATTTTATTTTTCTGTAATATTCTCATAATAACGTCATTAAAATTTTGGCGCAGTATAACTAATCCTTACGCATCGAAAATTTAATCTGACCTAGTCAATCTAGAGGTTATTAAAATTCCAAAAGTTATCAAAATTTATAACGAAATGAAAATACCACTGTCTATTAAAACTATCAGTGACTTTGGAAAACATTCTTCTCATAAAAATTTTCATAGAGCGTTAGGTTTCATTTCAAAAGATATCATTTTTAAACGACTTTTCTAGTCACATGGGAAATCTGTTTTTCCCTCGATCCAAATGATCACCAGAATATTCCTTCACAAAAAAATGGCCATCTCCTCAAAAGAGAACAATGCGGCTCTGGCCAGACAAACAGAACGTCTCCCTTCTGATGGATGAATCTTCCTTTGAAAAATGTCTTGCGCTTTCCCATCCGGTGATCATTGTTTGGAGTGAAGACCATTTGTTGTCTGAGAAGGTGTTTCACAGGTGAAGAAGCAGGTCATTTACACCATCTTCGTGCAAAAAACCGAATTGAATATAATGGTGACTTTATTAATTGCGAATACAAGATGGATGGATTTACAGCTCGGGTTTCTAATTTGTTTAGTCACGTTTAGTTAATTTTAACACAGAGCTTAACGTCAGAGAACACTGTCATTCAATTCTTTTTAGAAAGATTTCAGTTGAGGTTAAAAAAATGTTTATCTAAGAAATTTTATATTTGCAGTTATTTCAAGAAAGACAATAAAATAAAAATATATGAATTAAACTGATTTCATAAATTAAAATTAATATAAAAGGCAGGAGGTTTATAAATAAGAATGTAATTTAAATTCATATTTAATGAACATAAAAATATCTACTTGTTTCAATTTAAAAACATGAATAATAAAATTAAAGTTATTAGCATATATATAATAAAAATGCATTTTCCTGACACATCGGTATGTTAAACATGACTATTTATAGATGTTTACAGATATTTTTGTACCCTGACAAATTTAAACTTACAAAATTACTTACTTTTTAAAATATAAAGTTAATATAGTTAACTATACGGTATAGCATGCACTGATTTACACACAGCAAGCCATTTCAAAATACTACATATACATATAGTCTGATAACGTAGTAACTTTGGCATATCAAGCACAACATATTCTTAGACTTTGCAAGTTTGAAAATTTGTATCATTCCATAAGTTGATTTTATGACCATGTTTACCGGTATTGTAATAAGATATATCTGGAATATAAACAAAATTTATAAACGAATTTCAATCATTGAAATAGTTTTCCTTTTAAGTAAGGGGGTCAAAATAGAAAATGCATTAAAATCTCAATTGTCTAGTCTCTGAACTGATTGAATATAAAGAAAATAAAACATCTTGAAGATGATCAATCGTATCTTATCTCTTAACTTCATCTGAAAGTTAGATCAACAAGCACTGGTAATGCAAGCTTCATTACAGCATGTCATGACCAATAGTGGCTGAGGTATCCTGATTGCTGATCTATCATACCAGAAAATCTTTGACGTAGAACGCCCACCACGCATTCCAAAAACACATCACTTTTGAAAAAACTAGAAGCGATACGATCTAATAGGTTGCGAATCTCTTACCTGTCTCCATTTCTATTATTGATCTTTTTTTCCTTATAAATGCTTTTACGTGAAAAATTTTTTGAATCTAAGAATCCTGAAAGTTTTGAAAGCTGAATTTTTGATACACAAAACATGGTTCTAAAACTGAAAATTTTAAAATCTTAATTCAAAAATTGCCAAGATTTTAAATTTCAGGAAATAATGAAAATATAATATTAAAGATTGGTACCAAACAGCACTTTATTTAAACCATAACTTATGCATTTAATTGACGTAAATTAAGGCACTTTTTCATTGAAAATAATATTTTTTATATTTGTAATCTTACAAAAATAAAAATTTTATATTTGTAATCTTTATATTAAAATAGTTTAAATAACACCCATTCTTGTGAAGCTGTATATGAATTTATTGGTTTTTAAAAACAGAAATTTAAAATTTTGATATTTTTAATTTATTAAGAATAATACCACACGTGTAAACCTAGGCATTGATTTTCATAACACCAGAACGAAAATTTTTGGTTCCAGTAAGATCTTATAAAAAATTATCATCAAAATCTTTTTCACATAGTGCTATAAATTGTAATGCTTTATTATCACCTGCATAATCTATTATTTTTACATAGTTTTATTTTAAGTAATTATTTTATATTTATCCAGTGTTATTTTCTTATATAGGGGTGACATTTTTCACAGATAGAAGAATATTGTCGCAATATTGAAAACCTGAAAAATAGTGAAACATTCCCACTAAAGCTTTTCATGACCTAGAGTTAGAAAATGCTACTTAAATTTTAAAAAAAATGTTTTGGGTTATATCCTAGACATTTTTTTTTTGAACAATGAGAAAAGGATGTTGCACTTCAATCTTCTGACTGCAAATCAATCTAAACGAGTGCTTAGGAGCTTCCCGGGTTTTCTCCCTTGCAATATAAAAATGCAGGCCTTTAAAGAATTTCAACATCGTATGTGAAGCTAAACTTTGCTCGTTTTATCTGTAGATGACGGTAAACTCGTATTGTTTTCCGAAAACCTTTTCACTTTTAAAGTTAGAATAAATTTTAGAATTGAGTTTGAAGAAAATTCAAGATACCCACTTTACATTTTTATTATAACCACAAAATTTATGGAAATTTGATATATTTTCAGTCTTTATTGAAATTATAAAGTGGTCGTAAAATTCTATTGGTACTTTGAAATGTATAAAATACGATTTGCAACACTATCGTGGAAATATTTGAACTCACGTTTTTAAAATAAACGTCGGAAAATAAAGCATTTTGTATGGGTATAATTCTTATTTTAAAATAGAAATTTAAATAAAAGGCAAGCAACAATAAATCAGATAGAATTAAAAGAGTTTCCGTATCACTAAACCTCTTTTTTCTGAATTTTTGTCGTAAAAAAATACTTTTATGTATCCACAAAAAAAATTGTGGATTTATAAAATCTGCTATCAAAAGAAAATTAACCATGTTCAAACATGTGTGCCGAAATCTAAATATATAAAATAACACAAACTAGTGCTTTCGAGAATATATATATTATATAATATGAATGTTTTCATTATTTTTTACTAATAAGGATGGTTGAATATATATATATATATATATATATATATATATATATATATATATATATATATATATATATATCCTTCTACAGCTATTCCTTGTACATGTAGATTAATCCGATTACGTCTTATAAGTTTAAGGTAGATTTTGAACCACTAAAAATATTTCTAAGATTTGAATCCATTTGATTATACTGATAAGTATATGGGTTTCGACTACAGCAAACCTCCACAGCTGAAGTGAAATTCAAATCCTGGACTACAGATTAATTTTCATTTAGGAAAAGAAATCTTTAGGGGGAAATGTATAAGTTATGATTTTAAAGTTATCATAACTTACAATATTTTTATCCCTCATTCCCTTGTAAAAAGCAAAATGAGTGCTTCAATTCTGGTTTCTATATAGATAGATCTGTCGGAGTAATTGGTTGGCCACCGTGTAAAAGATGCCACATAATCAAATAGCCGAAAACGATTGAAAGGTTTTTAATATACGCAGAGTAATACTGCTTTCAAATTATCTTTCAGTATTCCATACTCACGTATCACAAAGTAAACATGAAAATTCTCAAGAACACATGCTGATAGATGTCCATGCAGAAAGCAGAGAGAGAAACAGAATATTTATTTCCTGTTGTTTAACTGGTTGAGTGGTGCCAAAGATATTACAATTTGAAAAGCACACTTCCTGAATCACAGAGTTTTCATCCATTACAACATGTAGATACAGAGCTCTGGGTCTTAAAATTTCGCTTTCTACAAACGTTCAAATAAATGTCTTACAATAGCTTACTATGGTAGACAATTAGATAAGCTGTATCAAAGAAATTTTTTACTCTAAAATTCTTTATTAAAGAACATTAATTTTAACGTTGGAATAGTGAAAATGTTAGGTTGTACCATGTTTCCTATTATGAAGTTAAATTATTCATCATAAACTTATTCGCCGAATATCTGATAATTAAACTTCGTTCGATGGTTTGGTAATATTTCACAATGATTTCAGTTTTAATTTCATCTATTTATATAGAATTTCTAAGTCATTGTTCCTTAAAAATAAGAACAGCAACTACTAAAATATGATTAGAACTGTCATATTTTTTAGCACGAGTAAAATTATTTTCTATAAAATTGTTTTAATGAATGATTTATGTTGCACATTAAAAAGAAGCAATCCGAACGCTATGCAAAAGGGGAATCGCCCAAATTAAGGTTTTCCGATCACCATCAAAGTTATCGATGACGAAGCCACAAATTACCCTCCAGAATAGGTGTTGTTAGTCAATTAAGCAGAGAGGTGGGAAACGCGCGGTGAGAGGAAATTTCTTCTTTCCACAAAACTCATGTGTATTCATTCCTAAACTAATTTAATGTGGTTGCAGATGCTTAATCAGCTTTCGGCTGCAATCATGAAAAATTCTTGGGTTTTTCCACACATTTGGGTGGAGTGTTAAAAGCAGTGACTCCACAGCTCTTGCGAAAAGACTTATTAATGAATTTGCTATACAAAGTTTAAAAATACCCAAACTATCATATCAAAAATTTCTTCCACACACACACATCTGCACTAACTCATCATTCAACCTTGCAGACTGACAACTAACCTTCGTTAAAATTCTTACACATTGGTTATGGTTTCATCACGAGGCCTTCATTTTTGGATGTGTCCAGTTGGTGGAATTTTTTTAACAGAATTGAGTCATTCTAGAGAATTGAGGGTCATAGTAATTAATGATTTCTTATTCAGGTAAAACCAATCACATCCATCCCATTTTAATAATTCATTTCATATGAAATAGCACAATAACTTATATAACATGGGTGGGGTTACGCAAAATCAATGTGGATCACATACCAGTTTTTCCTCAATGTCACGGGCCTGACCATAGTTATATAAATACACATAAATTAATATTCAATTGTATTTAATTATTATGATGGTATACTACCCATAAACATTGAAAATATATTTCAGAATGTCTGCGGTTTTGGTTTGCTGGTCATCAATGGTCATTTTTTGCACACAAGGTTAGGAACAAATTCAGAATTCCTATGATGAAATACATTAAAAATTTAGCAATAGTAAAGAATCGAATTATTGCGCATGAGTAAATCAACTAATGTACAAAGTATTCAAATCAATTTTGCATTTCAACATAAGAAAATCACATGCTTAATTTTTGAATTCTTTACTTTCCTGACACTTATATTTACTAACTTATTTTTCCTCATGCTTTAAAATTACAGAATCACAAAATGGTCCTTTATCATAATGGCTTTATCAAGCATTCAGAATTTTAGAGGAAAATATTAAAATAGAAGCTATATTATTACTAAGGATTAACTCTTGAGATTGTTCAAAATACTGACTTTGAATATGAGTCAAGAAATATTTTTTATATAAAAAGTGGTTTTAAATAAATGGTAATTTATAAAAGTAAAAGTTTTTCCGCATTTGAAAGATTATATATTCCTATTCATTTTTCAAAGAGCAATAAATTAATTCATCAGAAACATCTCAGTACTTACATCTTTGAGAGAGGAGAGAGAGAGAGAACTCTAACATTTTTTGAATTTCAGACTTTTGCACATCCAGAAATATTTTTTACTTTTTCTACGAAAACTCATAAAGTTGATCTCAAAACATTACATCTGGAAAGTATGTGATTAATAGGTGGTTTTGCTTATTCCAATAGAGAATGAACTAGAATCTATTTTTAACTTCATATGTGTCTAATATCTTCTAATATTTCAAGCTTGACGTGGAATTCGTTTCAGCTAACCGTTGAACAGAAAACCAGAGTGCTAACCATTCAGCTTTCAACTCGTTTGTCGCTCAGTGGTCATTTTTTGCACACGAGGATTAATTAGATAAACCTGCAATTTAAAATGGATTTCAAACCATGACAGCCATCCAAGCCAAAGGTGGGATTCGATCCCACGAACTGTTGAATCGAAGGAAAGAGAGGTAACCATTCGGCTACCAGCTCGGCAATTACAAGGCGAATACAAGTCATTCCACTCTCTCTATATATATGATTTTAGAAATCATTTCTTAAATTATTTGCAAAATTGTGTTTTAATACAAGAATGCTCTTATTGAAACGAAAGTCCTATTTTCTCTACCTAATATGCAATCAGATTTTTTAAATTAATGGGTATACATTTATCCTTAAAAGAACTCATTTGCCCTCCACTATTAAACAGCAATCGAAAAAATCTTTCAGATAATTCTCATCTAATTTTTTATACCAACGCATTAAATTCTAGGGAAAATACATTTTCTATAACTTATTTAAGCCTTTTTATAACTAGATCTTTCTACCACACTTGTATTTTAAAATCTAAAAAACTCTTATAAGTTTTCTCGTATTCATAATTTTGTGCATAGAAAGTCTATCCCTCTGTTGATTAACAAAGATCTCCTGCTTAAATAGAGAAACCTAGAAAGTTGACAATTTCTATACAATCTTGGAACAATTAGTCCCATAAATGAATTAGAATTACTATCAAAATGAAATTTGAATTTTTACTGTAGTTATCAGTAATTTAATAAGCAAATTTAACATTTTCGATGTTAGGACAACCAGCATTCTATATTTAAATCTATAGATCAATAAATTGTTTACTAAATTCTTATATAGTCACATAAGAAATCCTTGAATTAAGAGAACTCGTTAGAGAGGAACAAGACACCAATTTCATTGTTTTCTTTTTAAAAAACCCCATTGCTTCGCTAAAAAATTTTTACACAAGCATGAACTGTTTTTTAATCTTGCAGAGTTTTGTGAAAAATCTAAGTTTTAAAAAATTTTCTCTCTATATTTGTTACATACAAAATGTTACATGAACATTGAAGATAATACATTACTTTTTGTATAAATAGATAATTTTTTTGTATCAGAAAGAGAAAACAATTGCAGTTGCATTCAAAATATGTTATATCAAGGTTGCTAAAGTTGAAAAATGTAATTCTGGAATCTTCCGTAATTAGCTATATTGCTACTGATTGCTACCTTAAATTGCATTTTATACAATCTTATTTGATTGTCAACAGATTTTTACTTTTTTAAACAGCAATCGCAGAACGATATATACTTTGTAGAGACTGCACCAAATCAGAGATATTAACTTGTAAATAAATCAAGCAACACAGATATTAATTCAAAAGAGTATTTAGCATATTGTTATAAATAAATGATAAAATATTTGAGCAACATTATTCATTTTGAGATTATTTTCACCATTAAACAAAACAAAAGTATCTGATATCAAAGTTACAAGTTAAAAGAACCATTTTAATCATCGTTTAGTAATTACTGCTCTTTAAATTTAAAATTTCTTAGTTAAAACTAGCCCTTTGTTTCAATATTTAATTTTACCCGTGTTACATCTTTCATTACCTTTTCAAAATCGTAATTATATTTAAAGTGAACAATTATAAAAGTTTTCAAAGAATTATTTCAATTATTACAAAATTTTATAAAATACAAAATCAATGAAAATTTAAATTACTTCACATTTCTTTAGTCATTGGCAAACAATAAATGAAGTAATGATACGCTTATTGAAAAACACTGTTGCCAATATTATTTAAGGTGTATTAAAAGTTCATATGGAAATGTCTATGAAACGTGTATTGAATGACCGAAAATATGATCACTATTACCACCACTACCACAACGAATGTAAATATTAATGATCACCCTCCGCTTATGAGGCTTATTTCGATCAGGATTTACTATTTAAAGTACATATCGCATCATTATAAATGTCAGTAATTAAATTGGCACTGTACGATTTCATACACTGCTGGCCACCGTAAATGAAATACAAAGAAGGAAACATGCAAATAACATGAAATTTACAACATACATTAGAGGAAGTGAGATAAGCAAATGATTAAAATTTCAGCGCAGACGCACATGACGCGCGCATGTGGCGCAACTTCAAAGCGCTATTTAAGGCTTGGAAATTTCGACGATTTCAGGTTCGGCAATTGTGTTTTTCTTAAATTTTAAAAAAACGATCAATTATGCCTTGTAGAAAACAGTGATCATTCTTTGATCAAGTATCCGAGGATAGATGAGGAAGGTAGTGGCCTACCGAGATTTTGGATTATCTTTCAGGGTAATCGGTAATCGTTTTGGACGAAGTCAAATAACTGCAATGCGGATATGTAATCGTTGGATGCAAGAAGGTACAATGGACCGACGCGTACGATCGAATCCACCTCAGTGCTCCACTTAACGTAATGACAGGCAAATTGTGCGCATGGCAGTGACGGATCGCTCAATTACGTCACGAACCACAACACAGTACATTCAGTCTGTAACGCATCATCCGGTGTCTGCGCGTACCATTTGACGTCGCTTACAACAAAGTGGTCTATTCGCAAGACGTTTGTTGCTTCGTCTACCCTTGACGCAGAACCACAGACGTCTCTGCCGCCAATGCTGCGATGAAAGAAGGATGTGAACGGCAGAACAGAATGAAATTGTCCTTACTGATGAGTCGCGCTTCAGTCTGCAACACCACGATGGTCACATTCAAGTCTGGAGGCACCGTGGAGAGAGGATGCTGAACAGCTGCGTTATGCACAATCATACTTGTCCTGAACCGGGTAGTATGGTATGGGGTGGTATTGGATATTACTCTCGCACTCCTCTAGTACGCATTGCTGGTACTTTAAACTGCCAGCACTATATCTCCAAGCCAGTTGTCCTTTACCTTCAGAACTTGCTCACAGCCCTATTACAAAAGGATAATGCGCAAGCACACGTGCCACGGATTGTCTAAGGCTTCTGGCGATTGAATTGATTACCTGGCTGGCTCGCTTTCAGAATCTTTCGCCAATAGTAAACATCTGGTACATGATGTCTCAATGATTGGATTGGCCCAGATTACATCCACAGCTGCCACACCAGATCAACTTTGTCGACATGTGGAAGCTGCTTGGCCTGTTGTACTCCAAGAACATATCCAAAGTCTGTTTGAATTAATGCCGAGGCATGTGGCAGCTGTGATCTCTAACAATGGCGGCTATTCTAGCAACTGATTTTGGCGGGAACCACACTTCACAGAAGTCTATAAATTTAATCATTTGATATTTAATCAACATGTTAGCTGCAAAATAAATTTTGTTGTGACATCTCTTGTCTTTCTTGGTGTTGAAATTTGGGTGACCAGCAGTGTAATTAAAGTTCAAAACACTTGACGTCAATTGCCAATTTTGTTTTTAAAGTAAATGGGCTTTGTTTATGATTTTCGCAGAAAAAAAGTAAATGGGCGAAACATCAAAATCATACATTAAAAAATTAACTTATGTTTTTTTAAATAATTACACTCGCTTCAATTATGCTTTAAAATACACACGATTTCAAATTAAAATATAATCAAGTGTATTTCAAAATACTAACAGAATCTAATAAGTACAAGTGATCTTGGATACTTTTCAATCAAGTGATGATTAAAGTAATCCATTAGAAAAAAGTTTTAAATTTGATAGCTTGCTGAAATCTGTTTATTCTTTTCCTTGAAACAAGTTGATAACGGTATAGTGTAAATAAAAAAGAGATATTCAATAAAATATTTTTCTAAAGCATTTATTCTTTCGCATCATATATAACAAAAATTAATTACATTATGACGAACACGACAAGGAGACACATGCATCAAATCCAAATTAGGGGAAGGCGGCGTCGATATTTCTTAAGAAATTCCTTCTGACACAAAAATGCAAATTGTAACAGCCCACGCCTTAAGCAAATAAGGCATTTAAATAAAGCAACGAAGTTCGATACACTTTAGCTCGAAAACAAAGAAAAGGATCTTCCAATACTCTTCTGCGAAATATTATAAACAAAGTATGCAATTAAGGTAGCGCAGATATTTGGGTTGTGTGAAAAAGTTGCTGGATTGTTTTAAATTATTAGAATTAGGGGAAATCCCCAAACTTTTAAAAATGAGAACTTTTGGTTGCCTAAGCGTTTTAAAACCTAAAACTATTCTTTTATTTTTTTTTTAAATCTTGCTATGACTCAGAAATATCTACCTATGAGTCAGACTTTATATTAATACGAAAAATTTCGGCGTTTTATGATAAAACACTTGTAAATAGTTTCAAATAAATTCAAGATAATTAAAAACATTTGAAAACTAGTACATTGGGTACAACTACTAGGGCGTTGAGTAAAATGTTAAAAACAAGGAGTCGAAGTGGCAATGCTAAATATCACTTAAAATTAATTTAATTTTAAGATAATTTTTAAGTATCACTTAAAATTAATTTAATTTTAAGATATTTTTAAGTATCACTTAAAATTAATTTTAAATTAATCACTAATAAATTAATTTAAAATTTATTAACTATAACCGTCATTCATTAATAAAATTTTATATTTGGCATGAAAAAGTCAGATTTATGTCAATATTTTAAAAGAGAAAATTTATGTCAGAATGACAGAAGATAGTTTGATTTTGGTAATTATACTGAAGATGTAATTTTGAAAGTGGAAATTATGAAAAATGATGGCGATAAACTTTGCTTGCCTTTTTGACACACACATAATAGGGATATCATAAATTAATTAAATAATATCTCAAATATTGAAAAGTATAGAATTGACAGTGTTTTAACCTTATAATATAATTCACCCGACAGATGTTTCCGAATCTTTGTTTTGAGTGGAAATAATCGCTAATTGAAATGGTAAAAATAAATAAAAAATCTTAACCGTGTTAAGAATGATAAAAAAAGTGCTTCATTTATGCTGTTCATTTTAAATAATTATTTAAAATTAGGATTATTCCAACATAAATTTTTAAAGACTTTCAATTTTTATTGAAAAAAGAGATTTTTTAACCAAGTTCATATACTTCATTATGGATTTTACTAGCATATTTTCCATAAATATGATTGATTTTCTTATAAGTAGTATTGATTACTGAAAATTATTTAAATGTAAGCTTATATTTACTGTAATAAAAACAATTTTTCTTTAAATAAAAATAAGTTATTTCACAAAATAAATTTAAAAACTCGTAACTACGTTTGTTTTAATTTTATGTAAGAAATTGTAAGAAATACTTCTTTTAATATGATAAATTTAAATAACTCTTAATATTGCAGTAATTAATACTGAAATATTAGAATAAATTTTTATGTAAAATTAATCTCTAAAATACACGCATTTATTTAAATAAAATAAACTATTTTATAAAGAATGAAATTTTTAAATGCAACTTTTTATTCATGAAAATAAAAATTACAATAAATTAAAAAAATATGTTTTTAAAGCTTCATTTTTTGTATTCATTTCACATTTTGCAGAATTTTGGATTAGTTTAATATTAGGGTCGTTATTTTTACACACATCATTTCCGAGACTTCCACAGAATCGTTGAGCATTTCATTATTCGAGGTTAGGTTCTTCAAAATTTAGAACGCGAACCATTTCTCAAAATTTACATCATACAACATTTTTTTTTAATCATAAAAGCAACTGAACTTCATTCGAAAGCCGCTGTTATGAAAATAACAAGCAATTTTTATTCCAATCTTCAGTGGTTAAGTGGAAAAATAACAAACCCATTACAATAACCAGAAATAAAAAGTAACAGCAACAAAGTGGCGCAATGATAATTGATTGTTTCAAAATATATAAAATATGTTACTCCAGAGATTAGTTGAGTTATGGAGTCAGTGGTTTGATGGATCGATTTAGCTCAAACATGATTGTTGGGGATAGCTCGATGGAGGATTTAACAATCAGTCTTAGTGGAATAACTAATGCTTTGGAGCCAGTAATCAAAACCGCCCGATCCCTGCCTTACAGTTGCACTACATTTCCCGAATCAGACCTTTTTTGAAGAAAAAAATGGATCAAAGTACAGAAAAACGAAAACAGAACTAAATATATTCTATTATCCAATTCTTAAGATTTATACAATTAATCTAGTAGGATTGACACATTAATGTACTAAATTTGTTCAGAATTCTACCAAATTAATTTATTGTTACTTGAAATTTACTTCTAACACATAAAATTATCTTAATAATTAATAACAGGGCTCAATTCAGATTTAAAAATTAAATTAGGCACATTGAGAGAATTAGATGAATATAATTGTTGGTATTATCAGGGATACCAGTATTCACGATACTGCAAATTGCAAACAGGAAAATGAACGTATAAACTATTAAACTGAAAGAAAATTATCATTCCAGCTAGACTCTGATAATGATTGAAGTTATCTAAATTTACTATGCTAAAAACAACTACGAATGCCGCAATCTAATTAAGCTTCTTTTTGGTTCAGAATATATTATCATGAAATAAGAAATGTGACTTAAAATTTCTAGAATTAATGATTAAATGGAGTCAAAGTTTTTTTTAAAAAATGAATATTTTTTAAAATTAATTCATGTTTAAAAAATTAATTAATAAATAAGTAATCCTTCATTCAAATAAATTGAGACATTAAATCGATTTTATTTATATTTACCTGGAAATTTATAAAAATCTTTGAGCAAAAATACATATAAATAATGCAAAATTTTAAAATAATGCAAAAGAAAATTTTGATTTTATTTCAATACTAGGGCACATAGATTATTCTTTTTATTTTTAGTGTAAAATGACTTTTCTTCTTTGCAAAATTTAATCGTAATTCAGCACCAATTTACTGCCAATCAACCGGATGGGACACAGATGTATTTTAACACATGTAAAGACGGAAAGCCAAATAAGTTTAAATATGAAGTCCCTGTAATTGGAAAGCATCCATCAAGTACCTTCTGGAGCTGTTTTTTCATCCAGTTTGAACTAGCTCTACTCTCGCTTGTCAACCATCACATTCACCGTAACTGTAATTAATATCCTCTCATTTTTCTATCGCCAAATTGAGGAGACCGCGAACAACCTATCACCAATCAGGATGGGACATAGAAATGAAATTATCGTTGCGCGACATGCAAGCTCGTTTGTAAAACAGATCGAATCCGTCCTTAATTTCAGGATTAAGGCAAGATTGATACCATGCCCTGACAGAAGAGTAATTTGTAATATCTCCAGATATAATTAGTAACTAACTTGCTATTGACGAGAAATATTGAAAAAAGAATTTTTCTTCTACTTATATTAAATAGAAACATTCTATTACGTGGAATTTGTGATTTTATCTCCTCAATTAGGTGAAAATTAAATTAACTTTCTAATTATGTAACCATATCATTGAATTTTCAGTAATATTTTTCCCCCAATATAGAATAACATCTCATAATAATTAAAAGGAGAATACGTTGTTTTGAAAAAATACATTTTAATTAACTTTAATTATATTTTAAAAATATGAAACTCTTTCAAAATATAAAAAAATACATTTATTTTAGAAAACATAGAAAAACCTTGACTTATCATATTTTTTAAATATTTACAATAAACAAATGAGCTTTTGAAATCGCTGAAGAAAATTCAATTTTTCGTATTCTCATTTTCCTAAGCAATATTTATATTCCCTGTTCTAAAATAAAAAGATAAAAATTTTATCATAATCTAATTCAATAACATAGAAATTCTAGTGTTTAAGAAATTAAAAGACTTTATGAATTCAAACAAGCATATTCAGAGTGAAATTTCGGTAGAATGAACAAAAAACATTGTTATTTAAATTATATTACAACGAAATGCTCAGGAAGTATCATGGACTTTATTTCAGTTGGTTTCGCTTTACAGTCACTTAGAAGACAAAAATTTGTTATGTGGCATTTGAATATCAGTAAAGACCCAAGAACTGTTAAACCGAAGGCAAAAACGCAAAACATTCGAATACCAGGTTGGCTAACACAAGCTATTAGATTCTATTGTCGATATATGTAAACTCCAATGAAAGATAAAAATTGCTTTAATGCTTTAGAAGAAATTTTATTTAGTTCCTTATAATTGTCCATTACGAGGAATTAAATCATATGGCACTTGTTTCAACAAAAATAAATTCAAGTATTAGTAACTTGCAAATTTTTGTTGAACTCGTGACTTCAAATCCGAAAACCAAATAAATAGAATTGACTTCTGTAAATCATCAGTAATTAAATGAACATAGTCTTTTTAGTCATGTCTTTAAAAGTGTAGTTGGGAATGATTCAGGAGGTCATTTATTTCATTCTACCAATGAGAAGCTCAAGCAGAAGTAGCGCAAAAAGTAGTCACCTTTTGAAGTGTTATCCCATGATATTTTACTCTTGTGTTCAAATTGAGTTAAGTTTAAATTGTTATTTTATTTTATCACTTTTGCAATTAAGAACTAATACCATCAGGACCTTCAGTTTATAAATGGATTTCGAAATGCTGCAAACATTGACTTCCAAAATGGTAACTGAATCCTCAAACTACTGAGTTAAAAGCCAGACTTAACCCTTCAGCTATCATCTTTATTAATTTGAAAGGCAAGTCTAATTCTAATCAGTCCTCTCAAGCAAAAAAATATCAAAAATTAAATGAATCGCACTTTGCAACAAAGATAAAAAGGAAGAGTTATTTTCGATTATGAAATTGAAAATTTCAGTATCATAAGAAAAGGTATCTGAACTGAGCTGTTTAAAAAAGCTCGTGTTATACACGATATACATAATACGAAGCCGCCTAACTTGTCTAATGGCAGGCGTGCCTGACTGCGGATACGGAGGTCCTGGGTTCGAATCCCGGTTCGGGCATGGATGTACTTTCTCTAACTATCCTTTGACTTTTCCTTGTATGACTGGGTTGTGAATGGTTGCCTACCCTATAAACGGGTACCTATGGCATGTGTGTACTGAGGAAGTCGGACTCCACACCAAAATATGGTTCAGTTGGAAAAGTGGAGCAGCGCACCCCATATTGCCAGTCCAGCGGGCACACAACAACAACAGCATAATACTAACAAAGAATACGATATGCGAACAAAGAAAAGAAATATCTGCGGTAAGTAAATACTTTTCATAACATAGTACAATTTATTGAAATACATATATAAACAATGAAATAAATGCTTCCTTTTTTACGTGAGTTATTGCGAGCGTAATCAAATTATTTTTTATCATTCGATATTACGTAAAAGAAACTGTTATTTTCTGTTTGAAAAATCCACTTGGGGATTTGTTACAGCACACTTGGTTATTTATTGCTTTAAGAATTGCCGTATAAATCCTATAATCAAATATGTTTTCCAGAAGATATATTATTTTAGGAAAAACTATATGTGTAAAAATATTCATATTTAAAAAACCTTTTCATAAATAGATTTATTAGAGTATTTTTGCAACATGACGACATTGTATTATTTTCGAAATTATTCATGCGAAAACTTAAAGAAATTTTTTTTATTTTACAATGTATTTCGTGCTGTAAACGAAAGTGGACACTTTAAAGGTTTGTTATATAACTGTCATTGTAAGCAATAAATGCATGTTACCACTGCATTTTATCTCGTTTTTTTCTATCATAAAAAGAATTGAGATTGCTTAAATCAGTAATTCTCTAACCCTCAAAGAACGGGTTGTTTCCTCGATTGTCTGTTTTGCGCATTTCTTTAATGAGAATTATATAAATATATGCATATAAGTTTACATAAGAGAACTACTTTTCCCTTGAGCTACAATATTTTTCATTGTCATTTCAAATATCAACATCTCTGATATAATTCTCTTATTTATAAATTCCTTACCTTATTCTTATTTATTTCGTATTTATAAATTTCCTAGTATTTTTCAAAGTCTTTTTGAATCGATGAAGGTCAAAAGAAAATATAAATTTTCTGATATAGTAATCTAGCATAATGATTCTAGTAATTTCAAATTGGTTTAAAAATGTAATTACTAATTTATTTTCAGAACAATCTCTATTAATAAACCAACATTAACGAAATAAACTTGCTAAACATAACGAAATAATCCTTAAAGAATTAATCCGAAACTTCTTCACTTCAGAATTCCATTCGTTAAATTGAGTGAAACTAAGTTTTATCACAACCGCTGCCTAATAATTAAAAGTTAAATTTCATGAGAAAATTTTCTGTGACTCAAGCTATATGCAAAGATGTACTTGAAAATATAATTTTGACTCTGTTTTTTTAATAATGGAGGACTTGTGTAAGAACAACAAGAAATATGAGAGACATTTTGTATAACAGGAGCCATTAAATTTAAGTAGTACTAAAATTTCTTATGCACTGAATAGTAATATTATTAATATATTAGCTAATATGGTGAAGTTAATTCAAATTTTAGCTACAGATTATATGTTAGTGAGTGAATTGAAGTCATAAAATCGGTAAAATATTTTGAGAACACAAAAATTAAATGAAAGGTTTAAATATAATTGTGTTATTAAACCTCATTACTAAGAAATAACAAAATAACAAAATTTTTAAATGTATGATTATCAAAAAAATGTCATAAAATTAAGTTAGTATTCAAACATGAATAACTGAAAGATCACTCGTAATTTATTAGAAGTAATTATACCAGTGTACATCACAATTACTCTGATGAATTTTTTATGCTTTTGATTAAAATTTTGGTGTATTTTTGAATTTGGTTAGCGGTAAAAAAAATTAGTTGATCGTGAAGAGTATTGAAGCTTTCTATCGTAGACTGAATAATTACGATTAAAATAGGAAGATTAAAAATTGGAAGGTAATTTTGATAAAAGAAAATACCTGTGTAGAACCAACTTTATTTTCAGACTAGAAAAAAGAATTCGTATCTACTGGAAAGTACTTAATATGGAAACGTAGAAATGACAGGTATAAATGTAATGTTCGTATTTACTAGAATCTAGTCATTTGGAAAACATCAACTGACAAATATAAATGTAGTGTTTGCATATATTGGAAAGTACTCAACTGGAAAACATTAAAATGTAAAAATGTGATGTGTAACGTTATGAAATGTTTAGAAATTACATTTATACAACAAAACTGGTTAAACTACAATTGCTGCATGTGTACAAATTAAAGCAGCTGAAATTCCGCTAGCAAGTCATGATCTAGAGCAAGTGATAGAAGTTTTTTCTAATGATGTGGAATTTGGAATGAAAAGATGGACGGAAATATTACTGGCATGAATAAATAAGTAAAAATGAATATTTTCTAAGTTCCAATTAAATGAAGCCTTCGTGATTAAAGGGGACTTTGCTTACAGAGGTTTGGATGCGGGTAACAGTAAATTTTTTAATGTTAACAATTTTTACTTATATTTTCGTTAATAACCACTTGTGCAAACTTGTGAAAGATATTTTTATTTATTCTTCGCTCTCAGTAAACATCATTGGAATAAATGTTTCCACTTTTACTCAATATAAATAAAGAATTGAAAAATAAAACTTGATTATACTTTCAAAAGCAAAAATCATTTTGATCGCTTTTTATGGACGGATTGTAATATCAAACAATAAAAATATGGCTTTACCGTAAAAAATAAATAATTGTCAGAAATACAAAACAAAGTTCAAACTTACCTTTGATGATAGCTTAAAAGCAACTTTAAAAGATAGTAACATAAGTATTCACTCACCTGTGAAATGAAAATAAATCAGAATTACACGATAAATATATTTACAAAATAAAGAAGTAAACACACAATAATTAATTTTAATAGTATAATATTTTTTGTACCAATGCATATTATTATTATGATAACAATTTTCAATTACTCAATTACTATCTTACTTCCCATAATGATTATAAATATGATGCAATCTATCATATATACTTTCCAAAAATATACAAACAATCGAAAACTAAAGTTGTTAATTACATATAAAATCATTATTGTTTCATCTCCAAATTTCCTACTGGTATTGAGTTAAAAAGGCTGCATAGAAAAAATTAAACTTATATCAAGATATTGGCCCCAACTAATCTAAAACATAAACTATACTTCATTTCAAAATTTTAATTGGTGTTTGTAATTACTTTAAACAGTAGTTAACGCTAATTTCAACTCACTGTTGCTGATGCAAAACTTTTCAGAACTCCACTGGCTTCAAGAACGAAGGTATGGAGTTCATTTCTTCCTTTTAAAACTATTACTTACTATAGGTAATAAGTGAGGTAGGCAAATATCTTGTATTCAAAGGAATCTGCCCCTTTTTACATAACCCCATTGTAATTTTTTAAACATAACGACGCTTACTTTTTTTCCATTTTTGAAAAGGTATTATATAGCAAACGTTATTTTATGATTTTTCCCAATATTTCACCGCTCACATTACAAAGCATCACACGCAAGAAATGCTTTGTAATGTAGAATAAAAAAGTTTCGAGTCCAATATTTAATTCATAGTTGAAGATGTTTTCCCAGTTATTATTAAAGTCCTCGTTCAATTTGCTTATAACCGATTTATATTCACAACTTCATTTGCTGGTGCAAATAAATGCTTGAACAAAATTATGTTAAGAATACATTTCTTTAAAAAAATAGCATTCATTGCTACTTTTTATACAACTGAATGTTTCTTTAAATCTAAGTGTACATTTCATACTCAAAGCTACCTTTCGAAACGAAAGGGGACGGGTGTAGTCAGATTATTAATTTAATATATATATAGTATATATGATTAAAGTATATATGAAACATGGCGCTTTTAAGTTCTTTTCACCAGTACTAGCTGCTTTTAGTTAGTTTTGAACAGCTTACAGCTGCTTTGCAATGATATGGGTGTGTATACGTTTCATTCCGTTGCTTCATACGTAGAATTTAAACTATGTATTGTGCTAGCAATGAACAATAATGAATTGTATATATCATACGCTTTTCTTTATTAACCAGTTAAGATAAAATGCATTTTTGAGAGATTTCAGCTCTCTATGATCAATTTATTTATAAAATACCTTACAAAATTGTTCATTTGTGACTTTAACGGTCTATCATAATTGTTTTCATAGAATAACTAGTTACTGAATGGAAAAAATAAGTAAAGTATGGAATTTTTCGTCTATTATATACATTGACTAGTCTAGTTATTTTATGAAATAACTGAGTTATACACTTTAACGGTAGCATATATTCATTTGTCATTTTAACGGTCAATTATTAGTTACTTCATAGAATAGTTAGCTATTGTTTAGAATAACTAAGTCAAGTATACATTTTTTCTCTTTATATACTTTAACTTTCTAATCTAGCTATTTTATATAGTAACTGAATTATTTAAATGTTGCATTAAAGTGTATAAAGTGACAAATAATTTTTAGAAATGAAAGATTTTAGGAAAATTATAAATCTTAAAATAACTAACATGAAACTTTTAGTTTAAATATCAGCAGCTGATATCTGCAAGCAAATACAGTTTTAAACCCAAATTCTTACGATAGAAAAAAACATTCACGTCATATACCGAAAAATATTTTCTACGTATATTGATTCTTATGGAGAAGATGCAAAATGAGATATCTACTTCGTCTTTTGAGAGTAATTCAAAATAATGAGTGGAAAGGTTGAAAATAACTGGTTCAGTTTGATTGTAGCTTCATGATAACTTTGAGAAACAGCCTAATTTAAGCAGATTAATTTATTTCTCTTCCAACGGCCGTTTTTTTGTGCAAGAGGACTAAATAAACTGGGACCAACAGATTAAAGTGGATTTTAAAGTACTACAAACACTCAATCCAGGAGTGAGATTGAAACCAAGCAGCTGCTGAACTGAAGACCAGATCAATAACGACTTAGTTCCGTTTGGTTAATTCAACTAAAGCCTAAGATTTAAATTAAATTTTTAACAACAAACATTCAATCTCAAGCAATTCAACTGACGACCAAAGCACCGATTATTTAAATATCTGCTCAGGAAATACGCAACCGAAAAGATATGTCAATAATCTGAAAGTACGTATTGCAGGAGTGGCCCCTGAGTCAAGTTTTTCATTATGCTCTTTAATATTGTAAAACTTGGCAAACAAGTCTGATGGTCAAAATTAACTATGTCCAAGCCATAATGTAGATTACATCACATTACTTCAATTTTTCAATAATTTGAGGCATAGAAAACCCAGTGAGTAAATAATGTATAATAATAATATCATAAATAATAATATCACTCCACAAGCCTTTTGTAATTTAAAAACTGGTGCCCCAATCTTTATTGCCGTCAAGGGACCATATATTTAAAGCCTTCTTTTAAGAGTTCTTTCATACAACGATAAGTTTTAGGAAGAACAGCGAAAGGGCGGTTTCTCCATTTAAGAAGGCATGTTCAAGCCACAAATATCCTTCACCCATAATATTATTGATAAAACAAAGTAGAGTGTGAGGCGGCGGCTGCTGCTTGACCTTTGGTCACCGATAAATGGGCAAATGGGAAGCAGGGCAAGTGCCGTCAGTAGGTGTGGCGACCAGTGCTCGTCCCGCTTGCATTCTAGTTTAAAAAATTACCAAATAAATTACTCTTTCGGTAGGAATAAAAACAGGTGAAATTATCCAATTTCGATTAAATGTTGGTCTGTAAGAAACTGCTGAATGAAACATTCGGTATATAATTATAAGATGAGCACAAATTAAACACTACAGAAATTTTCGAATATTTAAAAGCAACGAATACATGTGGTGATGTTATCAGTATTCACTAAATGAACATATGAAAATAAAATATTTCTTTAAATTATTAAATTATTGTTAAACGATAAAATAATTGCTGAAATTATAATATAGGAAAAATTAAAAGCGTGTTTAGAAAAGTTTTTAGCTTGGAATGTGTGTAACTTGTTTATTTCACATCTAGTTAAAAAAAAATCGTTTTAAAAATCATGAAATAGATATCAAATTATCAGTTAATCTTATAACATTTATTTTGCATAGAAAACATTTTATGCGAAAACATTTTTTGTTAAAAGTTATTCAAAGAAAGCTTTTTTCATGAATTTATTCGATGTGAATATACATTTGTTTAAAAAAAAGGAAAAAAAATGCATTCTTGAATTTGAAAAAATAGTCTTTAATATTGAAAATATCTTTTGAAATGAAAAAGAAATTCACGTCATTATTAAAAATATAAATCCATTACCAGATCATACCATAAAAAGAATAATTATTAATTTAACTTTATTTTCTTATAATTTTAAAATGCTTCATTATTAAATTATAAGGAAATTAATTTCCTTTATTTTCCTATATTGTAATTAAATTGTATGTAAAATTCCATTTACAAAAAATTTACTCCATTTTGTATAGTTTTATATCAAATTGGCATTACCTAAACTTTCCATGTGAAATTAGTTAGCAAAAATGATAAAAATGGTCTCTTTTCTGTAGAAAATTAGTAAAAAAAATGTTCTTTAGCTATTTCTTATCTTTACCTTACGACCTCTTTTTGGAGACGAAAACTAAATCCACCAGAACCTTCAAACAAAGTTTCAACAAAAAATTATGAAGTATTGGAGAGCAGTCTTTTTTCATTAGAAATATAACATTAAAAAAGTTATACACGATGGTAGATTTTATACTTGAAAATTATATATGTAGCAACCGAATTCAGTACAAGAAGCCAGAACTAGTTCTAGGAATTCTATGAAGTTCGTTCTAAAAATATCCGAATGTGTATAAGAACAGGCTGTGTCATTATCAACGAAACATTTTGTGTTAGCGAGTTACGGAAGGTTTGAAGCTGAGACTTTATTCACTTTTCTTGTCATGCTACTTATCATTCAATGTTTTTGTTCTTTTCTGTTACATTTACTTTTTTCGCTTAACTATTTTGTAATTTGCATTGCCCTTGGGAGTTAAAAAAAAGAAACTTACGTATTTTTTTCTTTCCTTGTAAAACAGTATCAAGAGCCATTTACATTTAGAACTCTGATGTCAGCTTTTTTTCAAAATCAATAGAACTTAAATGTAAGATTTAATTTGAAGCAATTTATTTCGAAAATAAGCGGCTAATCCAAAATTTATATTCTTTTAAATATAAATATAAATTATAGAAAAATTAATTCAATATATTAACTAATAATTTTCAATTCCACAAATTCAAATTTTCTTTCTTAATGTAATCACTAATTAAAGAAAATTATTAATAACTCGATTACTTGAAATAAAACTACTTTTATTTTTAAATGTTTAAGGACTGTCATACTCTACGTTATTTTACACACATAGAAGGTTAATTAGATATTTAAAGTAGATTCCAAAACGCTACAAAATTATTCTAAAGGCGGGAAATAAACTACTCATTGTTAAACTGGAAGTTATAATGCTAAGTAATCAGAGGTCAAATAGACTAATATTAAATTTTAAAACAGGCTGTAAAATTCATGAACACAAAAATTTTATCTGTAACTTAAATCATTTTTTAGCTCCAATTGAAAAACCAAATTAGGGAAAATTTAAGATTTAAAATGTATTTTTAAATTATTCCAAACATTTCGTTAGATGTTTTGTTTGTTTGTCACTCAACGGTCATTTTTTGCACACAAGGGCTAGGTAGACCGGGACCTACGGTTTAAAGTGAATTCCGAACCACTACAAACATCCATGCCCAAGGTGAGATTTGAACCCACGAACTGTTGAACCGAAGGCAAGAGCGCTAACCATTCGGCTGCCAGCTCGGCAAACATTTCGTTAGAGGTGGAGTTCGAATCAATAAACTGTTAAACTATACAGGCTGACCATACAGTAACCAACTCAGCAAATGGGGGCAAAGAATAAATCCAGCATATTGCAGAACAGCTAAATATTATTAATAATGTAGATTTAGATTGGAAATTAAAAAACCATATTTATATTCCATAGATCATTCGATAAAATTACATTTTTGAAAAAAGCAAACTGTTAATACCGAACATTTTTCAAAACAAGTCAATTCATTGGAAGTCATCAAAACAAGTCAATTCATGGAACCATTACCTTTTTCTCACTACAAACGTTAAAAATACTAATCTTAAAAGAATAAAAAATGAACTAAATTTCAACATTATATAAATGTAATTTAAAATTTTATCTTAAAGTTTAACTTTTTTCTTATACAAGACTAAAGATTATTTAATTATCATTATCCATTATGAAAAGAGTTTTAAAATTATTCTTAAAATGTGTAGTATTTTTAATCTTGGATTTCATTTCAATAATGCTATGTTAAAACTACCTTCTATACTCCATGAAATTTAAAAAAAAAACTAGTTTTTGTAAATAACACACAAATAGTATCAGACATTAGGTTTTAGTGCTTTTTTCAGAAACTAAGTACAATATTATTCGCATATTAGTCTTCTTCAGTACAAAATATAGTGAGTAATGCCAATAGATTCATATAGTTCTAACTTTTTATCTTTCCAATTTAGGTCAAACAGTAGAGAGAAAATTATTTTAATGCACTGATTAAAATAGCATAGTGTAGCTATATAATATGGTTTCGATATGTAATATTTTTAGAAACTTGATTGGAAGCAAGTATTTTTTTCCGATAAACTGAGCTAATGTGGAACTTTCACCCCACTAGGTTAGTTTAACGGAAAAAAACTTTATTGCTATGTAATAAGTAAAAAATAAGAGATTCACTCATTTACTATGGATTATCGCGTCCTTGTAATTTAACAGTGTTTTTTGAAATAGAAAATTCTTTCATTCAGGCCATTGTGGAAAAACCGAATTCGGACAGTACGTTTCTGCTTTTTTCATATTTCTTTGTCAAGAAAAAGATTAAGAGTGATTCTTTCCCATGCGAAATTTCAATATGTACCACTAAATGAAAAACATATTCCAGAAAGCATTGTTTTGTATGTTCACTTGTTTCACAACAACCTATGGATGTTAGGTTACTTGCAATGTGATGTCATACCCACATTTACAATACGGTACAGATACATAATCTCGATCTTAACAATATAATATAAAACAGGAAACAAGTAATGTTCTTAAATTCTTATTTGGTATATATATATATATATATATATATATATATATATATATATATATATATATATATATATATATATATATATATATATATATACGAACTTCATCCATCTTATCTATCATACAATTAAATATAGCCTTCCACATTATACATTTATGTATAATGGAGAAAGCTATATTCACATATTGACATCTTCAATAAGGTCTTAAGAGACCCCTAAATTATAAAAGTTTTTTATTATTGTATAAGTTCACCTTTAATGAATCATTGGAGAATTTTCCCTTGTCTTTAATAAATGCTGTTGGACTATAAAATAGTCGAATAAGGAATACAATTAATTTAAGTTATAAGTAAATCAAACATCAAATGGACCAATTACAGTACAAAGAGCTAAATAATTAAGTTCGTTAAAAAAATTTATTGAAACAAATGTCAATACCACGTACTACTTTGTCCTAGATGATTTCTACTTTCATTTGGCAAATATAATCATAATCGTCATATATAATTCCTTGAGAACTTAAGCTCAGAGGCACTGCATCCTATTTCTCACGCTATCTTAAACGACGTTAATGAAAAGTTATTTTAACCAACAGCGCTCTCAAAACCGCGGTTGCATTGTCTGCAAGAGGAATAATATTGTGAACTTTTTTTTCTAAATGCCAATTGAAAATTGAAAACAAAATACAGTTCCAAAAGTTCTTTCTCAACGTAATAAATAGTACTTAATAAAACCGCAGATGCCCAATAAGTGACGTGATTAATGGTCATCCGCTTAAAATTCAAATCACAGCTTCCAGCCTTCGATTTCAAAAATGGATGGTTGGTGATCTGTAAAGCAGTTGGTGCTCTCTGATCAATGTTGCAATAATCTAGTTGTTATTTCTTTCCCGAGATGTGAAAATCATAGCACTTAAAGACAATCATGAGGTACCTTTCATATTAAACTGCCACTTAAAGACATAGAAAGTAATTGTATAAAATAGACACGCACACATACCAGGGTGTGTTTCTACTGTAGCAACAAAAAGCTCGTCGAGATGTATGTTTTCCAAAGAACATAACTGCCTTGCATTTCTTATAGAAGGCTTTCCTTCGTTTATAAACTCATGAATATTCGCTCAGCATACAGATAAAAATTATAAGAAAAACAGCCGTTGATAATAATCAATATCTACTCAAATTAGCTTCGAATGTTTGTTGTACTGAAGTATAAAACTAATGTATTTTTCCAAAATTTTTATGGTCTCTGAACGTAAATATTATGCTGGAAACTGCACTTAAGTTTTATTCATATATACTACGTAAGTAAAAAAGTGTATTCACATTCTTGAGATACAATTACCAATTAATATTTAGTTATAATCGGTATTGTTTAAATATTTCATTTGAGGAGCAAAGTACTATTAGCTGTTTTGAATAATAATAATAAATTTTAAAAAAATAAAATCATCTAGGAATTGCTTATAAGAGTTCCATAAATGCAAAAAGAATAGCGGAAAATTAAAAATAAAATTAATTCTTTGAAACTTTCCTAATATATTTTCAATAACACAATCTGCAACTCAATCTTAACTTTCACGAGTCTTGAATAAAAAAAATATTCCTTTTTAATCTTTTATGTATAGATTTGATGCCTTTTTTAAAATCAATAAAAAATAGGATATTAAGAGATATTATTTTAAATATGTTAGAGATCATTGTTCATTTAGATAATTGCAAGTAATTCTAAAATAAACTATATTAGATTATTAAAGATATACGTATAAAATTACATATATAGTTGGATTTGAGGGCCTCCGAAACACTTGTGTCCCTTGACAATTGCCCCAACAAGCCATTGCAAAGTTTAAAGTCAGAGTCTGGACTGCCTAAAGATCTATCTTTACTCATCAGGAAAGAATGTTGTTCATGGTGCTTTTGCACTCAGAATAGAATCGTAGGGTAAAGTGCCATAGCAAAATTCATGGAGTGATACGATTAAGAACTGCAGTGTCTAATAATCATACGTATTCCATCATTTATATTTATATAAATATATATATATAACGTACGTCATATAAATACAACATTAGCTACGTTAACTCATAAACATGGCATAATACTTACAGCACATCTTCACATATTTTAGGTGTGCGAATTAATATTTTAATATCGCAACTGGAAATTGTGCTTCAGTTCAAAACTGTGATAACCATATATAAAAATTTAAGTTGCTGTCTCAAAATGGCAAGTAAAATTATCGACGTTTCGTTATATATACATAGCCAGGATCATAAAAAGTATATAGAGGAATTCATACAGCATTGTCTTCAAATTCAAGAGTGAAAACTAAGAATTTTATCTAGGGCAATTTCATGTTTTGAGTCAAATCTCAAAGTAACAATAACACAAAATTTCGATATTTATCATGCAATTAGTGTACATGCTTACTCATTTGAATTAAAAATATTTAAATCTTAAAAAAAATTTTTAAATCTTTTTCTAAATAAATATAGTGATCACTTAATAAAAATCTGTGCTCTATCTTGTTAGATCATTTTTCAGCGCTTCTTTTATAAAGATAATGACGTACTAAGATGAAAGGACAACCAAGATATATCGAAAGCAAGTTTCCAAAAATCAAATTTCTAATGAGTTTTTTTTTTTATATATATAAAAAAACTTTTTCTAAGACAGACACTATCGATTTTCAGCCGCTCCATCTCAGTTAATGTTCAGTGTGTAGGCTGACATGTTCAATCTAAATTGAACCTTTCACACTTGATTGATTGGCAAATAAAATGTATTCTATCTATATTGATTTTGAAACTGTAATATCAAAGTCTAATATTCAGGTTTTGTTACTCGAAATTTCAGATCGAGTAGGAAATCGCAATCGATCGATCTTCTCAATCCATTATGTGGCTCCACAAGTTTGCTTTCAATCAAGTAAGTCTAAAATAGAAGTACTCCTAAAAATCGATAATGCAAGATGGTGTATTAGTCTTGAAATGGGTATTTTTTTCTCATTGCTCATTTCTCAAAGCGTAGGCAAAATAATTGCATTTTATAATGCATTAGTTTTGTTAAACGTTTTGATTTAATAAGTTTTATAAATATATTAATGCAGAATTATTTCATGAATTACTTTAAGAAACTTTAATTTTTCTTTTTATGCTTGAGAAGTACATACTTTGAAGTTAATATAATTTGTATTTTCAACCGAAAACAAATTTTTTTCAGTAAAGGTATTTTGTTTTAGTCACCGAACATTTGCGTTTGTTTTAAACGTAAATTATCCAACTATTTAATATATATTTTGGTCGCAATTTATATATTTTAGCTAAAAACTTATATAAGTGTTATAATTTTCATAAACCAATTTTCAAAAATAAAAAAAAAATCATTGAAATAGTTTGTACTCAATTCGCTTAGGATTTGAGAATACCTTCTAATAAAAATTGCAAACGCGAAGCAGTTAACAGTTTAAACCCCAGGTGATTTGTCAATATTTAGAAAAGCACTTGTTAATGCTTGTGCTCTTTCAAATTTATCTTGTCAAGACTAAAAGTTAAGACTAAAATCATTTGCCGCTCTAATGTTATTTTGTTCATACGAGGGTTTATAGAAGTTGAAAATAAGACACATTCACATAAAATTTTTCCATACATTTCTAGTGAATTGTGAATATACCAACTTAAATGCTCTCTACTTCCATCTAGCACATTACTATTAACGAAATACTAATCATTAAAATTCACTATTGACTTGCTTTAGTTTATACTGATTTGAGCAGAAATGATACGCAACTCAACAAGGAAAGTATGTATGAACATCTTTAAAACTTTTCCGTTTATTACATGAACAGTTATTTATGAAAGCTTAGATCTCTGGCTGGATAGATTTCTTATTCTAGAATTGTTATTGCACAAAAATACTAATTCTGTAGGAACCAACATTAGAATTTCAAAACTATTTAAAATATATAATTCTCTTTAGTTCCTTATATTCTTTAAAAAATAATTATACATACACTCATTCGTTGACAGATGGAAGAGTGGTTAGGGTCTCTAACTTCGAAGCAGTAGGTACCAGATTTGAATCCTGGTTCGGGCATGGATGTCCCTTCCTTTATCCTTTCACTTTCGGGGTGAAGATGGCACACCCACTGGATGCCCCACTGTGTAAGATGCCATCAACTTCGCGCTTTGTATCACTGAATGGATAAAATCCTATGACAGCCAGGCATTGGAAAAAAACCCTTATTCTGTTTCATTGCTTTGAAACTTTGATGTTCTAATGAGAGATATAGACAACTTATAAAGAAACTTAATAATCTGTGCTCGTTAAAGTAAGAGTCAACCCTTACTTCGCATCTCTGACTTTGTAGCAATATAGTACATAGCGAGCATATTCCTTCCTACAACTTTCGTAATAAAAAATAAAATTTCAAATTAATCAATTCTGGAAAATTAAGGAATAAATCTGTTCAAAGTATTGTTTTGCGTCAGTGAAACATTCTTTAATTTAAAAACTCAAGTATTAGTTACTCTAGGGTCACATTTTCCCCACAACGGCTGATTTAGCAACTTTTTAACAGGAATCTTTCATTTTGAGCATTCACTTCTAGTATTTACTCCTAGGTTAATAACTGAATCAACACACTACTCAAATGAAAACCAGAGTTTACCATTCAGAATTTTATTTAGTCAATAAGGTTATGAAAATTTAAATAGTTAATGCGTATTCACTTTCCTTAAACAGAACAATAGCAAAACTTAAAATATAGATGGTTAAAGCATACATATATATAACTAATGAGAATCAAACTGTCAAGCATTGTAAGACCAAACAGTATTTACTTAGTTGCAGTTTCAAAGTCTATTCTCATTTAAAAATTAAATACGCAACGCAAAATTCCTCCATGGTTGATAAATGATTGCTGCATTCCATTTGAATTCTATTGCTGCATTTGAACATCCGATGTTTGAGAACATTCCAAGATGCATAAACAGAAATACGCTTCTATGACACAAACTCCCAGAAAGCAATGTACAATCGATGTTTCAAAATGCTTTAAAACTATAGCCAACCGTAAACCTATGCGTTAAGCTGTGTCCAGATAAGCGGCGCAATCAGTTTATAAGTTTCCCTCGCCAGTACCATTATTGTAGAAAAAAATTTAGTTTCAAATCAAGGACATTCTGCAACCGAAAAACGAACTACTCGAGCAGTAATTTAAAAAAGGCAGATAAAAAGAATTTTTCATTCAACTCAAACAGAATGTAACCATCCATCAATGTTCTTTCATCCCCTTCGACTTCACTCTTAGGATCAGATTTATTTAGAAAAAAATCAACTTCCTTTAGAATAAAAAACTTCTGTTGTACCGTTTGGCTAGAGGGCTGCTTAAAAAAAAGAAAAGGAAAATATGTACCGTCCCCTTCACCTCCAGCGAAATGAAAGTGAAAAGGTATTTAGCTTTCTCTGACCTGATAAAGAGGGAAAAAAAATAAACGTTTCTTCCTCTTAGTACAATCGATAAACCCTCGAGAAAGGTATATTTATTTTAGGTAAAGAGAAAAACTTGTTGCTTACGTTTTGTTCCAGAAACAACATTTTCTTAGAAGAAATGAATAAAATTGAAATTTCATTCAACAAATGCCTGCATTTGGTATAAAAAAATAGAAAAGGCGGTTGAATTCAGATTACAGTGGCTAAGCTTTTTTTAATGAAGATACAAATCTTTGTTTTTTGTATAGTTTAGATTTCATGATTGGTTTATCAGTCATTATCATTTACTGAATATGAATGCTGATTGGCTCAGAACTTCCTGTTGAATAGAAATTCCTGATCGTTACGAACATCCCTTATACGAAATAAAAGATAAAATCACCAGCTGCTGAATGAAAAATCTCTCAGTCCAACATTACACGATTTGTGACGGACACAACATAGCAAGTAATAAAATATCGGAAACTGTTATAAGTTATTTAACGAGGAAGAGTTTTTCATGTAGAAAGTATTGATTAGACGCAACGGAAGAACCTGGAAAAGTAAAAAGTGAGGCATTTATTTTTCATTGTTCAAGGGTAACTTGGATCGAACTCTAGTTGTCTTCCACTCCAAAAACAGTAGTTCTGCCACCCTTTATGGCACTAAATTTGGTTTATTTTAACAAAAAACTATTGTAAGATCTTAATAATTATCGCTTTTTGTTTTTTAAGCGGGCTTTATACTTTCCATAAATATATTACTCTATTTACATGTTATTACCCAATAAGTTCCTTTAACCACCCTTGCAGTATTAATTTTGATTCAGCCAATTATTAAGAAATCCCAGTGTTACCATGCAAGTAACTTCGAAACACCCTTTATAAGAGCTATTTACGATAAAAAAAATTGTATACATTTTAATATCTTTACTTTGAAACCATTTCCTTGACGCTAAAGCATTTTTCAGTGGTTTTCGAAAACCACTTTCAATCATTTTATGAACTCAATTGAGAACAGTTTGAATAATTTTTTTTAATTTATATGAGTTTGAATTTAAAAAAAACATCAATTTGCTGTCTGTCTTTCTTCATTCGTAATAGGCCTATTAGACTGAAAAAGCAAAGAAAGATGGAAAGAGAATTTCGTTTGTATATTTTAATTATTTAAAAAAAGAGATTATCTACATTTGAAACTATTGAGGACAAAATTCAAATTAATTCTCAGCCAATATTCAAAAAGTTAATCCACTTGAACGATTTATCTTCATAAACCCACGAAAATTCGTGTCAACCCTGAACTTTTTATAGTCTCATTTTAGGGAAAAAAATTAAATCACTTTAAAACGATTTCTTCCCCTGTTTCTGAAAGATAAAGAATATTATTTATTTTTCATATTGTCCCGATTGCCCTTGGCCCATCAGCTGCAACTTCAAAGGTCACTCTAAAACTCATCTTAATTGATTGGATCTAAGAATGGTTTGGTAGCCTTGACTGGGCCCATGAGCAACACTAGCCAGAAAAGAAAATTCATTCATTATTTTCTTTCCTCTGCAAGAAATTTTCCATCACACATTTCGTGTACGGAAAAAAAAGCAACTTGATTTTTGCAACATCTGGTTATTTTCTGTTTTTGCCAATATTCAAAATTTTAAAACAATAGCTCGAAAAGAAAGTAAAATATATTCTAAAAATAATGAGATTCGAATTACTTAACAATTGATTTATTATCACTACATTATCAGTGAAACAGGGGTATTTTTGTTTAATTCACTTTTTCGATTGTGGTATCGTAATTGCAATTTGAAGCAATTTTCACTAATTTAAAGTAAAAAATGTGATTTATACGGGGGACCAGCTAAAAATTAATTCCGCTACATATAATTACATTTATAAACATCATTTGTATATTAAATTTATAGAAAGTTCCTATTTTGTTTCTAGTTTAATTTAAACTTTTATAAAGCTTTTTAATAAAATGTAAAATGAACGTAATATTTGTATTTTCACATTTCTAAATTAAATTGAAAAATTTAAAAAAATTAAATCGAGTCTAAATTAACAGAATTTTTTCATCGAATAGTGTGGGAAAATATTGACGCTTTTCCTTCAGAATTTTAAAATACCTTGAGCAATATTTTATCATACGCAAAATTAGATTTTAGTTTTAATAATGAAATTCTTATAACAACTTTGATCGTAAGAATAAGCTATAAATACTTCCAACAAGAAAACAATCTACAAAAGGATATGCGTAATTAGATAAATATGAAAGGAAAAAATAGCATCTGTATAGTTAACCAAGTGACAGAAGACATGCAGCCATATATCTATTCAAAACAAGTATATAGAAACATTTTTTTTAAAACTGGAAGAATGTATACAATTAAGATAATGTAATATAAAATTTTAGTATTTTTTCATAATAAATATGACTACTGTATATTCACTATGAAATTAGTTTGATTTAGATGAAATAATAAAATTAATAAAAATTAGTATAGACTGAGTTTAGATGAAAAAATACAGCAGTTACGATAAGTCTTGGATTTTTTAAAATATTAAGTAATTGCTCATCTGCATCATACAGGTTTTTATAAAATGCAAATTCTCCGACCTATATTTTAGATAAATTTTAAATGACACGCATAGATAATGGAATCTTCAAATATAAATATCTAATTGAAGCTTTTCAAGAAAATTTGAAAAATAAAAAAATTTACCAAATAATAAAGTAAACATCTCATTGAAAAAGATATAAATTTTAAATTTTCTTCTTTGGACGCAGAAAGCAGTTCTAAAATTAATGTCTTATATTTTACAATGAATTCGAAAATTTCAGCTGATAAGAAAAAGAATTTTTAATTATTTTCCATGTAAAGAAATTGAAAGCAAAATTAAAGTAGAATTATGTTTAAATATTGATTAAAAGTCGCTCATTTTTCAATATACAAAATAAATTCTTTAAAAGCAATGGCATGAAGTTATCCGAAAATTTTACGGAATCATTACTAGTTACAACTTTATTTATGAATGTGAAGATAATAAAAAAATTTGATAACATTTCTTTAATCCCTGAAATAATATTTAGATGAAGAGTTAGAATAAAAATTGATATAATTTTTAATTACCTTGTATAAATTTATTAAAAAAATTGATGAGATTTAAAATTCAAAAATTATGAGTATTTTTCCAATACTGATAAAATGTTTTTGCATTCGACTTACAGTTTATCTTTGAAATATTTTCATTTATTTATACCCGAAACAAATAAGATAAAAGATTTTTCCACAACGATCAAATATTTTCTGTATAAATCAACTAGCAACCCTTTAGCATTGTGTAACTGCTTCAACTGACAAAAATAGGGCAGGAACTTATCGTTTTAACCTAAACTAATTTAAAAAATTTTAATGCATAGTTTGATGGGTGTCACAAACTATCATTTGGGTCTTGAATATAAACATTGAACTATTTATACATAACATGAAAAAATTTTCATTTTAAAAGTAAAAATTTTGAAATTTTAAAGGTATTTTAAGAATTTGTTGTTTTAATGTGAACTTCTGTCAATTTAATCTTTGGCCAACTAGAATCACCTGACCAAAACATTTTCTGAAGTCTGAAGAATAATAAAAAAGAAAGTTAAACTAATAGTAAAAGGAACTGGTATTTGAATAAAATTTATAAAATGTATAGTGCTTGTAACATCTCCAGACTATGACCCCAAAATTTCTAGAAAACGAAACAATCTTTAAAATTATTTAAATTAGAGATGAGTAAAATTCAGATATTGTTATTGAAAATTAAATATAACTTCATATAGAAGGTCTCTCAAATACGTACAGAAATTTACACTTACTCTAAGAATGCAAAACATCTTTTTAGCCTACGTTTGGTGATATTTAATATGTACAATAAATTAATTTACTGACGCTCTTCACTTAAACTCTAAAAAGTTGTTGGTAAGTAATAGCTTTAAATTCAATGAATATTCGAAAAAAAATTAATACTCTTAGCAAGTCAAAATATTGGCCTTCAGAACCATAGAGGTCATTCGAAGCATCATCATTTGATTCAGAAGTGATGCCACCGAATGATCATTTTTATGCATCCAGAACCAGATGAAGCCAAGAAGAGTTCTAGGAAACATCCTTATTCGTATTGTGGACACTCAAGGTATCTTTTTCAACATCTCTTTTTTCCGTGAGGCTTTTTCCGCTTGCGTAAAAGTCCATGACACTTAGAAATATCACACTTATTAGAATAAAAAAGCCGGGGGAGACATTTCGTTTCTTTTTTTCTTATTTGTAAAGTCATTAATCATAGTTATTATAAAGAAGATCATTTTTTTTTAATTCTTGTACTTTATTGATGATGAAGAGCAATAAAATGTAAATTTGAAACTTTTTCTTTCATACAGCAATAATTGCAAAACTTTTGTATTAGAAGTGTCAAAATTGCAAAAAATCAAACTTAAAACCTAATGCTATAGATATGGTAGTCTTAAGGTATTCAACATAATATCTAATATACCTGTATCAAGTGTTATTTAGTTTTGAAGTAAAATCATAATGCGTATACAAAAACGCATTTCAATGAGTAAGCAGTTTTTGAATTTTTATGACTATAAAAGTGAAACTATCAGTTGACTTGCATGATAAAGTTATTGTCAATAATAAATTTTTCTAATGATTTCTCAAATTTAGTACTTGCGTAAATATTTTTCACAATAACAGCAGAGTACATAGAATTAAAATTAAGTTTTGAAAGCTGTGAAACTGTATATTTCTGAAAAAAAATCTTGCTGATATTCAATTTCAAAATATAAAATATCAATCAACAAATTTCAGTTAATTGCACAGTGAAGTTCAACATACAATTGCAGAAAATATGTGAATACTGTTGGGCGTAGAAAGATTAGTTGCTTTAGTTTGTTATACAATTATTTTATTTATTTTTTGCACACGAAGGCTAATTAGAGCAGGAGCTACAGTTTAAAGTGCATTCCGAATCAATAAAAATACCCACAAACTGCTAAACCAAAAGCCAAAACACTAACCATTAGGCTGTCAAAGCCAAAGATTTAAGCCATTCGACGAGTATAGAAAGAGAACTCGTTTTTTACTAGCAAAACTTAAAATGTGTTATTCCATGTTTGTGAGTAAAATACTTCTTACCGACTATTGATTTCAAACTTCCAATCAATGTAAATGAATGTGTGTGTTCATGTTAAAACAAATGGTCAGAAAAAAATGTAAATAGCTCGATGGATGTTGAAAACCATTGTTTGGCTATAGAATTCAAGTGTGGAAATGACACATCAAGAAATAAAAGGAACCATTAAAACAAGTGCAAAATAATGAGCCTATGCCTTCAATGAAAAATGTTTTAGAAAAAAATTGCGATTTAAAAAATAATGTTTTTTTTTTTTTTTTTTTTTTAATTTTATAGCCAAATTCATTTAACCCTATTTATTCAAAATGATAGTTTACACCACGAAAATTTGATCTCAAGTATAGATAACTTATAAAAAATTCGAATCAGAAGTGAAACTCTTGAAAATAATTTTCAGTTACAAAGCAATTAAATATTGAAATCAGGACTCCTATCACATATTTTCTAATACATTTCCCATCAGCATCATAAGAAGAAAATCGAAAACACATTCTCTGCAATGAAGAAAAGCATTTATTTTATCAAAGATAAAAAAAATAGCAATCATTTTTAAATACATTACAATGAGTTAATATAAGCAGGGGATATCCTATTTTGTATACATATTGCTCTACTTCCAGCGGTTATACATAGCTGACAATCTTAAAAAAAGAGGTGAAGAAGCTCAATCTCTATTCTTGAAGCAAACTGACCTGCGGAACGATATGCATCACAACACAAGCAGCTTAGAAGGAATTCAAATCAAGATCAATCTGTGCCTTAATTACGAATATGGTTTTCTAAATCAAAATGAAACCATCTAAATTTCAAGTTAGTCTTAAAAGGTTCATTCCATTTCGTGAAACCATTCTTAATACAACTCGAGGAATACAAAAAATGCTACAACAGTGACATAATATAAATATTTTAAATTGATATATTATATATTTATATATAATTTTAAAATCCCCGTATCAATATCAGTAAAATTAATAAGTTCTGTCGGGAAAATAATTAACAAGTAATAAGAATTAAAAAGTGTAAGATTTATGTAACCATTTCTAAGGATAATTTTTAATCAGTAATGCATAATGAATAAAATCAATTTTTTTACCATTTGTATTACTGGCCCATGAGCTTGAGTGGGTTAAAAAATTTGGAATTTTTTCTACTATGATTAATAGAATTGTGTGCATTTACACTCTATTGATAATGCTATTGATAATGCACTCTATTTTTTCTCAGTATTTCGTACCAAAAAATTATGACTTACGATGAGTTACATTTTTGTTATCACTCAAAGAAGATATTTATTTCCATACTAAATCATCGGTGATATTTCGAACATACTCGCGATTGGATAATTCAACGATTGAAATCACCATTCGAAACCACAGAAGGTAAAACAAATCTAAATACGCCAATTCAAGCGCGGTTTGGTTTGTTTGTCGCTCAACAGTCATTTTTTGGACACGAGGGCTTTTAATTAAACCGGGACCTACGGTTTAAAGTGGATTCCGAACCACTACAAACATCCATGCCTAAGGTGGGATTCGAACCCACGAAACTGTTGAACCCGAAGGCAAGAGCGCTAATCATTCGGCTGCCAGCTCGGCAATTCAAGCGCGGTACTGGAAACAGAAGGTGAATTCATAGAATTATGTTATGTATGGTATATTTAAAATCATCAGAAAAACAAGTTGAAAATAATCAATTTTTAAGAAATTTATCCGTTTGCGAAGCATAATAAATAATATAGCATAAATGTATAAAACCTAAAAAATGTCACTAGGGTTAAGATTAATAAAATTAATTTCAAAGTTTGGTATTTAGAGCCTCTGAGAATGTCTGAAAAAATATTCTATATTAAATTATATCATTACCAAACTGATTTATATTTAGTTTTATTTGAAACTTAGCGATACTTTGTTTATTTAAGAAAAGGAAATGGACACTGTAATGCGTTGATACATTACCTTCAGTAATTTTTAAACTAATAAACTTCTTGTGTAAGAAATATTAGGTTGGTGCGTATGAAATGTCGGATTCTCTTTACATGCGGACGTTTTCCTCCCTGTTTTCGTTATACTTTTGTATTTGGCATAACCTCATTCATACTCGTATTGTCCATTGCCAGAGACTCATTTCAGCAAAATAGGTTTTCTCGAAGGTCTTCCCTTTTTTATTTCTTTTGAGTTTATTGCCGATATGAATTCTGCCGACATTCGCGTCATTTTCTTATATGAGTACAAACTTGGTAATAGTGCTGCAAAAGCTGCACGCAACATAAACCAAGCGTTTGGGGAGAATACGGTTAACGATCGGAAAGTGCAGCGTTGGTTCGAAAAATTTCGGACTGGCGATTTTTCGCTGCAAATTGAGCCGCGCGGAAGACCCAAAACGTCTGTGAAGAATGATGATCTGAAGGCTCTAGTGGAAGCGGATCCAGCCGTATCCACGAGGGAACTTGCTATCAGGATGAAAGTTGACCATACAACGATATTGAGACACCTTTCTGAGATTGGCAAGGTTAAGAAGATGGACAAGTGGGTACCGCACGCACTGACAGAGCGAAATAAGCTGGATCGGTTAAACGTATGCTCATCATTGCAGCATCCACTATATTCACCGGATCTCTCGCCGACCGATTTTCATTTTTTCAAGCATTTAGAGCTGTTTTTAAGGGGCAAACACTATGAAAATGAAGACAGTCTAAAAAACTCGATATCAGAGTTTATTAATTCTAAAGACCAAAATTTTTTTAAGACAGGCATCTACGCTTTAAAATCTCGTTGGGAGAAGTGTATTGAAGCGAATGGAGCATACTTTGATTGAATAAACAGCTTTTGAAGAAAGATATGCAGTTTTATACAATCACTTAAGAATCCGACATTTCATACGCACCAACCTAATATCATTTCCAGTGTATCTATAATTCTCTAACTGTCAACATTTATAACACAAATAATTTATTATTTATCGAATAAAACGTGTGTCGCCCTATCCAAGCCACTGAGTTGATAGTCTGGAATTCCCCTTGTGCTTGTGTCATCTGATAAGGAACAATGGTGACAGTTGCGGTTACGATAACCTCAACTAGTTTCACCCTTTTAATTACAGGCCTACGTACAGACATAGGTGTAAGACATCATTACGCGAAGACCGGTATGCAAATGACAAAATTCAAATCATGTCAGCATTGTCGCATGCCTTCTCAAGTGCTTTGGCTTCATCCTATTTTTCTAAATTTTATGCGAAATTTTTTTTTCGTCACAAATACTTTCATCTTCTAGACAAATGCGTTTATCTTAAAAAAGTTTTGGAAAATGTAACAAATAAATAAGTAGATTAAATTTCAACCAAAATGTTTCGTTCATGAAACACTGACCATTTTTTCATTCCCTTTTTTTCCTGATAACTGTTTTTTTTTAAGAAAGTAATTACATAAAAAGAAGAGTAATAAAAATGATTAGGTATCAACAGTAGTTTTATTATCCTTACTGAAAAATAAAGTTCTTACAGTTTATTTGTACTTTTGTATTATTTCTTCGCGTTTCGCTATGAACCCTTATTGACTATTCGAAAAAAAATTTTAATAATACAACTAGAAACATTTTAAGGTACCCGAACACGTTCGATGCAATTTTTTTGAAATAAACTGTATATATGTAAACATTTTTTCTTATTTAGTGTCAGAAAGCATTAATATTGATCTACTAATATTTGATATATGTCAATATTATTTTTCAAAAAAGTTAAATATACATACAATTTTAAGCATTTTTTTAAAAAAACTTACAAAATACTACATCAAAAACTATTATCCATATTTTAAAAACATCGATACCAAATAATCTATGTGTTGTCTTTCTAGAGCATGTACTAACTAATGATTAACACAAAAATACATTATCTATCTATTCAGGAATATTAATTCAAAATAATCAAAAGCAAATTGTTAAAAAATATAATGTTCTAAATTTCACCTTTCGTGTTTATTTAATAAGATCAAACTTTAAAAAAATTATATTTTTGTTACTCAACTAGACAATGCTTATATATTTAATAAAATATTTAATATTAACAATTCTCTTATTCTTATATAAAATTACACATTTTTTTAAATTACAGTTAGTATCTACAGTAGACAAAATGATTATTTGTACACTACTTTTTTTTTAAAGTTTAGAAACATATAAGCAACTATTTTATTCCTTGCGTAGTGTGAGCGTGAGTTTGTTGTTTATTTCAAAGTAAACGAAAAAAATATTTTGAAATAATTGAAAATAAAACCAAACTTTTACAAACTTGTAAAATTTCTTGGAAAAAGTACATTTGTACACCTATATCTCCGGTAAATATTACTATCATTTCATGTAATTTTTCACATGATAGTTAATTTTTTGCATAGTTTGTATTTATTAAACACTGAAGTTATCTTTTTTTAACAGTGAAGGTCACTCGTAGAGAAAATTTGAGAAATGGATACGAAATCAAAAAGAAGTCTCTTTAGACATGAGAAGTCATATTGTTAACTTAAATAAAAGTGGAAAATCTTATCGCGAAATTCAAAAGATGGTTTAGTTACCCTTTACAGCTATTGGTTACATCGTAAGAAAATATAAAAATACTGGACGCGTTGAAAATGAACGCTGGCCAGGTGGCCCGAGTAAATTAACTTCAAAAAATAAACGAAGTATTGTTAAAGCAGCGTTTAGAAAACCACAAATTTCTGCTCAGAAAATTGTAGATGACCTTCTGGCATCTTCTAACATTAGAGTGACCGCTCAAACAATAAGAAATGTGTTACATAGTGCTGGTTTAAAGGGCAGAAGTCCGAGAAAAAAACCAATGATCTCTGAAGTTAATAGAGAAAAGCGTCTAGAATTTGCTATGAAATACAAATACAAACCGGTGGACTTCTGGAAAAAGGTTATTTTTTCAAATGAGAGTAAGTTTGAAATTTTTTCACCCCCTATTATCCGAAAAATTTGGTGAAAAAATAAAAAAGCCCTCGATAGTAAAAATGTACTTCAGACCATGAAACATGGTTGGTGTAAATGTGATGGTTTGGGGCTGTGTGTCTGATGGCGGGGTGGGAAAATTACACTTTATTGACACAAAAATGACATCTTTAGGTTACATTGATGTGTATGCGGCATTATTTATTAGACAGTGCTAGAAAGTTGATATCGGAGACACTTTCTTATTCAAACAAGATAACGATCCAAAACACTGCGATAGTTTCTAAAACATGCTTGCTTTATAATGCGCAAAGAAGCCTTGAAACTCCACCACAATCCCCGGATATAAATCCAATTGAAAACGTGTGGATGCTATTGGATGCTCAAGTTCAAAAAGAAAATATTACAAGCAAAAATAGTTTGAAAGAAACACTCATGGAAGCTTGGAAAGAAATAGATCAAGAAACCACCAAACTGTTAATAGAATCAATGCCAAGACGTCTTGAAGCAATTGTAAAAGCCAATGGAATGCATACAAAGTATTAAATTTCTATAAAATAATTATAATTATGTTTAAAATTTGTCACTAAGTGTACAAATACTCTTTTTGTATAGTTTTTATAAAGTTTTATTCATTAATCAACTAAAGTTTGTGATTGTTTTTTGTTGATATATTATTATTATTTTACCTTAATAAAATATATTTCTACAGTTTTAACTTAGTTACCTTATTTTATTTTGCTATAAAATTCCAAAATTGAAGTGTACAAATTAACATTTTGTCAACTGTATAAAACAAACGAAATTTGAAGTTTTGAAACCACAGTGAAATTCACAAAGTTTCAGTATAGCTAAAAATATTTTAAGACTTCCATATGTAAATATATCAGCAGCTTTCACGATTGCCTCTTAAATCATTTTATTCTATTCATCGTCAATCTTTATTATCTGGAAACACTGTTTCGGTACACATTTGTATAGTTCGAATTGAGTTCCAGTTCTAAAGCACTTATTAAAAATAAATTTCTGTACATAATATAGATAAATTTTTCAATATACATAGTAATTTTCATTTTTGTAAGATTCTAAATGCTTTCACTATTTCAATTTGTTGAGGTTTAAACAAGATTTTTTATTGAAAAAATTGCACCATTTTTCTGAACAGTAAATAGAACAAAATTGGTTCAAACTCTCGATTCCAAAATAACAATTTATTAAAAGAAAACTCACTAATTGCAGTGTATAATTAATAATTTGTTATTAGTCAAGTCAAAGACAACACTTTTTTTCATTAAATAATGTTCAGTAACAGAATTCGTCACCGCAATATCACTCGTCGCAGTTTTACGAGCTTTTTTTCGCAATACCAGAAGCGCAATTAAAAAAAATACGGCGGCTCATTTTTGTAGTTTGGACATAATCAAAAATGTATCTTACACATTTCAGAAAAAGAAATAAGCGTTTTATGACTGTCTTCTCAACCTTATTCTTTCAGCAATCTTCTTACATAATTGACCGTCATTTATAAGCCGCTTTCTTTGTTAATTAAAGAGAATAAAAATGAAATAAAAACGGACAGTTACATCACTCTTGTTTTAAAATTTATTTCTTCAAATTTATGTACACCTGCTTTAAGAAAACTTGTGTTTATAGGAAAACAATTTCGATAGTTGGAAAATTAAAATTCGGTACTTAATAAAAGAAAGTAATTTTAATTGAAATCTTATTAGCAACAATGCTTTACAATTACGAATTCTAGAAATAATAAATCTGAATCACTCACTAAAATATAACTATTAATCTTACAAACACATTATGGAGTAAACTTTCTTAGATTTAAAATTATAAATTCTATTTTAAAAAGCATTTTTTACCACATTTTAAGGCTTATTTAGAGAAAAATCTTTAAAAAAAGTAAGTTTTTTTCTCAAAAATGATTTCTATTAAAAATTAATTTTGAACTAGTGGTTTTGAAAGTTGGTTGTCAGGGCGTGTGAGAAAAAGAATCACAACTGTACAAACCCTTTTTAAACTGGAGTTTATTCGGGAGACTTAAGTTTAAAGTGAATCCTAAATCCGCGTAAGCATCCATACTCGATGAATAATTCAAAAGTATTTAATTAATAAATTTAAAACGTGGGCACTAACCATTTGACTGTCAACTCCGTAACCTCTCATTTTATTCGTACTTTTTTAGCCACGAGAGCGATATAAAAATAAGGTCTAAATTTTTCCATAGTAAATATATATATATATATATATATATATATATATATATATATATATATATACTATGGAAAAATTAAAAAGTATAAAATAGGAAATATAAAGGTATAAAATAGGACTTCAAGTTTTTAAAAAGAAATATTCTTTAACAATAAATTAAGGGTGAAAAATCAGCTTAGAGGTTATTTAGAGTATAAACACTATTTGAACCTTTCATTTACAAACAATGCTTCCATTTTTGAAGCAAACAAGGATTTCCAACTAATTCCAACATTGAATAAATTACCATTCAGTGTCAACGATTGTAATCTTTTGGCTTCATATTGCCAATTCTTTCCGTAATACTTATTCTTATTACCATTTCTACCACAAACACACACATCTTTACATAGGTTTTATGCAACTATCAAAATACTAGTAGATATTTCAGATAATACTATAGAGTCAAAGAAAATTGTTCATTTCAATCAACTAAAGTTCTAAGCAGCAATCAATTACTATCTTCTATATTATTATTGAGGATATACTAAACTCTTAAGATACAAGTAAATCTTGTATGAATGAATAAGGAAATCTTATTCATGTATTTTTGAAAGGTCTAATAAAATATGAATATCTGAGAAAATGGAAACCCATAGATCACATTTATCATTACGTTTCCGATAACTAAATACCATTATTTTAATAGTATATTCAAAAGAATGAAATATATTTTTCACGAGATGTTACAATCAGTTTCTTTAGAAAATAATTTTTATCAATTTGAACTACAACTCAAAAATAGAAAATATTACAAATATTTTTCTTTTAAAAGTTATGATCAATATTATATTCCAAGTAGATTTAGAGAAAGATCTAAGTATGACAAAACTCATAACTACATATATATTAAAGCAAATTTTTATGTGCAAAAACAAGATTATGTACAAATTACGAAAGATTTGAACGATATATAAACATGACCAATGATAAAACATAATAAAGGTATATGAATGAAACTACAATTTAAAGCTTAACTGAGAGTTTAATTCCTTGATTTGTAGAGTTTTATTAATATTCAAACAGGATGCTCAAGAACTATGAATAAAACCAACTATTTAATCTTGTTTCCTTTTTCGAAAATTTAGACAGGTCTGATATAATGGCAACAGCTTGACACTGTTATTCTCAGAAAATCAAAGAAATATTTCCGATTTTGACCAGTTGTTGAATTGGTGATCATGCATTTCCTTAATCCTCTGTTGGACTATTAAAGTATTACTAAAAGGATATAATGAATTTCCTGGTTCTAATTGATCCAATGATAAACAGTCGTTACGTATACATTATTATAAATAAAAGTTTTCAACTGCCTCCGTATAGAAAGAAATATGCTAGCTGTTCGTCCACTGCTCGATTTTGAGTCTTGGTTCAAAATGACCAAAACTCAAAATTGCGCAATTTAACCCATTTACACAAGACAGCTCCTCTCGTGAGGCATTATTATTTACGTAAATTTTGAAATTTGAATTTCCGTGTTAAAAACTTATTCTGTTAAGAATTTTCCACAAGAACAGTTATAAATCTAGCCATTAAACCGCTAAATGATAAAAACTAACTGTGTGTAACTCTGTCCTTACGTATTTTTTCATAAAAGACTCAATATTTTTAGGAATTAATGAACTAGCAGAGTCTAGTTCCGAATTTTTAACATTTGTGAATTTTCTTTATTGCTTCTGAGAGTATGTGCACCAACGTAGGTATCCATACGTGCATATATCGTAGTACGTGCATATATCGATGAGGTATTACGCATTTATGATATTCGACTATTTTCAATTGTTAATCATGTTAATCAATTTCAAAATTATAAAATTGCTCAAAATGAAGCTTTAGAAATTCACTGAAAACCAAAATTCAGCTTCGTAAAAAAAATTTTAATTTTTTGGCCCCTCTTTTTTGTTTTATTCTATAAGTTATTCCATTCATTATATTTAAAATCAAAGAAAATTTGTTATTAATCGAATAAAATTTATTAAGTAATGAAAAACGGAATATTTTTGACAACACACGTCATAAAAATACTTAAGGTTGGTCAAGTCTACACTATGTCAAAAACGTATTGGGACGCAATAAGTTCATGAAATTTTATCATAATATATAACTTAAATACACAAATGAAACAAAAAAGACGTATATGACATTTTGTTAAATACAGATCACAGTGACTGAAACAAAATTCAAATATTAATGTAATTATTGTTATAATTTAAAGAAAAAGAAGTCAAGACAAAAAATAAGCTCAAAAAAGTATTGTAACACTGCACAATAAATAAAAAACAGCAAAAAATTGATAGTTAACATCTTGTTGGACCACCTTTATACTTTATAACCTCTAACAGTCGATTTGGCATGAATTTGACCAGTTTTGCACAAAACGACCCGACGATTTTGGCTCACTCTTCAACCAGATGTTTTCTTAACTCCTGCTTGTTAGAAATGTGGTGTTCATTGAGTTTTTGCTGCAAATAATCTCATACATGTTCTATGGGATTAAGGTCTGGATTCTGGGCAGGAGTTTTAATCACACCAGGACAGTGGTAAAGGGCCCATAACTTGAAAATGTGAGCAATATGTTTTGAGTCGTTATCCTGGTACAAATTAAAATGGCTTGCTATTCCCAACTTTCTCGCACTTTGTTTTAAATTTCGCTTGAGAATGTCAAGATAGACATATTTATTCATTATACCATCTAAGAAATCTAAGTTTCCAACTCTAGAGCTTGCCATGCTGCCTCAGACAAATTGGTTGCGGCCTCCATACTTAACAGCAATAGGCTTGGAAATGTAGGGCTTTCTTCGAAGTACTCAACCATAATACCTATGTTTTCTTAAAACATTTGTGACAGTTTCAGGATTTACAGATTTCCCAAACATACTTTTACATCTCAGAGTCATTTTTACTGAGCTGGTTCTTGGATTAATGAGAACTTGTCTCACAATCCACCTTTCTTCTCCACCTTTCCTTTCGTCCTAGGGTATTCTTCAGTAAATACTCTAGGACGCCCTGATCTCTGCTTTTTTTCAACCCTATTTGTTTTCGTGAACCTGTGAATGTTAAAAACAGTAGACTTACTCAGCTCCAAGATTTGTCCTATACAGCCAACTAATTTTCCATTTTTCCAATGGCTTATTACCAGATTTCGCACATCCATCGAAATCTTGGTTTTTCGCCATTCGCCATTGCTTTACATGTAACCGATTTTATTGAAAACTTATGTTGAAAAGTATTGTCTAAAAAAAGTGGTAGCAAACTAAATTTTATTTTGTGTGACATATTGTTTTACTTGCTCATTTCAAAAGTGTCCCTATGTTTTTTGACCCTTGTTTGCCTTTAAATTATATTCAAAAAGCTGTATCAAATTATAAAGCTAAAATATTAACATTTTAATTATATAGTAATATACCAAATGTTAAAGCACCTCTTGATTACTTTTGCTTTTGTTAATGTGATAAATATTTTTATAAATAGCTTTACATGTTACGCATTCCAAATGTCCCAATACTTTTTTGACTGACTGTACATCAAAATTCAGAAAATGTTAATAACATTTAATTACTAACTGAAAATTATAAATATTTCTATAATTTTCAGGTAAAAATTATAAATTTTATTTTTTTATTACATTTTTTAATTAAATGTAAAAAAATACTAAGATTTTGAAATCAAAATTTTCAAATATTTAATATTTTTCTTATTGTTTTTATATTTTATAAACAATTTTTAATAAACTTTTTTTTTCTCAATTCTTTTATTACAAACATTGTGACATCAAATTTTGTAAATTTTTTAGTTTAAGGGAAATTCAAAATTTTTTTACTGTTTTTTAATCTAATTTTCTCGCATACCATAACTCAATCCTGTCTTTCGAAATCAAGAAATCCAGTTCGATATCAACCAGTTATAAAATCTATCTATATAAAATCATGCTGTTTGAAATGAAAGACCCTAATTTCAATATTAACCTCTTTCGAATGGATTATTGTATTCTACTCATTTCTCTGTATTCTACTCAATGGTTACTCATTTTCCGAAGTGAGTGCTTGGGAGTTTTCCCGGTTTCTACCTTTGTGACTTGTGGTCTATTATTTATGAAAAATCCTCCCAATAGACAATATATGACGGGTACTCGAATGCATTACATTTTTCAGTAGTTCACGACATTGTTATTATAAATAGCACATAGATATATCTTTTAGGTTTGAATGAATGAATAAGGCACGATAGTAGCGAATTTATCAAAATATAAAATTAGGTGAGAAAATTAGTATAATCACCTCAGCAAACGAGGTGAAATATTTAAATCCGGTGTCTAATAATTTTTTAAATCACATGGTTCGAATATGAGGAATTTCTGATGATATGTTGCACATAAAAGTCATACTTGTCTACAACGATCATGAAATGTAAAGGAAAATCAACATCTGAGAACATTTAGGTTTAAAAATTAAGCTTAGCTAATTACGTCCAATACCAATCAACATCAGTGTTCTTTAGATAGTTGAAATCAATTATGAAAAACTTTCATATTACAATGTCTCTAATATATTATATACCACTGTACTAAATTCGTTCTGCAGTTTAAAAAAAATCTTAGCAATGTATGGTGCGATGCCCTTTCACAGTATTTAGACAGGGAAATTTTCAACATTTGAAACCGAAGTAGTAACCAATTTGCCCAATAAGTGTTGTGATACGCGAACGAATCCTATTAACTATTTATATATAAGTGCCTTAAATTTGATTCCACAAAAATTTATTTCTGGGAATAACCTTTAATCATTTAAATTAAGAGTGTTTGTAAAATATATTTTTAATGCAAAATTATTTGTACACAATTAACAAGTCACGATATCATTTTCACGAAATTATTCACTCACTAATTTACTTTGCAAGCAAATTGCGGAATTTTTCTTGCAGCATTTCTCGACGCATCGATCGCCACCGTGTATTTAGCATCCTTCATTAAGCAGAAAGCGTGAGGGAAATAAAATGTCGTAACCCTGGCCGCTGAGTATTCGAAACAATGCGAGAAGCTCATTTGGCGACGACCTTGAATACATCCAAAGAACCATTCAAGCACTAACGGCCACTTCGAATTCGAGACATTGCTCAATGCAAACCAATATTTTATTATTTGCGGAATGAAGAAATATAAGCTGAGCATATTCTGCAAGATGGAGAAAGTTTTAATTCCTCGAGGCGTACAAATCGAATCATCGTTTTTCGAACTTCCGAAAGTGACAGAAATCGGGTCATGGTTAAAAAAAATTCCACTAACTTTTTAGCCATTTAGTTCTGGAGCAACGAAAGTGGCTTCTGTCCGATCCTTGACTTGTTTGCTTTCCTAGAAGCTGTTTATCGACTTTAAGAACATCTTCGAATATTTCAGGTAATGGATTTTGAACGTTATAATCATTGCGAGTGTTTTTTTACTCTTCTTGTTCTGGTAATGTCGTTCCTCTAGCAATCAAAACTGGGCAGCCTGCTCCTCTCGTGTCATCAATGACCTAGGAGTCGTTTAACTTGGTGAGAAGAGTGGAATCTTTGCTGAGTAACCGTCCTCGAAGAGTGTGATCGGTTAAGGGCAGTGATAGATCAGAGAAGAGCTTCGGAATATGACATCATAATAAAATGGATAATTGGAGTGGGGTGGTTATCTATGTCATCTGCATGAGTACTTTGACTTACATTCAGATATAAATGCAGTTAGGCTGATGTGGCGTATGTCTTAATACTTTCAATGAAGAAATTGGGTCATGGTTAACTTTTGAATCAATTTAATACTCATTAATTAATTTGCTTGTTGCTCAGCGGTCCATTTTGTGCACAAAGATTACTTAGACTTTCAGCTATAGTGGATTCCGAATCACTACAAACATCCACGGCCAAAGCAAGACTCGAACACCGAACTGTTGAACTAAAATACCGAGCACTAACAATTCTGCACACATGGCCTTAAAGGAGAGCAAAGTATTTCGTATTTCGGTAAAGCAATATAATTTGTTTTGGTGGCAAAATAAGTCATGTACGGTAAAAAAAGTTTCTGTTAATTCTAATATGTTATGCTGATTCGTTTAACTTCTAAAATTACTTTAGGTACTAACAAACAGAAGATCAGAGTACGAAGCATTCAGCAATCGCATTATCATGCGAGATAAAATCTTTATTTTTATTTTATTAAATTTTTAAATCTCGTACACATTTTTTCAATTATTATAGAGAAAAATTATTTAAAATCAAGAAAAGTAAACGAATCTTATAGTTATTTAAATAACAATTTTTACGAAGAGAGAAGATTCGTCGAAATAAAATTTTAATAATTTCTTTACCTAAAAACACAAACTAAGTCATAAAAAATTAATTTTTGCATTTTTCTTTTACTCGTGTTACATTCAAAACTTAGAATTCTTTTCATATAATTTATCAATTGAAACCCATTCTATAAAAGTAAATTATAGTGTAAAAATTAATATAATATAAAGATTGTGGCTCAGTGTTTACTTTTTACTTTAGAAGATTAGAATTTAAAATTGAATTTGAACTAGAGAACTCTTACAAACATTCATGAGAAAAATGGGAACTAAACTTAAACTGTGTAACAGAAAGCCAGATTGTTAATCTTTTAGTCAGCAGCTAGAAGAGCTTGTTTCATGATCAAAAATATCAAAACACTAATCACTTCAATTGGGTATAAATGAGAGAGAGAGAATAGTTTATAAATATTATAATCGCTTAAACATTTTTTTCAGTATACTTAAATATTTTACACAATCTAAGAAAATTCAAAGTAATATTTTTAATTAGAAAAAAAATTTTATGTCGAATTCATGCTTTTGAAATGAAAATCATATGATTTCCTATGTGTGATTCCATAATTTACATTCAAAACCACATTTCAATAAAAAAATTTTCTTTAATATTTCAGAAAAAATTTAATATTTGTGAGAAAAACTTCTTCTAAATTATCCAAATTCAGTGTCATAAATAAAATATATTATTTCCAAAATTTATTCGTATTTTTGGTATTAAATCCGTTTTGAAAATATGAATAATTGCAATTAAAAAAATACAAAATTTGTATTCAAATTAATAAGTTATTTATTCATTGTTAATACATAAACATCTTTGTTAGTATATTTTTATTTGCTTTTATATGACGTTTTTACCCAAAAGATCATTTTGCTGGAACTCTTGATTTAAAGTGGATTACGGACCATTGCAAACATTTATACTCACGATGGAAATAGAACAATTGAACTGAAGGCCAGAACCTAACAATTCAAAGACCATTAGTTTGCCTCAAGTTATAAAAGATTTAGAAAGCAAATGTTAAAATATTTTCAGTATCATTATATAACATAACCTTTGAAAAATGTTGCCTTATTATCTCGAAAATGCGCGTTAAAAAAACTATTGAACCCTGAACTAACACATATACTATTAATGATATGCAATTTAAGAGCTCAAGATGAATTGTTATGAGAAATGTGAGGAAAACCAAAAGAATCATTCTTTAATAAAATTAAAATTAAATATCTGATTTCTTAAGTGATTTGATAAAAATGCTTTGTTTAATAGATTCCTTAAGCTATTGCACAAAGTTAGAAACAATATTAAATAAAACACCAATTTCTAAATTTTTTAAATTTTATGCTTAAATCTATGAAATAAAAAAGAATGTAAAATGAAATAAGAGTATGATACTAGGCAATGTTATAACCTAAACATGAGTTATATTTTCAATTTTTCCCATTGTCACTTAAATCGATATTTTTCAAAATAATTTAATATGAATATTCCAGTTCCTATTATGATAGAAATGGTAAACAGCCAAAAATTCACATTTTGAGTTGTCATTTTATAAGTTCACATATTCTTCGCATTTCAAAAGAAAACATTCTCTAGAATGTTCCGATAACTGTGCAAAATGTTGAATAATGATTTACTGATTACTGGACAAAATGTTAATATTTAAAAATATTACACCTCGAATTTTGTTTTTTAATTTTAAAAAATGAAACAATTTTCACTATTTAAAAATAATGAATTTTTCTTTCAAAACCAATGATAATTATTCTTTATTTTTCAGTTGATCATAAATTATTGACTATGAAGTATTTAAAATAATTCCGCGAAAGTGTTACCATATTCTAATCTAAAATTTGTAGCTCTGTATAATGTGAATGGAGAAATTATCACGCGGTGGGTTATTTCTAATTATCTGACAAATTACAATAACGCGCAGGCAGAAACAAGTAACATTAAGTCAAAAACATCTGAAAATGTTTTTTTTTATTCTAAAATAATGTAAATCAAATATGCGATATATTTTTTAATTTCTTAAATTTCAAACTAAGGCATAAAATTATCAAGCTAGTTAATTTCTTGTAAAATAAGGTTATTCCGTTAATACAAATCGTTTTATTTCTTTTGATAACTTAAGTCCATGCATTAATAATCGCTTGTTTTTATTAACTGTATCTCATTAGCTTTCTATTTGCATAAATGGCATACCAAAGAAATCCAAATATTATAAAGTTTAAATCAGAACTTATCACGCAAGCTTTTAAAATAATGTTTTCATTCCAAATTTATGTTTTAAATGATGGGAAACCGACATCGAAACACAATTTCTAAAATATTGCTTCTTCAACGGGGAAAATTCAGATTGAGTCTTTAAATACATGTTTACAATACCTTAGTATATTTCCAGCGTTAGCTTAATATTTCTTTCTGAATTCCTGAAGTGATAAGACCCACCTAAACCATTGCTTAAACTCCATAATTAGGAACTCTTTGGAGAGATTTCGGAAAAGACGTAACAATCTATAAGCAATATTATTCACATCTAGATTATTCTTTATTATGAAAGGTATAATTTAGAACCACTCACCATCATTTGTTGACATATTTTAGATTATTTTATTACCCTAGTTTAATAATTGCTTAAACATAAAAGGAAAATAAGAAATTAAAAAACACAATATTTTGTTATAACAATCAGAGTGTATCAATCAATATTTATTTTTATTTGAAAAAGTTTAATGAAAGCCAGTTCATTAAAAAACACACTTAAAGTCAATGAAATATTTTATTCCATTAAGCTACTTTAAACATGCTTTCATTTTATAAACGGTGAGGCTTATAACAGAAAAATGAGACAGCAATAGCATTTTGTCCTGAATTTCATTAAATGAATCAGCCTTTCATTCCATTGATAACGAAATGTAATCAGATACCCTGCATCAAGCTAAATTGCTTTGTGTAAGTTACTATTTTATTTATTGTGATTAAACCAGTTTTCCGAGAGAGCAGTAAAGGTATCTAAAATGGAAGTTTTAATTGCAGTATATTAAATGAAGATAAAACAGTATATGCAGAGTATTGATGAACTCGACCTTGAAAAGCGATGCATGAAAAAGTTTAACTAAAATCTCTCATTTAATAAAATTATATCACTAACTGAAGCAGTTTTTGGTCTCTTGAAAATTATTTGCTCGTGCACTTTTGTGTATATCTTTTAAAAAAAAGAAAGAGAGAAAAGATTATTAAATTAAAAAAAAACAAGTTATGATATGCAGCGCCAACTTTTAGTGTTTAAAATATTCGCATTTGCTAAATTATTTATTTATAAATTATTGATAGAATATAAGCTATATAATTGGAATAAATTTATAGAAACAAAATTTATTAAACTATAATTTCTCAAATCTTATTGCTCTGTATTTTTTATTAAGATTTTTGTCCTATAATATTTGATAAATTTGATTCTTACTCTAAATATTTTTTTAAATATTCATTTATACACTTTATTTTCAAATTAAATATTTAAATCATTGGAGATAATTTTATGTGAATCGATTTTCATGAAAGTTTTCATGAAATCTACATAATATTTAATAATTCCTTGATTTGTTTCATTTTTAATATTTTAATTTGCTTTATCTCTGAAGATTTAACTCATATAAAATTACTTCCTTTTAAGAAATTCTTTTCATTGTTATTTTTAAGAAATATAGCTTTATCACACTTTTAGTTGAAATAATAAGCTCCTTTCACTTTTCGCATACCAAGATTAAGAGACATTATACTTAAGAAGCTTAGTATAAATTTATGAATTTCAGTACGGTATTAAGACATAAATCTGCTTGGCAGTGAAATTGAACATGCAAATTAATTTTTCCGTTTCCTATCATTACTATCCCGTTATATAACCACTCTAATTTATTTCTAAATTTCCTCACATTTTACTTCACAAGATCTAAAACAATAAACCATTATTTTTCAAACCATTTTGAGCCCGATTCATTAATGAATGGAGCTGAAAATTTTCAAACATTAATTTTCTTTACTTTGTTTGGATTAAATCATTTCAATTCAAATATTATTTCAGGAACTAAGGATGCTTGATTACGATATGAGTTATTCTTATCATTATTTGTTATGTAAAACAATGAACACTTTATTCGAAACAGATTTATTTGATCGATGTTTGCTTAACAATAGAGTATCAGAATTATTCTTATTTGATAAATTGTCTTTTACTTTACATAATCCTATTCAATGCAGAAAAGTAATATTCTTTATCTTTCATAACGTTATAATGGAGAAAAATAATTACTATTCTAATATATCAACATATATATGGCATATATTTTAGAATAATAATTTTTACGTCAACATCTCCATAGAGTTTGATTGTAGAATCAAGGCAATGATTTGTTGGAATTTTAAAAACACTGCAGTTTAAGAATATCAAAGTTACTTAAATGTCGATCAATTCCTGTTTAGCTGATTTTATTAAATCATTTACCAACCATATTTTGTATGTTTTAATTCGAATCAAAACTCACGGTTTTCTAGTAGAAAACTGAAGTTATATTAAGGTTCAATAATAGTCAAAAAAATGCTTCAATTTCATCTTATTTTAGACAATAATTACGGTGTGTGCAATTATTTATCAAATACTTAATTTTAAATAGAATTTTGTTCATAAATTCAAAATTTAATTATTATTGATTGACATATATTTTATTCATAAACAGGATAATCAATTCACATTTGATGACACTGTTAAAATTTTATGTAATTATGTATTTACAAGTTAAACATTTGAAATCCCGAGTACTGTATACATCCGTTAGTGGTGGTATAAAATATTAAATATCAAGTTGAAAAAAAACAAAATCATAAACTACCAGTAAACAGCAAACTCAAATTTCACATCATAAGAACATTTTAACACAAACTATTTCTCTAGAAAACAAATCTTGAAGCTACAAAAAATTGATAAATTCAACATCAATTCGGACATTCATTAGTAAAACTTTCAGAAACACCATTTAGTGTCCATAAATATAAAATGCACAAAATAATGTTTTGCAAGGATGATATTGTTATATGATTATAAAAGTTTTCTGCGATGATTTGCGAAAAGAAAAAAATTCAAGCCATTAATGGATCGTGTAAATTGTAAAAACAAAGATATTATCACAACATTTACACACCCTCACAAAATACTTGGTCACATTTTGGGAGCGAGAAAAATTGTCCAAATAGTTGGACAACTTTCAACAATCATTAATATAAGACCCTCCATCAACACCCATAGTATGCTTCCAATGAAAGCTCATTTCGAATTCTTAAAGGGAAGAAAAATTAATCATACCGTATTTCATACGGTGGAATGGCAACACTTTGTTTCGGTATCACGCAGAAAAGATATTTTTCATTCCAAATAGTTGGCAGGCAAGCTTTGACTTAAGCCTAATGATAGAAGTATCTTAATTCTGCCTCTTAAAGGGTACCATTTCTACCTACACACTACCTGTTAAAGTCAGAGCTCTTGTAGAATGAGATAACGAAGAGCAGTCACAGCTTAAAATATTCGAACGAAAGACTAAGTATTCAAAATCTTTTACAGACTATTAATCAGGAACATGGACAGGTCATTACATGGATTTTCGATCCAATGACACTGCCCAATGTTTGACAGATGGTGCCTTCTAACAAAGATGCCCGTTTTTAATCGACATTTTTGACTAATTAGCAAAACATGTCGTTCGAATTCCGGTAACCTGAGCTTTGACATGCGCGTAAGCTGTTGCACGTTCTGTAATTAAACGCCTTTCGTCGTGTCTGGCAGCGCTTAAGTAATGATTTACTAAAAAATGGCTCATAAATCAAAGAGATATCTTGAAATAGTTTTGTCTTATCTGAACTTTAGATTGCTTCACATAAAAAAGTGCTTGTACAATGAATTTTTCTCAGAAGGATCATCATGTATGCAATCAATAAAATTATCTGACAGTACAATTTATTTTTTTTTTATTTTCACTCTAACTAATGCTGATAAACTATTCCCCACACGTAAAGGAAATTAAAAATTTATTCATTTCTAAGATGAAAAAATAATGTATTTTACCACATTTAATTTCTAAAATATTATATTATTTAATTTTGTACACTAAACATAATACATAATACATAGTGTATATATATATATATATATATATATATATATATATATATATATATATATATATATATATATATATGGGGGGAATGTTCAAGCAATACACAAGATCTTAAAAAAATCAAACAAGACATCTTACGATATAATTTTTTTTTTTTTTGACAAGGAAGACAGAGTCCTAGACATATTTACGTAACTTTTAAATAATAAAAAGAGAAGTAACAGATTAAAGTAATAGCGAAGATAAGATCCAATAACTAAAAAAGAGTAGCAGAAATAATGTAAAAGTTTTTTTTATTCACGTGACAGCTATAATTTGCTCCTATTTTCAATTTGAAATTCTCGGATGTCGTATTAATTTCAGAAAAATTGAATCTACCTTCTCATATAAATTCCTACCGTCACTATTATCAAATTAAATAATAAAAATTTGATAGTCATTAAATGGTTTCTATAGTTTAAACTACCAATCCTTTTCTGCAAACATCTGGCTCTTATACTGTTATATACAGGGTGATCCAAAAGTCAGGACGAACTTTAAAAATGAATAATTCGAAAACGAATCACGATACAAAGATGCGGTTTGCACCAAACGGATAGAAAAGAAACCGGGTTTTGTGTGGCAATGAAAAAAAATAGTTCTGTTGGCGACCAACAGATGGCGCTGTCGGAGTTCTGATGTAGGATTATGCAATGCAACAAACGATATAAAAAGAAGCAACTACTGCAGGTAATGGTAGTCGAAGCTGGTATGCATCAAAATGCTGTCCATAGTTGAGAAAGCCCTCTTAGTTAAACTGTTTTATAAGAATTCGGAAAGTGCCATTGCGAGCATATCGCTACATGAAGGGTATGCGAGATAGTAAAGGACCAATAACGTCTTCTGCATTGAACAAAATTGTGAAAAAATTTGAAGCTACAGGTTCTTTGGCGTCACGTAAAAGAAGTGGATGTCCCTCAACTGCAGCTGCTGTTGCCACGACAGTGAAGCAGACGGTGCAAGCCATGTCGGCGGTTGCTGCACATGGGGAGTGCAGTGCTTGAGAAGTTTCGAGGCAGACAGGAGTGTCGTATGAAGTGTCTGAAGAGCGCTGCGAGTAACTTTGCAACGGTATCCCTACAAGTTGCAACATAACCAAGAACTGAAACCTCCTGACTTCGACTCTCGCCGACATTTTGCGAATTTGGTCTTCAATAAGATGGAAGAGCAGCACGACTGGCTTCACACTGTGCTTTGGACAGATGAAGCACATTTCACACTCTCTGGCGCTGTTAACAACCACAATTGTCGAGTGTGGACCACAGAAAATCCACATGCATTTGTTGAGGTACCCATGCAACAGCCTAAAGTGACAGTCTGGTGTGGCTTCACTGCTGATTTCATAATTGGTCCATTTTTTTCGAGGAAGTCACACAGACAGGTTTCCAAACAGTTTCTGTCACCGGTAAGCGATATCTAGCACTGTTACAGAACAGCATTATTCCTGAACTGCAAGCCCGACAGGCACTCCAAACAGTCACCTTTATGCAAGATGGAGCACCACCTCATATTGCTCTGCCTGTGCAACGCCTGCTACGCTCAACATTTGGGGAGGATCGTATTATCAGTCGCTACTTTAATCACGCATGGCCTCCAAGATCTCCCGATCTCACACCCTGTGACTTTTGGCTGTGGGGCTTCTTGAAGTCAAAAGTGTACAGCGACCAACCGGCATCACTAGCGGCACTGAAAGATGCCCTCCGCCAAAATGTGTCTGCCATAACGCAAGAAATGCTACTAAATGCTGTGAATGGTGTGGTGAATCGTATCACAGCTTTACTTCTGAATGATGGACATCACATTGAACATTTACTGTAGTAAGTACTAATTAACTGTAATTAATCTGACTTCATTAATCATTGTTTCATTTGTAAATCATCTCTTGTTGCAATAAAACACTATAGCGCCATCTGTTGGTCGCCAACAGAACTATTTTTTTTCATTGTCACACAAAACCCGGTTTATTTTCCATTCGTTTGGTGCAAACCGCATCTTTGTATCGTGATTCGTTTTCGAATTATTCATTTTTAAAGTTCGTCCTGACTTTTGGATCACCCGGTATATGTATATATATATATAATAAGAAATTCATAGTAGTTTAGCATCTAATAAAAAGAAATCTTGTTATACTCTTTGACCATCTGCTATTTATTATCTACTTTTTAGATGTTTGTTATTCAACATTTAGAATTGTCAAGATTTTTGAAACAGAATAATACATTCCCTCTAAATTCTTCAAATGGATAATAATTTGTCTTGTAATCAGATTATGAGAGACAATATGGTTTTCATTTTTATATCAACGTTGTAAAAATTTAGATGACAGTCTCTTATTAAGTTTTCTTATTAACTTGTTTTATATTTATTATTGAAATATAAAATGCTGTTTCATGAGAAATAGATTTAAAAAACTAAAAGCTTATATTCTGTTTATAAATCTATTTTGAAATTTCATTGTAGTAATCAGAAAAACAGCGATAGGAAAGAAAATCTTATTTTACTTTGAGAGGAAAAGACAAGAATTTGCTTATTTTTGTTCACAAGAGAAAATAGCCAATGTGCTTACACTATGACCTACACACACACACACACATATATATATATATATATATAAATGAACTTGAATGGCCTATATATATATATATATATATATATATACATATATATATATATATATATATATATATATATATATATATATATATATATATATATATATATATACATATATATATATATATATATATATATATATATATATATATATATATATATATATATATATATATATATATATATATATACATATATATATATATATATATATATATATATATATATATATATATATATATATATATATATATATATATATATATATATATAATAAACAGCATGTTAAATATCCTCCAAGCAGTTCTAAATTTATACATTTCTAAAGTGATCGTTTCGAGAAAAACTAAACTGAAAAGCAGTGCTGCCAAGAAAGGAAGAAGCCTGTTTCTGAAGATAGGCTTAGAAGTTAATTTAGCTTAGTTTTGTTGCTTGCAAAGAACTCAGACTAACTGCAGTGATTAGAATGCAGATTTTTAAGAGTATTAATTGAGAAATGCGTGTGAACCAAAATAAAGGAAATTTTTATTCTATGCGCCCACACTGAATTTTTTTATCCGAAGTTGAATTGAGAACGGTTACATAAAGTGGAATAAAAATTATGCATTAGGATGCTTGTTTTAAGTCATCTAGAAAACAACTATTTCATTTCGATGTTTTGAATCCAGCGTTTGATGTTTGAAAATTAATTAAAATTAATTTGAACTGTCTTTTAAGTTACTCATGCCATGATGTACACGTCTTAGACGTCATCAAGCTTCAAAAAATAGTCATGTAGTTCTTTACTCCCTTTTAAAATTGTTATCTAAGTGTAACTGTTGTGGAATAAAAAATTATGCTCGAGATCAAATCTTCTCCTCTTCCGTAATTCTGACGCGCGAGTGTATTTTTTGATAACAATATTTACGATCATTTTTTTTCAATCTATAAAAAGTGTAACTCTATAAATCTTTGGCCAACTGCAGACTACGTGTTTCCAATTTTCCTAATACGTTACCGATCTGAAATGCATTGGAATGCGAACGTTCTGACTTAAGTACTTATTTTATTTAAGACTAGATACCAAAAAGAAATTCCTAGTAGAATTCTTGCGAATGTCTTTAAGTAACTTCGTAACTATAGGGCGTTTTAAAGCATTCTCTATCACCTTTGTTTCATTTTTAATTTATCGATTTTCATTTCAGACCTCATTTTGTGATTCAGAAGGAAGTAAATAACTAATTAAATAAAAAATAACTATCAGCGTTTCTTCAAATTCCAATTTTTTTAAAGCTAAGTACATATGTAATAATACATTATTGTTAACTTTCTTTTTCAGTGTATCTTAGAGTAAAGTAGTTGTAAGCTTATCTTGAATGTGAAATAAAAAATTGGCATTCAAGATAAGATTTCAAAGCAATTTCGGTATGAGCTTAAATTTCTCCATCAAAATCAAATTTATTATCTTTGTTAGACATTTTCAGTTATTAAATTTTCAAAACTATTTTATTAAATTTTAAGGCAAAATGATATTTTTTTAAATCAAAATATTTCCAATGCTTGTTTTGCTTCCGAAAATACTTAGAAAACTAGAAAACATTTTAATCAATGATAAAACTATACCATTAAACAATAAATTATTTTTCAAAATAAAAATACGGGAAAAAACGTCATTTATGATAGATATCAATAAGTTTATAAAAGATAACCTTTTTTTTCTTTAATAATCGTGAACTGTTTCGAAATCTATAAAAATCTGATTCTGTTATATATATATATATATATATATATATATATATATATATATATATATATATATATATATATATATATAAAATTTTTCCGTACTCTCACACAATACAAAGAAACTTCTCTATGTTTTTTAATCTAGAATTCTTTCTAATTGGTAATAAAGAATTGAAAACAAAGCAATTTTTTTCGAGAACGACTTGCAATCTTCCTCGTTAATTTAAATATTCTCTTTCAAAAATGATTTGATTTTTTTAAAAATATTACAGTTGTTATATTTGAAAATGTCAAACTAATTGCTGACATTTAATCCAAGTCATTTCGTCATTCTGATTTCAGAAAAATTTAACAAAAAACATTTAAAATTACTATATTTCTTTCAAATATTTCATAGAAAACTCAAGATTTAAAATCTACCTAATGATAAGCGAAGAACAATAGACAATACTATAATGTAAAACAGTATGACAAATATACCAACCATTGTATCAGATTATAGTTCTTTTAAAGTTTTAATTCGATAACTATTTGAAAATTACTCAGAATTTAGTTTGATATATTTACAGAATATCATTGAATATCATAATAATATTAGCAAATATTAAGAATATAATATTAGAAAAGATGTGTTATATTTAAATTAATTACAAATAACGAAATTTATTTACGCTTAAATTTCTTTATCAAAATCATTGAATATTAGTAAGAATACTGCGTATCAAATCTCTTTTATTAACTTTATCATTATGAGTATAATTTTTATACTTATGTCATATTCCATGTAATAATCATGGTTAAAGTCATACAAATTTGAACACTAAAGACTACTTTCTCCTATTTAATTGTACAATGTGATATTTTCCTTTCTCCCTGCAATAATTTGAAATCTTTTTCAACATTTCAAAATTAAAATATCAAAATCAAAATTTTACATAATGCGCACTAATTTTTTATCATTTCGCCGTTCCTGAAATTCCTTCGGATGACCACAGCTGAGTGGCCACAGCCGACTATTTCAGAGAAGTTGAGTTTTGCTTCGACGAGCAGGAAGAGAGGACACATTTTCAGAATCAGCCACTTGTTGAACAACATTCGCTTTCTCACAATGCAAGCAAAGACAAAAATTAATTTACAAGTAAGAAACTCTGTAAGATATTCTCTAAAACTATAAATCAACGAAAAATTGCTATTTTATATAACACTCGAATACCATGCATTAGAATACGAGATTTAAAAAAGTGGAACTTCTACTAGAGAAACTGTAGCAGATTTGAATAAATTCGAGAATATAGAATGAGTCAAAAAAAAAAAAACTTAATTATCCAACTAGTTATTGGTAAACCTTTAAGTTTGATATAGGGTAATTTTACTAATGTGATCTGCGTATAAGGTAGTTACAATAATCCAGTATGTGTGTATGTGTGAATTCATTTGCGTTTAATACCAAGTTATGAATGACATTTGATTTGACTCCTTTTCCCGTCAGGAGAAAATTTTTTGCTGGTTCCATCGGTGTTTGAAATATTGGTTTGATTTACTTGTTATTCTTCTGATACTTTAGGCACATTTGAGCTACAACGTCACTGATGCGAGATTGATACGTCATTTCATAGTGGTTAGAAATATACTTTCAAGTATATTTCTAACCATTATGAATACAGTAAACTCTCGCTACAACGATACCCGATACAACAATAACTCCCTCTACTACAATAATGTTTTGTGGTCCCGGTGATTTTGCATATAAACTAATGTTAATCTCCCCTCAATATTGCGATATTCTCTAGAACAATAAACCTCTGTAAAACGATTTTTTCAATCTAAATTTCAGTATTATTTGGACAAAAAATAAAAAGCTTTTACAACACACTAGTGAGTTCAAAGGTTGTTTTGTAGTCTTTTTGGGATTCAATGGTGGTGTTCGGTGTGAAGAACAGAATCACAAGACTTCAATTCAAGGAACGTTTATTATATCTTCTACATCATCAGACGGTCGCCTACAAAGTGGCTGGGTCGTTCTTCCTCCTCTCTCTCACTGGACTATCACGTGGTCCGGCGCGCCTTTTGGTTTAAACTTTTCTTTCTTTCACGCGATATTGTTCCCTAAGATGGCAGGGCGAAAGCAACTATCTTTTCGAGATAAACTGAACGTTATCAATGATATTGGTGAGGGAATGAAGCAGATTGATGCGGCTAAGAAACATGGATTATCGAAATCTACAGTTGCAACGTTCCTAAAGAAGAGAAAGCAAATCGAAGATGCTGTAACTTCAAATGAAATTAACCCAGAGCGAAAACGACTGAAAGTTGCGACAAATGAAAACATTGATGCTGCTGTTTTAAAATGGTTTCAAGAGATGAGAGCGACAAATGTCCCAATAAATGGACCTTTATTATGTGCAAAAGCACGGAAATTTGCAGCAATGCTAGGGGACGAAACTTTCAAAGCTAGCAATGGTTGGTTAATGCGTTTTCGAGATCGTCATGGAATAACTTTCCAAGAAGTTCACGGAGAGAAAAAGTCAGCCCCGATAAACGACGCAAATGAATGGCGGCAAAACAAGATGAAAGAAATCTTAGAAAAGTATGCTCCAGAAGACATCTATAATGCAGATGAAGCTGGGCTGTTTTTCCAACTCCTACCCGATCGAACATTGGCATTCAAGGGTGAAAAATGTTATGGAGGGAAGAAATCAAAGCAGAGACTCACTGTTCTTCTGTGTACAAATAGCACAGGATCGCATAGAATACAACCTCTCGTCATTGGTAAATCATTGAAGCCAAGGTGCTTTAAGAACGTGAAAAGTCTTCCCGTGGAGTATAAAGCAAATAAGAAGGCTTGGATGACGTCTAAATTTTTTTCCGAATGGTTACAGAAGTTAGACAATGAAATGAAGAAGAGAAAGAAAAAAATCGTTTTGTTGATAGATAACTGCGGGGCTCACACGTCATTTCCAAAGCTACAAAATATCGAAATCGCTTTTTTCCCTGCCAATTGCACTTCAATTCTACAGCCTCTTGATATGGGCATAATTAAGTGCTTCAAAGGATATTACAGAAAACGGTTGGTGGACTCCATACTTGTAAACTTTGAAAATAAAGTAGAAGACCCTTTCAAAGCTGTAAATGTCAAGGAAGCGTGTGACAATATTGCTGGAAGTTGGTGGGAAGTAACAGAAAAAACCATTCGGAATTGCTGGAAAAAGGCCGGTCTTTGTGTTATGGAAAATAAGAAATCTGATAATGATGAAAATTACATAACCAATGATCTCTTAGATGATCAAGAATGTGTTTTGCACATCAAAAAATCCGTATCCCAACTTGAGGAAACAAGCGGTAAAAAGTTTGGAATTAGTATAGAAGACTATTTAACAGCAGATGATGATCTTATGGTTTTCGCAGGAGTTACTGATGAAAATATTCTTTCTGAAATTACTGATGAGATAGGAAACAATGATGAAGATGATGATGATATTGATGATGATGATAATACAGGTCCATCGCAGTCCTTATTGTTATCCCATGAAGCTCTTCAATCTGTGAATTCTCTACGGACATTTTTTTCAAGCCTTCCGTCGATAAATGAAGAACATTTTCGTGCACTAGACTCAATGCATACAGTATTGGTGAACTTAACAGTTAAAAAAATGAATAAACAAACAAAAATATTGGATTATTTTCAATAAAAAGTGTTTTCAGGTATGTGAATATTTCTGTGCTTATTTTCTGAATTTATCTTATTTATTTATTTTTTTAGTATTTAAATCACTATTATTAGTATTTTACAAATTAATTTCTTCTAAATATAGACTTAAAAGTAGTATGTTATGCACCTTAAACTAATAATAATAAAAAAAACTCTTATTAAATGCTCAAAATATGTGGACCCTCGATATAACAATATGCCTCTCTACAACAATATATTTATTTGGTCCCTAAAATATTGTTGTAACGAGGTTTCACTGTATTCACTTTTGAAATTCTTTGGTTTCATTTCTTTAGTCACACTACACTTATTTTTTCTTACAAGAGGCTCATTAGGTTCCATATTAACTAATCTATTAAAACTGTGCAAACATTTCTAGTGTAGAGAACGCTCAAAACATAATCTTCCCAAACATATAAGAAAAATTTTAAACAACTTTCAGCTGCTGAGCTATTGGTTACACGTTATATAAAATCATGATTATAATAATTGATATAGAACATATGTGACGTTTTTCATACTAAACTTATATGAACATTTACAAACCAATAAAATATTAGGAAGTGTTAAAGAAAAAACTTTTCTCTAAACATTTCATTTATGCGACAATAAAAATGTAGGATTTTATAAGTTTCCAGAGATTTTGCTTAAAATCACCAATTGAATATTTTAACTTATAATACATTGCAATTTAGTAAGTTTCTAAAATTTGATTTCCTTTTCATTAAATCATATGAAAGTGCTGGAAAGAAAGCTTACAGTTATGAAACATTATCATTTACCATAGCACAAAAAACTGAGCTTTTTGTTAGTAGCATTAATATTCAGTAAAACCATTCTTAAGCTCAAACGGAATTATATGAAGCAACCACGCCCATATTCACTGACAGCCAATCCTGTTTAAAAAAATGGAACGCGGGATTTAAAGGATGGAATCGATATCGTCCTACAAAAATAAATTAAAATACATGACTTTACAGCTAACAAATTTATGTACGATTGATACCAAACCCAGATTTTAATGCGTCATAAATATGCTGTTATATATCTTACACCAACTCGCACACATTTCAAAATAAATGATTCTTAAATAAGAGCATTTTAGAAATTCTAACCACAATTTGAGATGAAGCAATGAATATTCACTTGCTTCATCTCAAATAAGTGATAATATCTCGGGTAGACAGCCAATTTGTATTTAATTCTGAATTTTAATATTCGAAAAAAATGCTCCCTTCAAGTTTCATATAATTGAAAGGATAGTTTGTCTAGATTACAGAAAAACTATCAATCTTTCAAAAGTGCATTCAAGAAATAAATTTTTGAGAAAAAATGTCACACCCACCAGCAATTTTCTTTTCAAGGCATGATTGGGCGATGGCGTTAGTTGTAACACTTGCTCACTTGTTTTTTCTCGTAATTTGTTGGTTAAAGAACGCAGATTTGCGCATGTGTAAGTGCTAATTTTCTGTCAAAACTCCATTCCCTGCTGCAATATTTTATGATCAATATTAATTGCATCTCGGTGCATTTTGATCTCGGGTGAAGGTAGACATGTTTCAATCAGCTCTAATTTCGTAAGGTACCAAATTTGAATAAAAAATTAGTCATTTTGAGCAAACGTCAGAAGAACAAATAATCGGGCCCAATCGAGTGTTTTATGCTTATTAATACGAGTTTATAGTTATTGCAATGAAATAAAATTTCTGCATTGAGAAAGAACGAGTTTCTTTTTTTCTTTTTTATTCGTTGAATACTTAATAAGCTAAGCATCTCTGCTTATGGCAAATACTTCTAAAACTAAATTTCATTTGTTTATCTTTCATTTACAGAAGCTAATGAATCCATAATATGGAGGAAAATATTAATGTTTATGTCATAGAAATAAATTCCTTATTCAAGACTGTTTTATAAAACTTGATAACAATAAATTAGCAAAATAACAGGGATAGGAAAGAATAACTTATACTCCTGAATTCTGCAAAATTAATAAAACTTAAAATTAAACGTGTACGTAATTCTGCAAGGAGATTTTATATATAAATGATAAAATAAGAAACTTTTCTAGCTCTTCGCAATTAGTTCGTCATTTTTGTCCATTGTCATCAATACAATGGGGCTAGTTAATACCAGGCTTACTGGTTAAAATGGATTCTAAAACACTCCAAACATCCAAATCATATGCGAATCGAACTCTTGATATGATGAACTGAAATTCACAATTCTAACCATTCGGCTACCAACTCCACTTCGAGGTTAGTAACGTCTTTATAACAAAAACATTATGGTGAATTTAATATTTCAATTTTAAAAATATTATTTGAATGCTAAGACGATAGTTTTGGTTTTATGTGAGAACTTTCCTGTTTTTCTGTGGTCATTTTTTGCCCACTAGGACTTTTGAACCGAAAGCACATGAAGTCTGCAATGAAATATGAATTCCAAACCCTACAAATATCCACTCAGTAAATGAACTGAGAAGTGTTGAACAAAAAGCCACAATTTTAACCATTCAAGCTGACAATTCTGCCCAAATAAAATAGGAAGGGTATTTGAATTTATTTCCGTTTTAGGCAGACCAATTGTAAACTTACGTATGAGACACATTCTAATTCACGAAAATACTTAAGATTTAAAGTTCCACTCTGAATATGATTAAAAGTTTGTAATTGATGTTCAAATGATTGTGATAAATAAAATTTATAATCGATGTTTTTATCTGATGAAATGTTTAAAAATTAACTTTAAAATTTATGTATGAATTCGGATCAAATGTACAAAAATTCGAATTGAAATGGTACAAATTGAACTGAAATTACAAATTCAAAAATTATTTCTTATTAAGAAACTTGAATCTTTATACATTTGGTCTAATTCTCCAATATACTTTAGGTTTGACAAGATATTTTATCAAAACTATAAAATCTTTCATTAAGAATTATTATAATCTCACGATAAACCTAAATATAATATTTTAATTAACAAACATTTATTAAATTTACATCAATTTGAAATCATAACATCACTATGTATCCTATCCTTGTGTATAACGTTTACTTTCTAGGTACTTTAAGTACTAAAATGTATCAGCAACAAGTGTCAAAGCTTTCTTGAATTTTCTCGAAAAGAATTCAAATAGTCTCAATTGCTTTTTCTCAAAAGAAACTGATCACAGCATATAGTTATTCTTAAAACAATTTTCTCACTAAATTAAATAAACTTGGAATTTTAAAAATTTATAACTAAATTTACAATTAATATCAGGACAAGAAATGTTGAATTCTAGATCCTTAAAGTTTGAGTATTTTGATTTTAAAAGTTTAATGTCAGTTTACTCTTTTCACAATATATTATTCTTAATAATCTTAAGGTTTCGTTGCTTTTGAACAGTTTACAGAAGTTCAAGAAATTTAATTGTTAATATAAATCATTTATATTGACCATGTACTAGAAAATTATTCTTTTTTATATTATTTTTTAGCTGTCTCTTATAGTTTCTATGACAGAATAACTTAACTATATACTTTAGATCATAAATAAAAAAATGTTTAAAAACGAGTAGATTGATCTATCATCTAAGTGAATTTTCAAAGAAAATCTTAGAAAATTAAATGAAATTGAAAATTATTTAAGAATGTATGAATATCATTAATATTCAGTTAAGAGAAATAATAAATTAAAAATTCGTGTACTTATATTAATTCCAAATTTAAATTAATTTCGAAATTTTTACTGTATTTATATCATTTGACATATCCTTATTAAAATTTAAAATTATTAACATTTATATCAACTGTAATATTTTCGAAAAATCCATTCTTAAATTCCTTTTCAATTCAACAACTTTGTTTTAATGGAAGAACTCAACATCAATACTTTCTACTTTTATTGGCAAAAATATTCAATTCAAAAATTTCTCTCTAGATTCATGTTCTTTACCACAAATCATGTTTCCACCTTCTCTAACTTTCCAGAAATTGGTATTAAATTATTCAATTCGTTCTGAATTTCTAAAGAAATGCATTTTCACACATTAAAGTACAATATCTTAAGAAATATTAGTCAAGTTCAAACTTTAATCTCACAAAAGTACACAGTAAGCACAATTTATGATTATATTTACATATGATTTATGTTCAATAAATGCAAACAATATTTTTGGAAGGTTTGTTTTAAATTCTTTTTTTTTCTTTCGATAATTTCTAAATCCTACTACCAAATCAGAAATTTTAATATTTGCTTACCCTTTTATCATAACAAATAATTTGAATTTTTTAAGATTGAAAACGTAGAAAAACTAGTTTCTTTAGTTTCCACGCTTTCTTGAAATTTTTTTTATAATTGCCTACATTCAAACATGCATTTATTTTATATAAATCAGATATATATATATATATTATATATATATATATATATATATATATATATATATATATATATATATATATATATATATATATATATGCTTTGCTTCCCAATACTAGAGAATTTTTCCTTGGATTCTTGTTCGAAAAATATCAAGAGCTGTTTCCTTTTTAATTTGTAGCAATATATCGTCAAGGTAGTGGGATTTTGTTTGATAGAACAGTTTCCAGTAACCTTCATGCAGGGTCACATATTGGTTCGTGAAATAATAGAGCACCCAATTCACGGAAGATTGCGTGCTTTTCTTGTCGATAGAAAACCATTTGGGTCAGATTGAGTATGTGTGAGAGCTTCTTTTGCAGTAGGTTAAGACACAGCGGCGGAACGGTAGCCAACGGTGCACCGTGGATTTTTGACCTCAATTCTGCTGGCTTGTTTCACTTTCCTTCCTTATTTCTTTCTCAATTAAAAGAGGAAAGAATAATTAATTCCACTTTTGATTTCAAAAAGACAATATCAAACAATTTAACATTTTAAAAATAATGATTTAAAATTCAAAAATTTGTTGATTTGTAACACATTACATACCATACAGATCACTATTTCTTAAGGTAAATTTTGTATATATATATATATATATATATATATATATATATATATATATATATATATATATATATATATATATATAAAAAGATGGTATTTTTATTACCATTAGAAATAAAAAAAATTTTAAACGTTTTTATTGTTCTATTACAAAACAGTAATTGGAAAATAAAGATATTTATATTACAACTTTCTTTTAAATAAAATGTAATATTATAGTTAATCCTGTTCTTTAATATTTTCCTTTATAAAGAAAATATTACTTTCACTATAAGTTATACGTGTATGTTTACACAGAATAAAAATTTTGATATTTGTTTAAGTTTATATCAATAAATTACCATTTATATATAAAAAAATTATAATTATTATCTACTGTCTCATATTACAAAAGATAACAAAGACGCATCGACGGAACACAGCGAATGGCAGATTTGTCTATTAAAATAAATTTTGAACCACACTGAAGTTTAACAAGAGATTGGAGATTGAAATACAATTAAACTAAAAAGGAAGAAACTAGTTTATTTTATAGGGAGTTTCTTTTTTAAAATAATTCGCATTAAAATAGTATAATTGATATAATTTAAGTTCCCAAAAATTTCCCAATGTCAAATACGATATTTCCCGAAAAGTACTGTCGAATTTATTAAAAAGGACTCTCTATTCACATTGAAGTTCATTGATCATATAAACATTTCAGTACAATGGAATTACAGTCGATAATCACTGTGTTTATAAGAATTTTACGCAGAATTAGAAAAAATTTTCATCATACCGTGATATTCGTTGCATCGAATTTTAATCTAATGAGATCCAAGCGTATTAAAAAATGTGTTCCATTACATTAAAATACACAAAGCCGAAGAAATGGCCTTGAATATATCATCTTCCTTTCAACCGCAAATGAAAGTGAAGTTTCTTTTCAATAAGGCAGTGAGTTTTTTTATATATAAATGTACAATCAAAGTGCTGGGGGAGGTTGACTTCCAAATGCGCGGTCACGCTTCAAACGTCCACTCAAGGTTGTCTCGGATCCTTTGTTTTCACTCGAATTCGAATTATTTCGAATTCATTAGCGTCAATAATTATACTCGTTTAATCACGGTAACATGTACAACACACAAGAAATCACGTCCAATGCATTACTTTTTATTATTTATCGTTCCTCTTACTATTCTTTTTTTTTCTATCATTTTTTAGAAATATATACAAAAAATTATTTTTAAATAAACAATTTTTTTAATTTCTAAAATAGAAATAAGTGAAAAAGCATTTAAATCAGTTAAATTGTAAGTAATATTTATGGATGGGATGTTCTGACAGAACTTCGTAAGTGTTAATTCGCAAGTTTCGCCTTATAGAATGAATTGTTCAGATGAAATCATTAAGGGGTAATGTAAAAAATGACTCAGAAAAATGCGGTTAAATCCATAAAACAAAAATTGAGATAGTCAAATTTTCTTAATGCATATATTTTTTGCGCTTTAAAAGTTTATTTTATTAAAAACAAATCATTAAATTTTTTTCAAGGAGGGTTCCTTTGGTACAGGACAATCCCTTAATACTTGAAAAAATAATCATTTCTTTAAAATTTACAGAAATAAAAAATTATAAAAAATGTGTCAACCGTGCTCAGAGAGAGAAAGATGCATGTGATTTAAAAAGAAAAATATTTTTGTGAGGTTTACTGGTGGAAGGTCCAATATTGGACATATTTCTGCACCGTACAGTATTTAAAATTAAAAATTTTGTGTTAAAAGATAATCAAATGTATGAGATTTAAAAAGAAAGGTTTTTAACCGGTTTCATTGGTTTGTTTAATGACAAAATGTCATTTTTTTATACAAGTGGGTTAATTTAACAGTAATCTACAGTTTAAAATGGATTACGAATCAATACAAATATTCATTCTCAAGATAGGAATTGAAGCCACAAATTATTGAACCAAAAGCCAGACTGCCAACCCTTGGTTTCCAACTAGGCAGTCTTTCAACAGGAAATGAGAGAAAAGATTTGTGTATTTATCATTTCAAACATTTTGTAATATCATATTTTAGTTGATAAATATTAAGAATATAAAACTGATAGTTTCAAATTAAGTTTACAAAATGATGCGCTTTTGTTTAAAACTTTTTTTATTTTTATATTTCTTAAAGTTTTAAAGAAATCTTAATTTTAATTATAATTATTTATAAAAGTGAATTTAAATTCTATTATTTTAAATTAAATTCACAATATAAATGTTTTTTTAATTATTTATCTGTCGGTTTATATAAAAAATTAGTCATAACGCATGCAAATTAATTTTGCGGTAAACTATTCTTAGATGCTAGCGATAGTAAAAGCTTTGATAATTTAAAATACATGTGAAAGCATTTGAAAACAATTATTTAAAAAAAATTGGTCTATATACTTGAAGTGAAACTTCATGCATCTATATTAAACATGAATAATTGTGTAAATAAATGGATTTTTCAAAAGAATATATTTAAAACAACAGTTTAAGAAAATAAACTTTTTCTTCAAAAAATCTGCTTCTCTTATAATCAAATGTTTCATTTCACAAATTTAACTGATTTCATTGAACGTTTAATTAGAATTCACGGAAACTTCTATTCCTGAAACACATTTATTGCAACAAAATTAAATAGTTGTATTCGGTGTTACTTACTTCAAAATAGTTTTATTTATGTAATGGAAGTCGTAAAAAAAATATTATTCTGAGAAATTAATGAAATAAAAGTTTATTCACACATTTACCCTCTGTCTAATTTTTCTTTAATTGGTATAAAGCAAACTTTAAAATTTGTGAACCTGTGAACACGGTTACAGAAGTATGAGCTTCAATCGCTTACAGACATTTGGGTCAAGAAACTAGCAATTAGAAGTGTGATCAACGTAGCGAAAAAGCCAAAACGCACATTTTTTTAATGAAATTTGTTCCAATCCAATAAACAGCCTTAAGAAATGATGAAATTTATACTCTGTTTTAAGCAGTTCTTGAAAGGGAAAAGTGTTTCTACATTTTTTATGACATAAATGATCATAATGCTCTTATTTTCATTTCATGATATTTTCTTAAATTTTTATTCATCCGAAGTATTTTTTCCAGTTTTTAACCGTTTCTTCTTACTTTGAGGGGAGAGAGAAACTAGTGTTTCTTATACATATTTTTATTTTCTTAATGAAAACGAAATACCTTGAAGTGGCACAGCGATTCTCAAATTTAATTGTACACTAAAAGTGGCAGTATAATCACAGATAACAAGTAACTAATTATTCCAAAAGTTTTAAGCCAATATTATAAAACTTTTTTGAATGAAGTAAATTTTTTAATCATTTAATGTCGGATTAAACACAAGGGTAACTATAAAGGCAACATTCTCAAAAGATATTAGCCGAAGCTTAATTCTAAAAAATGCTCAAATGAAAAAAATCAAATATTAAGAAAATAAAAAATAATAAATCAAAAATAAACTAACGTAATGAAAGAAAAACAAAAATAAATGAATAAATAAATTTTGAAACAGTAAAATATGAAAATTGTTAAAGAAAAATTGAAATAAAAAATAATTTGACATAATACACATTAATTTACCATAATAATACCCATTGTTTACTTTGTATTTTAGAAAATCAACTTTTTGCATTTAGATGAAATAATTCCAACTAATTTATTTTCTAGTTTCATTTTTTAATAGAATAATCAATAAAACTGCAGAGTTTAATATTGAGGCAAATTTTGACAAATTTTAAAACAGACACAAGAGCACAGAACCACAAAACAGAAATTTTAGAAACTTTAAAAAACATTAGCGCTGCAATTAATGAATATTAGAAAATTACTTTCAGGTACATTTCAATTAACAATTGCCTTTAAATTATTAACATTTTATTTAAACTTCGTAAATATTCATTAAATCTCAAATAATAATTACCTTTTTCCTAACATTTCAAATTATAATATATATCAAACTAATTCATTTCTTATTTTGGGACGATATCAGAATTCATTTTCTACTTACATTATAGTTAGTAATAAATGATAAGAACTAAACGACAATTTATAAGTTAATTATTGTTACTTCTGTTTATCTATTGATATTTAAGTATTGAGGCAGTTAATGTTGATTATTGATATCAATTGATTAAAAAAAATATTATATTAACTCTAATTCAGCTGTTATTTCTTTTTATTTTTAAAAGCGAAGTTTAAATATTTCAAGTAATGATGCAATCAATGATAATTAACTGAATAATTCGAACTAAAAGTTATTATTTCTTATTTACACAAACAATAGTAAAAGTAATTATTTTCAGATAATGTGACCCAGAGTAATTGTTGATTGACAAGTGAAAATTGATATACTTTATCCGCAGTCTGATACAAATCTAATTCCCTATTTTTCAAACAAATTAAAAATCTTTTTCAAGTGACGATGTAATGAATGCAAATTGGTAATGAGATAATTCTATTACCAATTATTATTTTTTATGCTCCCTAAAAACTATAAATACTATAAACTCAGAGTATGTGAAAGCAAATACGCCCTGCTCATATGATCCTGAATTGTATGTGCAGATAATGTTACTAAAATTTTTTCAATAATAAAGAACCAGTACTGCAATCTCTTTTAGGAGTTTGGATTGATATTATTCTCGGAATAAGTTTATTCGGAGAAGAATGAAATTAGAGTAGTATCGATATTATCACCTACAAGAGATTGAAAAAAAATCTGAAAAAATTATCCTTAATTTATATCTTCAAGTGGTATCATGTATTTCATTAGAATTATTTCATATGTTGGATAAAAATTAAATTCTATTATAATTTTCTGTTTGCATAATGTTTTCTGCCCTCCAAATTAAGAATCACTAGCCAAACGAAGCTCCCTAAAATCAAGTATCCTCATATAAAGGACACTAAGAGATTTATTCACTGCATCAATCACAGAAAATATAGTTCAGTGTTCTTCGGAATGAAAATGGATAGATTTAGTCGTCGTTGAAATTTTCGTAGCAACGAAAGTTTGTGTTGATCTAGTCACTTTTTGGACTAAAGTCTCATTCAATCAATACTTCCACAGTTTGATAGATTATAAACATTTATGACTGGGATAAGAATGGAATTCCCTATCTACTGAGCTGAAAGACAATGAGAAAAAAGGAGTGTTGCGCATACCTGTAGAGATTAAGGACATTTTTCCCTTCTTTCCCTGCAGTTTAAATTGGACTCTGCTCCACATCAAACAAGTGAAATAATGAACTTAAAGGTTAAGTGCCACTCGGCTTACAGCTTAATCATATTTGTGGGGATGATCTACAGATTTTCTTCCATATCACACGGGAGTATTTATAAACAGTCATTCCAGAAGAAAAATTCCTACAATCGTTTAGATGTCTTACAAGATTTCATTTGTTAGGCTGTCCGCAGCGCGATACCAAAATACAATTATAATGAGGTCTTCTTTTGGATTATATATCATACAATAGTAATTCCTGTATTTAAAATACAGTATTCTCTGAATATTTTATCTCAAGTTTAATTTCTGTATACTCAGATTTAAATTTTAAAATTCGAAATTTAATAAGCAAAAGGTGTGTGATATTGAAGATTTAGTTTCATTAATATGAATGTGTGTGTGTAAGGGAATCATCAGAAATTTTTACCTATATTAAATCAATTATAATGAGATACATTTTTTCCTAGAGATTGAATAATAGATTACAATTACTTTTTTGAATTCATAAAAATATTTTTAAAGCCAAAATTTAAATTTTCGAATTCTTTGCTTTAGTTGGAAAACATGAAATCCCTTTTTCTTTAATTTATCTATATTAAAATATTCGCAAAACATTAATACATTATTAATTCGTAAAAAGTATCGTTAAATTAGGTGTTTCAATTTTATGAACTTAAATTATTCATAACTCATGTTGCAACAAAATATAAAATTAATGAGTTGTTTCCAAAACCATGATAGGATGTGTTGGAGAAGTATTTTATGACAGGAAGACAATTCGTTCAATACTTGACCAGAACAAACTTCTTAATCTTTCATTCACATATTTAAGAAGATTCTTAGAACATTTTATATTTCTTAATGCTCAATGTCTTATATTATGATGGAATTTTAGATTAATACCAATTTAAGAAGTGACCCCATTTATTAACCAAGATTAAAAATATAATAATGTTACCTGTGTGCAATTAGCTTTAAATTAATAGAAATAAGGAGCTCAAATGAAATCACATTATGCAGTAAAAACTATAAATATGTCGATTAAAGTATCAATAAAACTTTGCTTTTTTATTGTATTAATTTTATACTTTTAATTTATTCTTTCTTCAGTCTTGCTTGGATATATTTTCACATTTTCTTTACTTAATTAGATTTCATTTGAAAAGTAAATGATATCTGTTATGAAAATAGAAGTGAATCATGGATTTTATCCAATAAATTTGCAAACGTCTGCTTGGTTAATTTTTTGACTCTTTCAATGTAACTTTTTTAGAAGACTATTAAATCAGCGGAAGCTACATTTTAGAGTGAGTTCCGTATCATTGTATCCACTAGGCTTTAATAAGGTTTCGTTTTCTGGAAAATACAATTACTATTCAGTTTTTGTCTCGCAAAAACCATTTTCTGCTTATGATGACTATTTCGACCCGAGGACTATTCGACCCGACATTAAAACCCGAGGTGGGATTCGAAACCATGAACTATTGAATAAACAGCCAAAGCAAAATGTTTGGCTGTCAGTTCGGTACTTGAGGTAAGTAATCAAAACCAAACATTTAACACAAGACCAGGAAGCTATTGATTCTACTGCTAATTCGGCAGCTAAGGAAAGTAAGTTCCTTAACAATGTCCCTTTAAACAAATTTAATATTAAAAATAAAAACATAGTAGAATCCTTTTATTGAAAATTTAGAAACCATTTTTTAAAAAAGCATAAAATGATGATATATGATATTTTGAGGCATCATTTGCGTCAAATATAATGTACAAAAGCATTAACTATCTTTTTATAAAATTAAAACCTGTAGCTCTGTAAAATTTTATAATATGCACAAATTATATTATGAAAATTTTGAACTTTACGAATAATAATATGTGAAAATTTTTAAATGTGCATTAAAACAACTCAGATGATAAAAGAAATGGTAAATGCTCAATAAATATTCTATATTAGGAAATTATTAATGATTGAAAAATGTAATGTGAGCATTTTGACCAAAGAAAAATTCATCAAGTGGAAAATCTGTAAATGTAATGATAAGAAAATGATGCCAACAATCTAGGAATAAAATAAAGCTTAATAAGAGAAAATGAATAAGATTAAAAAAGGAAATCTGACTAATAAAAGGAAATGCAAAATAACGGAAGAAATTGGAAATACAGGAATAAAGAAAAATTTAATGATATATCGGAAAATTTTTAACAATACCTTATATTACAAAAAATCAATGCATTAATATTCTTTTAATAAAATCTATGCAAAGTAATTCATTCTACTCTTAATTTAAATCTCAAATAAGATGCAAATAGTTTGAGAATTTAAAAGATAAATGATTTGTATGACGTAGGAAAAATAATTTTTAAATATCAGATTTAACATTTCAGGATTAACTAGCTGTTTTGACCATTTTTACAAAAGACGACTAATTTTCAAGTAAATTTAAAGTGAATTTTAAACAATAAACATGAATTTTCAAATTCATGGAATGCTGAAATAAAAACCAGTCCACGGATCATTCATCAACTAGCTAGTCTAACCACTTTCCTTAGACCTCCAGTTTGAAGTCTAATTTCATAGATCCTTTTTAGGAATATTTACTTTTAATAATGTACTTTGGATTAATGGTTAACAAAATTTAAAGAGAAGTATTTTGAAATGTAAATAACAATTGTAATTTTTGCAGAAAATTTATAAAATAAATAAGCAACAAGAACATAAACATCCATGGATAGGACATAATTTCATTTTTTTTCCTTAAATGGTCAAATACCAATAGTTTTTTTTTTTATTTAGATTTCCTTTATTTTGAATTAAGCATGCAATTTCAGCAAAATTTGCAAATAATGGTATTAATGATTGTGTACTCGTTTCTTAAATAAACTTTAAATCTGATATATTTTAAAATCATATTTTAAATTGCTGTCTTCCAATTATTTTATTTATTTATTTTTGCATACTCTAAATACACGCAATTCCCTATTGTCATTTGTTAAAATGCGATTGAAACCTATGTCCCGAAGGCATTTCCACTACTTTCCTCTCTTGCCAAATGCTAATTGCCTTTAAGTGCTTGTGTTAAGGTCTGCAAATTGAGGGCATGCCTCGTGCGTGTGTTGGTCTACGATTTAAAATAAATGCAAACGATTTAACAATTTTCCGTTTATAGTTTATTTTCTTTTTCAAATCAAAATGTATTGCAGTTCATTTTTGTAATCCATATTAGATTATTGAACTAGTTTCTTCTCATTAAATACTGCAAGAGCATATTTAAACATAAAAACATAAAAAGCATAGAAAGCATAAACATTTACACATAAAAAGCAATATAGAATGATGGAAATATTTTGAGACTTATTGCTCTGATGCCTAATCGAAATTATGAACAGAAACTAAAATTTCATAAAATATTCAATTATATATTGAGTTTTTTAATACCAATTTGGCTTGGAACTATTTGAAACCATTGCATTTGGTAAAAGAAATCTCTTAGCAAAATTTTTTTCAACTACTTGTATTCACCATTCATTCGTTTCGAATACAGCGCATAACTGGAGCTGCTAACTAATGATCAAAACTCCAATGCTTAATTCAGCAAGTCCTGAGCTCGATTCTCACCTGAAGTGTAGATAATAAAGCGATTCAAAAACCTCTAAGACAAAGATCCTGGATAAAATATTGACTTTAGTGGTACAAAACAGTAAAATTTTCACAACTACGTTTGATATTTGAATTAAACGCAAAAACATTTAAATTGAAAGCTAAAGCATTGAATATTCAACTGTCCTCACCTAAACCGAAAGGACATTTTCAAGTTTCAAAATATTTTCAGATATTTATTGTTGAACACCTAGCAAAAAGTTGAAATATAGTTATACATATATAAGCATGAATATCACTAGCTCTCAAACACGATTTTTTTTAATTATTTAAACTTTTCTAGATTCTTTGTTTTATTCCACTAATCACTCTTGATCGGCTTATTTAAAATGTTATTTTACCTTCACCGCTATAGCGATCCATAATACCCTTTTTTCATTGTCTATAATACATTTTCGTAATTGTTTTTTCAAAATTTGTACATTTTGAGAAACATTAATCCGCATCTTGCTTCCGTTGTTTTGTAATAGGCAATTTTTATATTCAATTATTTTAAAACTAACTTTATTCGAATTTTCAATGGAAAATATTCGTAGAGAGTAAATTCAATTCGGTTACTTGATCTATCACATTTTACTTTGATTGGGAATGATATTTTAAAGAGAATTCAAGTCCAAAACAAAATCAAAAGCAGGATAATGAAGATTTTGAAACTGTTATTTGTTAATTGATTCGCCTGTACGATCATTTTTAATCCATAATGGCTAATTCAACTAGAATCTAAGTTTAAAGTGGATTCTGAATTTATATATAATATTACATAGTAAAAGTGGAAAAGTTTTCAACTTTGTCACAAATAACTAGAATTTTATAAAATTAATAAAAGAACTGCATAACTACATGCGAACAACTTAAGTATTACCTAAGTATAAATATTACTTAAGATATTTTAATAAATCTAAATATTGTATACTAATGTATTATTTACATTAGTATGCAATACTTATGTTTTTAAAAATACTTACTGATATACTTAATTTCTTAAAAAACTTGGTTTAAACAAAAAGTGTTAAATTAAAAACAAAAACTACATATTTTTGTTTTATTTACATAAATACATGTATACGAGTATTTCGTTGATAAATTTACGATATTGGATGTTTCATTTACATTATACTTATAGACAATACATCTAATTTTTAAATAAGAAAGTGAATAGTTTCATATAACATTTTAAAAAAAGCTACTTGAATTATTCTAAAAATTATCTACAACTTTTATAATAAAAAAATAATCAATCTTTATCATATTTTAATCCGTTTTCATAAAAACTTATAAGAATTGTTTTTTTTTAAATAAAATGCAAAAACTATAATTAAAGTAATTTCAATATTTTGCTATGTAAGAAACGTTTCCAGATTTTAAATTAAAAATGATGATATACAAAATATTGACGTTTTGTAACATCCTAAAAATATCAGGGAAGATTTGAAACAAATCCCATAAAAATATTGTTCTATTCTAGTTTTGAATAAGTTTCTTACATCCATTTAAATTTTTGTTCACTAGAAATGATTCAACATACTTTTAAAAATTCATCTTTGGGATAATTAGGCAAGTAAACCGGAAAATTACGAGTATTTTTTGAGCATTTAATAATTTTCAAAAAATTTAGTGGCCCCAAAATGAGCAGAAGGAGTGTTGAGATAGTTCCAAACATAACTAGTAAATTCTTCCTATTTTCAATACTCAGTTTTTAGAGTCAGAGTAATAAGGCCTTAATGCAATTGGAACATATCCGGATCATCAAAAAATCGGGATCATATTGAATAAGCATTTCCGAGAATGGTAAAACTATCAAAATCTATATTCTTAATTGCAAACTTTCAGTTTAAATGGTATTGATTTTAGCCTAACAATAAGAAGACAAAATTTATTAAGTGAAATTCGATACTTAGAGTACCATTCTAATAAACATTTTGTTAACTGAGTTTCTATAGCTCATAGTATATGAAATATGGCAAACGTGATTAACTATAAGTCTTATTGTAAATGTCTGCATGAAAATAACCTATTTGAATAAAAAAGTACCCCATGAAAATTATCGGTGCTCCATAGATTATTACATAATATAATCATAATTCTCCCTTCATTCAAAAATACATTTTAACAGATTACACATTCAATCGTATTGTATTAACATGTTCATAAATAATTCTAGAATACAATAATATACTAATAATAGTATGAATCATAAAATGTTATATGAAAATAGGGCTAGATAACAGAAATACACTTTATATGAATTAAAGCTTAGTCAGTTGTTTAACATTTAATTCCAAAAAGGTTTTCTTTCATACTCAAGATCGGAGAGTGTGTGCTGCTTACCTTCTTGTTCATGCGATGCACTGAAGTTTGACAACAGCAACAGCAATGTGAGTGATCCTAAACAATCCCACAGATTCCAGAATCCCACCAACTTCATACCTTTGCAGCACTTCCTTTGGAGCACCAGTAATAATCCACACCAGCAAGACTTCTCGTTTTTATAAGATTTTTTTTTCTTTTCTTCGAGCGATTTAAATGCAATGTGATATCGAAGCGATGCACACAATAGCACTGAACATGCAAAACAATAAAAGTTTCAGATCTCCCCGAATCGTGCAGTAAGCTGAGGCGAAGACGTTATGAAATATATCGTGATCGGCACGTTCGCTAACATGCCGAAGAAGTTTGTCTTCTCGTTTGAGGAAGTAGGGAAATCAAAAGACAGGACAGGTAGAAAACGCAGGTGGGTAGACGACAACAGAGCGTTTCCGCAACCCAACTTCAACTGAACTTCCAGAGGGAAAAAAGTTTTGTTTCGCATCATGACATCGTGGGCAGCCTCGTAATGACGTCATAACGGTTGGCGTTGGGCTTTCTGCTGGAAATACCAGGAAAGTTTCAAAGTATCGAGCCGCACAATCGCTGTGAATCTCGTTTCAATGTTCGTTTTGAACATTTGAGAAAAACAATGGAAAACCATAATCTCGTTACGCGATTTTTAATGTATGTTCTTTTTATAATTTCGAATAAAATTTTTTATTTAAAAAAGCTTTTAACCTATACCTTAAGGAATTAATGAAGCATTTCTGGATGATTGGTTAATTTCAGTGATTAATACAACTGAAAACTTCCGATTATTTGTTTGCTTTTCCAAGATACTTGTATTTACTTATGTACACTGATGCATTACTCACAATATAAATAAAATGATGAAATGACTCACAATATGTATTTTAATGCAGCGTAATTTGTATTTTTCTCTTTAACTGCTACTTGTTTAAAAAAAAAATTCTTATATCTTTTATATTCTATATCAGTGTATATTATTGTATAAAAGAAATGTTATCGGTATTCATGCCACACCTTTCTAGAATAACTATATCTTATACGTTAAATTTGAAATTAAAATGGTTTCGTCAAGGAATCTACACCACAAGTGTGTAAGTTTGAGTCATTTAGTGTGAAGATCGAAAAGTATTTAACTGAATTATATGTAATGAAATTGATCACAAATAAATAGCCTTCTGACAATTGCTTGCGTAAAAAGTAGAGTATCATACATCATATGTTGCTTAACAGTGGTAGAGATTGAACCAAGATCCTCTTATTGATAAGAACGGTCTCCCCTTTGGTTCCGGTGAGCCCGTCTGTAGTTAAGAATTAAAAAAACAGATGATACTCCATGGCACCCCTTCGCAGTAAAAGATATCATTGCCGTGTCTGTCTGGAATCCTGGCCCTGATTCCATATATTTGCGCGTTTATTTTCATAGGATAATATTCTTCTGCTGTTGTATCGTCGAAGTTGAATAACAAATGACAACTTTTAGATTTCAGATATCCACATCTTTATTTGAGCCTGGTTGATTAGAATGTTGTTCTCATTATCGAAAGGTAGTGACTTCGAATCCCGGCTTAACCGAAGATCCGTTAAAAATGGGCACGTTAAAACTGGACGTGGTCTCAATGTCTTCCAAGTAAAATGATGCCTCTGGGGATGGCAGGCCAAGTACTTATGGGGTCTTCTGTTTGATTCCTACTTCAAAATCACGAAGACTCCAGCCGGCTGCTTCTGTCTGACAGGTAGAACCCAACTCAGGGCTAGATACAGGGAAGCATGTTGGTGCAACAACAACAACATCTTTATATGAACAGTTTCAATGGTGATTGTATTTAGAAACGTCTCTCACGGCAATAATAATGAAAGCGTAGTGAAAGGACAACAGTGGCCTAGCGGTAGACACTGTTTTCAAAATGAAAGGCGTCAGGTTCAATCCTAGCCTTCTTGAAGAGCGATAAAGAAAATTGTTCTTACTTTCTTCTTTAGAGTGGGTAAATGAGAGCTCTCTGGATTCCCTCTTTTGCGACCGATAAATACGGTCTGGTCTATTTTCTTATAAAGTGTTTTCCTGAAAGACAATTACGCCATGGACGTTCCAGTCCTGTACAATAGATTTGAGCAGCCCACAAAGTGGTATCAAAACGAACTTCACCATTTTTTTTACTTTTTGCTGAACTTTAGCAAGTGATAAGACAGAATTTTCGAGGGCAAAAGACTGTGTTCAATCTTAGAATCTGCCTAACAAGGAGACGGTATGCTTCTACTTTTTGTATGCACATTAGTCTGGGTAGGTGTCCACATTTTTAGTGCCTGATGACACTAAAAACGTAGTGTGTATGGTGGTTTTTCGAGTTTCCTTCCTTGTAGTTCATAATTGTGACTTATCATTCAAGAAAGATCCTTCCAAAAAGAAATTTACACAACAGAGCCTTAGCTTTACAACAATTTTAAGCCATTATTGTCCCCTACGCGGTGTCAAATTAACACCAATTATTTCATATAAACCTAAAGATATATATATATATATAACTGTGTGTGTGGAGTCTTAGAAATTTCAATCAGACTTATTGAGACTTGAGATATCATAAAAAGAGCTTTGAAAATACTTAATTGTAAAAAAAATGTTTCCAATCAACATTAATGTTTTGGTCTAGAAATTTTTTTTTCCTAACGGCGAGCATTTGGGTGACTAACCCTTTGCCAGAAACTGTTACTTATTTGTCATTGCCCAGCGGGCACCTGTGAACCAAATCACGTCAGCGAGTAGCGTTGCCAGCGCCTTACCACCACAAACCCGTTTATAGGGTGGGCCACATTCATACATCATCTCAGAAGAAAGGACAGAGAAACACAGAAAGAAAGTAACACCCATGCCATAACTGGTGATGGGTTTCGAACCCAGGACCCACAGATCAGGAATCAGGAGCGCTCACCAATCAGCCATCGGTCGGCTTGGTCTAGAATTGGAACACAAAATATCACGAAAAGAATTTGAAGCTGTGATGTATTAATAGATTCATTTTTGTTTCTTGAGAAATATCACAAACACCTTGAAATTTTCAATGCGAGGCCATTTCGAGATATACCCTAGTCGTTTTTGAACATGAGTTTTGACGCAGTATATAAGAAAATGGAAACAGAACTTTATCGCTATTTCATTGAAATAGATGGCTATTTTTATCTTGTTCATGTTTGCATATCGATATGATAGAGGTATTGATGCCGTAAATCAATTTCGTGAAACGAGTTCATGTATCTTTTTTGTATCATAAGCATATCTTGTGTGTGCATACGTTTTTAGTTACCTCTGTCCACCCAAAATACAACGGTCTGAAGTAACATGCAAACCATGGGCAACTTACATCATGCTTATTAGGCGATGAGATATGTGAATCATTAACATTGCTGACGCACACACGTCACGAGCGCCTGAAATCAATATGTAAAGTAAGTAAACTTTGTTGATTTGAATCCTTGCAATTTTTCCGTAAATTGTTTAATTATGCCTCGTAGAAGATATCGAGCATCTTTTAATCAAGTTTCTAAGAGTGACCGAGACATAATATATGACCCAGAGAAATCGATGATCACGTTGAACGAAACCAAGCAACTGTGATACGGATTTGTAATCTCTGACTGTAGGGGTAACGGCGGACCAATGAGACTAATAGCAGAAACTTTATTGTACCACTGCACATGATAACAGGCATATTGTATACGCATGGCAGTGATCGACTGCTCAGCCACATCACGAATCATAGCACATCAACTTTAGTATAATACCTATCATTCCGTGGCTGCTCATGCCATTCGACGCCGTTTGCAGCTCAGTGGAATATTCACGGTATTTCTTTTGCTTCATTTACATTTGTTTCAAAACCGCAAGCCGTCAATGGTACGATGAACGCACATTGATGATGAAATGGATAGACATTGTCTTTATTGACGAATTCCGTTTCTACTTACAACACCACGATGTTTGGATTCGTGGTGTTGTCGGTAGAAGATAACGTAGGTGGAGATATCTTGGTGAGAGACTGCTGAATTGTGACGTTATGCATTGCCACACGAACCTAGCAGCCGATATTATAGTTTGGGGTGGTGCTGGAGTTCACTCCCGGATCCCTTTAGCCAGTTCTACGTCTTTGAGGTGTTAGAACTCCATAACTTCAGCACGTGCAATTAAATCTAATCCAACAGAATAATGTGTGATCACACGTAACACGAAATGTTCAATAATTTTTACCCATCAAACTGAATTGCTTCCTTGTCTTGCTTCTTCTCCCGATCTATCACCAATCGAAAAACGTGTTGTCCATGCTCTTGTATAACAACTGACCCAGAATACAACAACTAATACACTAGATCAACTTTGTATATGTGTTGAAGCGGTGTAAATTGCTATAGATTTAAAAGCTTCTTTGATTTTGTGATGAGACCGATGACAACGGTTATAGCCGTCAATAACAGCTACTGATTTTGTCATCATCTGCTCTTCCAAAGAGGCTACAATTTCAATAAACTAATCTTTGTATAGTGTGGTATTTATGAAATAAATTTTGAAGTGATATCTCTGGTATTTCTTGGTGAGTGACATTTTGAGTTGTCAACTGTGTAAAATAAATGTTAAATATAAAAGAAAAGAGGGATTTGCGCAAAATATACAAATCGGTATGAAGGAGCTCACAAACAAAAACTGTACTTTCATAGCCATAATATGATTGCATTATAAGGATGAAAATAAATTTTAAATTTAAACTGAGATTAATTTGCTAAAATATTTATTTTATTACATGTTTTGTGCTATTTATATTAGTTTCTCTTTAACTCATATTTTTAGATTTAAAATATTTAAATATTGATTTTAAGAAAATGTGCAACTTTTTGTCTATCGGTATCTTTTAAATCTAAAAAATGTCTTTCGATTTTCTAAAATAATTACTTAACATTTCAAATTTTGTTACATCCATTTTTATCTATCAATCACAAACAAGAAAATATTGAAAACGTTTTTGTAATATTGAAAATCAATTCGAATTGAATTTATTGAAATGATATTGAAATATATTTGGTATATGTGATTAAGTTGTAAATCTTATTGACTTTTCCTCTCGAACCTATTAAAAAAATCTCAATTTACTATAAATATTATTATATTTTCACTAAGAACTCGCTATGCATTCTTAATTTAATAATTTTTAATTTAAATAAATAAATGAGTCGCGCCTGCTGTTTTTCAAAACACCATTTCATATTAAGTTAAAAACACGCTTTTACAAAAATTAGTTTGTATCAATAATTCCATTTTGCTTTCAAATTTGCTTAATTAATAAATATATATATTTTTTTTTTGTTTTCTATATCCTTTGTAAATGACAAAGGCTATTTAGAAAAGCGACGCAAAAAACGTTAACACGTGACATTTCATTCAAAAGGAATCCGTATCTTTGGATACTTCAATGTCACTGGGTAAAAAAAGCAAGAAATAGATGAATAAAAGGCCCGCTCATGCGGGTAAAACTAATCCTAATAAATGGTGTTGTAAACAGTTAGAAAGTAGTAAACATGGTTTAAAAAAATTATTCAAATGAGTGAGTGATTAATCTTTTATTTCGTAGCTATTTTTTAAATTCATTAGTTTCTTTCTGTAATAATTTTATATGTTTGCGTAGCAGAAAATTTGATTCGATTTAAGAATAAAATATTAAAAAACTCTTTATTTCGGAACAAATATGTTATTTGATTCCGTGGGCGAATCCGATGGTGGATTGGTAGAACAGACGAAACATCTATGTAAAAGAAGATATCATGTTTTATAACATTTTAACTTGCCTTACAATTTTGAAAAAATATGCGCGATAGAAGAAAAAAACGTAATAGATGTTATAACGACTCTTTATATGAAATTGCTGTCATTTTGTATGAAATGGCAGTGCCAACCCTTAAAGAAAACGTATTTGATACTCGTTCCGCTGTACAATTTCTTTTAAGTTTAGTTTTCGAATTGAAAAGTCCTATGCAAGCTCAGTTTTCGAAGGATCGAATGTTCTAGGATACAATATTCGATGTTTCACCATTACTATGCAGAGATTTAAAAAAGATGCCAGCTCTGATGTCGGTACTGTCACATAAATATGTTTTAAAATTTCTAAACTGTATTTAATTGTCTAGCCGTGCTTAATGTATCCGGTAGGTAGAAAAGTCTCTACATTCATTTTTTGAACATATCTCCCAGTTAGCGATATTGTGGCACCCTATCGAGCTCCTTAACACAATTATTGTTGTCCTTTTGTTCCTTTCATTAGTTTATTTCTTTTTTTACCTTTTACAGGTTGCTTCAATTTTTATGGTCCTATAGTCGCTTATTTCCGTATGGTTGCTCTATAATTCATACTTTTTACCCTATTTATAACATTTTGTTCAAGCTCATAGTTGCTTCTTAGACTACTGTGAATCTTTTTCACAAGTCAGAATTTAAATCCCATGTACAGTCCACTCTCTTAATTGTGTCTCAAACCCACTACATGTAAAAATGTATTACTAACAAATTATCAATGAATCTTATAGACTTTATGATTTGAATTATCGGTCTATTTAATCCTGTCTTTAGTCAAAGTTAAAATACCCTTATATTGGCAGACAGGCATTTTTGTTTCCAGATTTATCGACTATAAATTGTATATTTGCAGATTAGTTGTATTTTTTAAAATTTTTGAACATAATAAGGGTAACTAATTTTTTATATGTCGACCATATAATTTGTAAGATAACTGATAAATGTTTTTTCGATATTAAAAATTATGTGGAAAAAAATAAAAAAGAAGTGTTAACTAAATACAAAATTCGACGACAGTGTTTCTTCTTCTTTTAAGAAATTTGCAAATTATGTTAATTTAAATGAAATGTTAATTTGCAAATTATGTTAAATTTTTTTTATTTTCACTCATTAATATGTAAAACATTGAGAAAATTTGCTCTTGGATGAAAAATTTTCCTTTTACATCATTAGTATTTATAATTGAAAAAAATAAGACTAAAAGGATGTGTTTTCACTAATTTAATGAGAAACGAGCCAATTACATTGCCTAAAAAACTAAAAGCGAAAATAGCGACTGATTTTTCAGCCTATTCAAGATGATATAACATATGTTCGCATACGTTGTTAACTATTGTATTTTGCTGCTGCGGTCTTTTGGCAAGAGTCTTATTATTATCTTGACTAAGTGATTTTTATTTCGATACAAATAATTCTCATAATTGATAAATTATTTAACATAGATGTATGACGAATTGCTTTTAAGTTGGCGATTATTTACACGCTCATTATTAAAATGGTGTGAAAAATCACCACAAAAGAGCATTGTAGTTTATATGTTATTATTAAGAAATTCATAAATTGTTTTGATTGTAAAAGTCCAGATTGGTTTGGTTTGTTTGTCTCTCAACGGTCATTTTTTGCACACGAGGGCTAATTAGACCGGGACCTACGGTTTAAAGTGTAAAAGTCCAGAATATCGGTGCAGAGTAACAGATACATTTAATTACGCAGTGCTCTTATGTTAAACATTCGATTGATCATTCGATTCAACATTCTGGCCTTGAGTCATAGAATGTTACGATCATTTTATAATCATGCAGAAAATACCCAAGTAAGATTTTTCCCTCGAGGGCTAACTCCTCCAGTACATACAATTTCAAATAGATTTTGAATTCTTTAAACATCCATATATTCGAAAGGTGGATGCTAAAACACAATTTTTTAAAGAAAAAGATATAACAATGAACACTTAGTTACTAACACGACCACCATGTTATTTGGACTAAAAGAATATTTAAAATTGAGCTCAGTCTTTGTCACGTATTATATTCCAAATTCTTTTGAGCCATTGGCAATGAAACAGTATTGTATTCTATATTCATCTGAGCCACTAATAATCAAACCATTATTACATTCAGCTAAAATCAATAGCACCTGAGCAAGTACTCTGTTCAACAGCCATTTAGATGCCTTGCATTTGAGCAATTATTATGTTCACTCTATTCAGTAAATTATTAGCACTTATTTATGTAACTTCCTTATTTTCAGATATTTCAGATACTGAAATTAATCAATTTTATCTTGTAAAATCTTCAACAAGATAAGATTTTCTACGATAAAATAGAGTAAATAATGAATTGCAGATATGATTGCTATATTTTTGGAAAAAATCATATGAAATTATGTAACGAAATTATTTATATGATTTTAATTATGACTTCGTATTTATAAGTTTTACTTATAAACCCTTTTCTTTTACATTTACTGAATTAGTCTGTACACATTTACTTCATATAGTCTCCAAAAATTATAAAATCTGCATGAACATTTTCATTATATGATATTTTTGCTCTTAAAATTAAACTTTTTTATGTCTGAAATAAAGAAAGGTAAATCCATATCAACAATTCGAAGTGGATATTGAAACATTGCCATGTATAAGCTTGAGGCGAATGTGAGATAACCGTAACCAAAGAACTGTTCAGACCAGAATAGAAGAACGACCAGAAAATTAACTGATTACCATCTCAGCTTGAGTAAAAATGAAACATAATTTTGAATAAAAAGTTTATTTCTTTAAAAAAAATTGCATTTTAACATTTTTATAATTAGAAAATGCGTGTTTTCTAAGCGAAATAAAGTACTTATTCTTTGTTCAGTAATGATCGCTTGACGAAAATAACTAAATTTTCAGTCACTGAAATTGATCTTAATTAACTAAAATGAATAATTTATTTTTAATTAGTTTATTGTTATAAACTTTTAAGGAATGGATTGTTTTTCAATACAATTTATTTGTTCCTATTTTGTAAAAAAAATTCCAATACAAAAATTACTTTAAATTAAATTATTAAATCGTATAATTCATTATAAAAATTATTTATATATTTCAAGACTTAAAAATGTTCATTTAAAAAACTTTTCTCTGATGGTTCCCAGTGTACTTTCTTATTATTTGATGGGTCCCCATTGTTTTAAATATTTGGCAATAAAATTGAAGATAATCAAAAACCAGGTTAAATATATTGTACATAAATGAGAAAATGCTTAGAAAATTGAACTTTGTGTCATAAACGCTTATAAATTAGACTTTTATTCAATTTGTAGTATTCTAAAAGAGATTTATCGGAATGCTCCATACAATGGAAAATTTTATTGAAATATTCAGATTGTTTTAAAAGTAGTTACATCTGCAAATGCGTATTTATTGCTTAAAAAAGAAAACTTTCTATTAAAAATTTTCTTTACAATAAAACCTAATAATTATGGATTCCATTAATTTAATCTGATGTGGTATTTTTAAGATTATAAATATGCCAAAAAAATGTATATTCTAAAAATTGCTTTGTTGGTGTAAATTTTCTTTCTTGTGAACACTGGCTGCAAATGTTTTCATAATTTTTTTTTATTTTACTCGCTTCAGTTTTTCTGTTAGAATGCATCTTATAAATTTTTTAACAACAAAAATGAACTTAGATTTAAAGGGTTAATATTGCTCTATACTCATACTAAGCATTTTAGAGATAATTAAATTTAAACCGATGATAAACCTGAAATAAAAATTATTTTAAAGGTTTTTTAAACTCTTTGACACATATGTGACCGGCCAACAAGTCAATGACATGAGATTTGAGAATTATTTTTCCCTTAGTGGGGAAAAGCTTTGTCACACCTGGCCTAAATAATGGCAAATTACCAAAACAGTTCGATAGATTTTATCTCAACAGTTTTGACTTTAAAGAAATGCCAATCAATACTATATCGCCACGGTTAAGATAATTTCAGAAAACTAAGACCTGCTCAACAAGAAACTTTTCTCCCTCTGCCGGCAAACTCATGCAGTTACGTAGAATATCTGATTACCTTTCCATTTATTTCATTTTTTATTTTATAGTAAAAAAAAACATATTTTTCATTCACAGTGTATTCAAATTTCAATTATATATTCAATTTCCTTACCATTATGTAAAGAAATTAGTTTTCTTTCGAAAGAAAATTATTTCATTAAAATAATTAAAAAAAATAGAAATGTTTATCACCAGTAAATACTTACAATAATTTGAAAATAAAAACTAACGATGAGTTCATATAATTTTTATTAAACTTAACAAATGCAGCAGCATTCTATCACGGCATTGATCCTTTTTTATGAGATAAAAGGAACTTCCAATTGTTATCACACATTTAAATATTTTAATTGGGTTTCATGGGATTATAAGGAATAAATTGCAGGCCTTTTACTTGTTTACTATTTTAGAGCTTTCTTCATCGAATTCAATATTAGATATGGTCTCGAATAAAGTACGTTTGCTTATTTGACGTGATTGGGTAGATCATGAAAGAAAATCCTACGTGTTGAGGTTAAAGTGGCACTAAAACTTGACAGTTATATCGAGCTCTGCCCATCTCACAAAAATGGCATCATCTACATTGCTCAACACCTTTTCTTAGTTTTAATCAAAGGGTGTAGAGGAATATCTCACACCTAATTTTGATATGAGGTAGCTTTGAGGCGTTGGTCAACAGAAATGTAAAACAAATGATGCATTCCTAAATGAGGTATTAAAAGTTTTCAAGATTAGTAAGAAATCTAGATGACAGATTCTATTTTAGGTTGTAGTTGAAGGAAAAAGTTCGCATAAGAGTTTTTTTACAACATACTTGTATTAATTTTCAGTTAATTACAAAGACTGCTAAAGAGAAGAAAGAAAAGATACCTTTTGCTATAAGAGCAATTTCTCTCAATATTATTAATAATTTGTATATCAATTTCAGTGTCTCCTGATGGCTATTAATGTTTCCTGGACTAAGCACATAGTATTTTAACTATAAATTGTTCCATTGGTTTCAATTTTATATCTCAGTTATCATTCCAGAATTATTTTGCTTCAATGTAAGACAATTTAACGTATATTACAAATAAAACCGCAAGGCAAATAAGAAATGTAATATAACTTTGTTTAACTCTTAAGAAAATACAGCTGTCTCATTTCTTTATATTGTACAATGTATAACATTTGAAAACTATGTAACATCGAAAATATTTGGAACTACATAGCTCATATTATTTAAATAACTATCTTCCATATTTAAAAATCACATATGTAATCATAGTTAAGATATTAATAGCTTTAAGATATTAATTGTTATTATTTTATGTATACAATTATTTTATGTTTAATAATGTATACAATTATTTTCTGTTTTAATTTTATGCATACAATACATAAAATCTAAAAGCTGTGTAACATGAAAGAGCTAAATACAAAAAATGTGGTTATAAATTTAACTATCTTCCTACCTTAAATAAAGTAAGTTTTGGTGCTCGATGCATACAGTAAATTGGATATTGTTGTTGCGCCAGCATGCTACCTTGTGCCTAGCTCTGAGCTGGCTCGACCAGTTAGACAGACGCAGTCGGGTGGAGCCTTCCTCATTTTGAAATAGGGACCAAGCAGAAGTCCCCTAGTACTCGAACTGCTACTCCAGAGTTATCATTTCACTTGAAAAACAATGCGACTACGACATATTTAATGCCCCCCTCTAATGTAATAGGGATTAACATTAGTAAATAGGGAATATGTTAAACATTGTTGATAAATTTAATATAGTTTACATTGTTGACAAACTTAAAAAAGGAACTGTATTTCTGCCAATTATTATTGGAGATGCACTATTGTTCTTGTACATGTAGAAAACATCCTAAAGGACCACCTGGTGTCAGCAGTGTCTGCGACAAAGTCTTTAAAAATGTTCTAACCACCCCCTTTATTTAAGAATTTATTTTTTCTAAGAATGCAGATTGTTATGACTCTAATAAAGTTATTTTCAATATTAATACCTTAAAATGTTCACAAGAGGCTATTCTACAAGAAACAATTTGTATCCGGACATTTCTAGCCCTCCCCAGAGACATATAGCACACCATTGTGAAGTTCAAAATTCCTTAATTCCTAGAATCTCTATTGTAAAGTTACTCAAGTATCTTTAACTGTATTTCTGCCAATTATTATTGGAGATGCACTATTGTTCTTGTACACGTAGAAAACATCCTAAAGGACCACCTGGTGTCAGCAGTGTCTGCGACAAAGTCTTTAAAAATGTTCTAACCACCCCCTTTATTTAAGAATTTATTTTTCTAAGAATGCAGATTGTTATGACTCTAATAAAGTTATTTTCAATATTAATACCTTAAAATGTTCACAAGAGGCTATTCTACAAGAAACAATTTGTATCCGGACATTTCTAGCCCTCCCCAGAGACATATAGCACACCATTGTGAAGTTCAAAATTCCTTAATTCCTAGAATCTCTATTGTAAAGTTACTCAAGTATCTTTAACTGTATTTCTGCCAATTATTATTGGAGATGCACTATTGTTCTTGTACACGTAGAAAACATCCTAAAGGACCACCTGGTGTCAGCAGTGTCTGCGACAAAGTCTTTAAAAATGTTCTAACCACCCCCTTTATTTAAGAATTTATTTTTTCTAAGAATGCAGATTGTTATGACTCTAATAAAGTTATTTTCAATATTAATACCTCAAAATGTTCACAAGAGGCTATTCTACAAGAAAACGGCAACTCTAATGTAATAAGAGCTTAAATTAGATGTACAGATAATTTTTACGATAAAGCATAATTAAGTAGCAAATTTGTAAATACATTACAAGAGAGATAATATCCACACAAATATTCAAAAATACGCCTTATAATGACAGTCATCTTCACATACAATGGCCGAGAGTAGGATCTTAATTTTCGGAGTGAAAGTTCTCGTTTACATCCCAGGCACTGTTGAAAAACGGGAGTAAGTGTTATTTTCCTGCATATTTGCTTCTAAAATCTCGTCTCTTGTGACCCTTAAATATGCTTCACTACTTAAAAAAAGGAGACAAAATTTACAAGCTTTTAGAATACGAAGTTCGAATATCCTACAACAAATTTTGGCTCTGTGCTGTCCTTTTTGCTATTTCACCTGTGTATTTTGAAATGTTACAGGTTTGTTGCAGTTAATAATATTTAAATAAGGAGTATATAATTAAAATAAAAATAGTATAATATATAATAAATGATTAACTTTAAAAATAGCTCGGTACACACACAATCATATTTTCGTATTCTTTAACTTTACATCTAGATTATACATAAGCAAAAAGCCACTTCTGATTTTAAATTACTAAAAGAATAACTGTTTAGCTTTTTGCTATATCCTTCTTTAAAAAAAGTAAAAAAGAGCTTTTCTACTAAATAATAAAATAAATAACTAAATAAAAAATGTATTAAAAATTTCATAACTGGTGTGTAATGAAATGTATGCCGTTTTTCTAATCATGAAAAAGTTACTTTTATTTGGCAGAATTATTTTGTAAGAAGTCAAACGGAATAGAAATCTTACAACTCAATTCTTCTAAAATTTAAAAATAAAAAGCATTATGTGATAAAACGATCACAACCGCGCGCAATAAATGGTAGAAATTTACGTGAAGTCATTCAAAACTTATACTCAAAAATCCTTGAATAGCGTGATAAATCAGATTCTCTCGTTATACATTTGTAGGCAGTCAATAGAAATAATTGGTGAAAATGTGCTTTGGGTCCCCTGCTTGGCGCATTTTCAAAAAGTCGCCAACTGGCGCGTTTTTGCGTGTTGTCTCGCGGATTTGAATGCTCCGAGAGACACTACGCAAAAACGTCTTTTCTATGTCGACGAACCGAAATCCGTGTTTTTAACGAATTTCACCGTTGGTATGGCAACGAAAACAAAAACAGTGGTTTTTTTACGAATTGTATAACAAAAAATACACTACAATATGGAAAAAAATTATCATGTTTTTAAAAATTAATAAATATACGCAGAAACAAATAAATAACTCACGTACTACCTCCAGGGCAAATTCAACGGTAATAAAATGTCGTGCATCAAATTTTAAATTCTACGGTTATTTCAAAATCAAAATAATTAGCGACCAATAGGAATACTGAAACAAAAGAGTTGTTAATGAGCATGCGCCATAAGGAGTGCATTTAGGATGAAATTGCCAGGATTACCACGCTTGGCGAGTCTATCACCCATTTGGCAAGAAAGGGGTACCCAAACCACAGATTAACCAAATAATTTAATACTATCTATCGGATAAAAATAAACTCAGCATAATTTTTCAAAACCCAAAATATTATAAGTTCCTTGTGTTTTATTTTAAATTCAGCTTGTAACGATTCATGAATATTGCATAAAAAATCATTCTATAATATTGTATATAAGTAAAGAATTAATGATTAATTTTTGTATTACTAGTATAAAATTATATTTAATTCAATTTAAAATACAGGGTAATCAGACAAATTGACATCAAGTGCTCAGGAACCTTTCTCGAGTAATGTATATAATGAACTGTCACAATATTTACCGTGATATTGCACAGTAGAATATAGTACTTCATTTTCTAAAAAAACTGTAGTTTTAAATTTCGCTACCAGGATTTATTTTGTCCATGCTTACTGCACTATACAGTGTTAATGATTTGTGAATAAATGACAAATAAGATCATACGCATTAAAGTAGTCAACAATGTATAAATAATCTTTAACGAAAGTTACAAATGAGGTTTCATACGATGAAAATATCTCCGAAAGGCGACATTTGGTTTTCTAATTGAAATATCGTGTACCATTGATTTCGCCTACCAAATTTTATTACATTGTAACCAATGCATTAAACCCATATAAAATTAAAACTCACATAAATTTATGACCCCATACATTTAATAAAATATTTAATTAACATGTAAATTCACATTGGTAGATGTTTAAAGAATATATTACATATAATGTATAGAAAATGAAAAGCTAATTTATGTTGAATATTTGCAACATCCACAGTTCTGTCATATGTAAAGATTAACTTTTTATATGCATATTTTGTGAAATGTCTTAGATGATAAAAGTAACTTGCATTCGCCTAGAAATATTCAGACCATCTATTTTTAATGATTGTTTTTATAAACTCAACTTAATAAGAGTTAGTCTAGTCTCCAAATAAAGAGTCTTATTAAAATACTGCTTAATAAAATGATCTCCATTGGAAATAAATGCACATTCCTATATACATTGATATTACTGTACGACAAACAAATTATGGCAATTAAAAAGTTACTTCTCCTTCAACTTCTGAATAAGCTTCAAGGAAACTATTTTCTGCATACATTCCAAACCATTCCGCTATGACATTAACGTGCCATAAGCATTAGTGTAATCTGTATGTGACATGCTTTAACTCTACCATTTCAGTTAATGAAAAATTAAACTATAAAAATTAAAAACTCAATAATTTTAAAGCTTATAATAAATAAATAAAAAACATAAGATATTTTCATTTAATTTTAATTCCAGAAACTTTCATCAAGATATTTAAGCAAAAAGTTATCAAAGAGATTTAAAAGTACATAAATTAAACTTTTTGTAATTAAGAAAGCAGCATTTTAATAACAGAATACTAAATTTCTTTATTCGATAGAGCATGTATTTTAAATTTATGTAATTGCTGTATTTCAAATTTATTAATAAAAATTTAAGTCATAATTAACTCTTAATAGCAAATCATAAAATCCAAAAAAAAAAATTACATGAAATTTATTTTTAATTTGGACTATCAGAAAAGTAGCTCACTTTTCGCAAATACGAATGAACAATAAATAAAAACGTGAGACATCACATGTATTATTTTTGTTTCATTACAAAATCTGATAAATATTTTAATAGGAGAAAAAATTTCAATTCCCTTTTTCAAGGTGACCTTGAATTTATAAAAAATTCATTGATAAGAATGAACCTACAATTAAATCTTTATAAATAAATCTATTATAAGTCAAAGTCATTAACCCAAATCAATAGACTTCAAATAATTTGTTAGTATTAATTTTATTTCACCTGCTTCAGCAATTAATATGTATGTTTCAATTTCTAACACTGAAAAAAGACCTTGAACTTTATTCGAACCCGCCCACACCATGCAGTCCTTGAACAATCCACAATCGATGTAAATGTATCTTAATTATGTGCAAAACTTTTTAAAATAATTATCACCCACAATACGAAGTATAAAAAGATCCAATAGTCTTCTTAGAATTTGAAGGCCGACTGATAAAAACGCTTATATCATTGGTTTTGAAATCGGAATTTTTCAGCGTGCAACCACTGGCCAATACTTCCCACGCATTGCTGTAGTTCCTTATGCATATGGAGAGAGCGCTCTCACAGGTATTTCACGCAAAGTTCACAGGTTAATTGTCAATTAACGCAGAGGCACTTTGTTGCGGAAACACCAGATGGGGTGTAGATATCGACTGCAGTCAAGGAGAACGGATCAAAGTGGTTGGAGAACGACAAGACACATTGGAACACTTAATATGACGGCCTTTGGGAGGATCCCACACTATCATATGTGGTCACTCGGTTAAATATTTCACATAAGCCTGAAAAAACTGACTAACTTCAAACTTTTGTATTGATATGGTTTTAGTGGTAGACTTTCTCAACTTGGCCTTGTAATACATATTTTTATTTAATTATATATTCTCAAGGAATAAACACCCAAAAACAGTATTTTTGTTACATTACCATAAAATATTTCTTTTCATTTATGATATAAAATTATAACATTAAATCCCTGTTAGTAATGTTAAATGAGTAAAAAAAAATTATTTTCAACTTCTTTTAATTCCCAACTATATTTTTTATTATTCACTTCCAAGTGCTCTTTTTAACTATTATTTTCATTTGATAATTTTATAAATTGTGATTGTCAATGATTACTTAATTTTAGCATTAATTTTCTTCAATGAAAAATTTTCAAAACAGGTGTTATATAATATTTTTTCCACTTTTTTTATTTTATAAATTTATTGGCGGATTTATCCATTGTCCTTTAAATTCGGATATTCAGTTGTCTTCAAATCATAGAAAGTTTTTGCATGGCATTCTGATTGAATTTTTAATATCTTTCTTTTTATTATGGATCTTTTCAATAAAGCAAATCTTGCTTCAAAATTATGAAAATGAAAGTGTATATTTTTTATTATTATTAATTTTATATCTATTTTGTTATTAAAAAATTAATTTATATTTCGAAATTTGTGCATAAGTTTCTTAGTGCAATGAATCAAACTAGGTTATTGTTCCTTTTTTTATCATTTTTAATACTTTATTTATAGTTTTTTTTACATAAAATTTATTTATTTGAGAAATTGATATATATTACTCAACATTCCTTAAGCTTGACATCTTTTGTTTTGATCCCCAACCAAATTGTAACAAAATGATTACGTCACTATTCTAAATTTTCAAATATAACATAAAAATTCCATGATGTGATGTAAAGTATTTTGATTATGTAAAAAATTTTGATATAGACCCGAAAATGTAATGTAATAAAATTAACTACTTAAAAATAAAATTTTCAAAATAACAAAAAAAATGTGTTTTTGTTTTAAATCTGTTATTTTATTTCACTTACCATTGTTATATTTTATTTCACTTATTAAGAATGTATTATTTTAAATGTGTATTTTTTCAAAATTTTATACTGTATCATTTAAAATATGTGAGAAACAAATTTCAAACTTATTAACTTATGAACTAATCGTTAGTTAGATAAAAAAAATTATAAATTTGAAATTTAACTGGAATAAAGCAACTTAAGACCTCATGCCAAATTTAATGATTTTGTTGTTCGATCATGAGTTTATTCCTACAACTTAAATTTACTTCTAAATTCTAGGCCACACACACAATTCTTCTATTCAATTCACAGAGAATCAAGTTTGGCAATGATTTTTGGGGAGAATTCGTCAAAATCACCCACTAGCAAGGAATAATTTTTTGTTAAAATTTTCTAATGTAAACACATCTAATACATAATTTTTATTAATTAAATTGAAAGTGTATTAATTAACTCATTTTTACTGTGTTATAAATAGAAACTGATAAGTAAAGGGTAACTACTATTCACCTAAAGTGCTAGAAATATATGAGTGCAATATATATATATAAATATATATATATATATATATATATATATATATATATATATATATATATATATATATATATATATATATATATTTCTAGCTCTTTTGGTGTATAAAAAACTTTCACTGTATAAAAAACTTTTCACAATTCATACTCCGATGTTAATGAATAAATCAATAAGTTTTTATAAGTTTTCAACTTTATTTCTGCAAACTCAAGATAAAATTTGTACCCACGAATCATTGATTTGAAGAGGGAAAACTTTCACTGTTCAGTTACCAGCTCTGGGGTACAAAGCATTGTAGGATATTTTTCACTGCAAATATCCGTGAAAAATAACGTCCGAATTTTGGAACCTTAAGAAATGTTGTAAGAAATTTAGGTTAGAAGAAACTTAGTTTTTCGAATGGCATGGCAGATAGGCTGACAAAAGAGAACAATCAGACAATATTCCATTTTGATGCTTTTAATTTAAAAAATAAATATATATATTAAGAAGAAAATGTTTCTTTTATTTATATATATGTATTTGAATGTACATAAGTAAAGTTGCATCGGGCGAGCAATAAAAAAAACTTCGTTCCATACTTTTTTAAAATTATTTCATTTTTATTTTCATAACTTCATAACTTTTTAAAGAAAAATAGGATAAAAAATTACCATTATAGTCAACATTGGAGCACATTTGGTGATTTTCCCAATATAATACACTGATGTGCAACACTTAAGCAACAAAAAAAAAGATTTTTTTTTAATTTATCAATGAAATTGCAGATAGAGGATTCTTACGGTCAATTCACCAAATACACAATTCAGTGCAAAATTCAAGCATATACAAATATCAAAAACAAAGCATCAAGGCAATATGAGCTCGCTCAAAACGCTTGTGGTCGGAGCGTAGCTCAAGATGACAATAAAAAGAATGACGGAGACGTAATTAAAGACACTAGCTGCAAGTGAGTTTTTTCATGAAATATGGCTAGAAAAAATCACTGGGATGACTTTACACGGAGAAGAATGATCAGAAAATTGGAGGATAGCGTAGCGCGACAAGTATAACTAAAGAACAAGGAACTAATAAAAGTATCGTTTCATGAGCTTGGAAAGTCATCCAATCCATAGCAAAGTTGTTAGGAAAGTTGGAAGTGGTCTCCTAAAAAAAACAGCTGCACTGGATATCCGATATATCGGTCTACAAGTGAAAAGACCCTTTAAACCAGTCACCAAGTGCTATTGCACGGGGTAACAGGTGTTGCGCAATTTACTTTGTTCAGATATCTTCATAAAAGCGGCCTATTCACCGGCCGTCGTGAAAGCTGCATCTTTTTGAAATTTGGCATTTATCGACACCATTTAGAGTGTCGCAAACAAAGAGCACAAAAACTGAATATCTCATCAATTAAGTTGTGTGCTTGTTATGGATGAGAGTCATTTCAATGCCACAAGGGGTTTTAAATACCAGTTGATTTGAAGAGAGGTTGGGATATGGTTTTATACCAATAACATCATGGAACAAGACTGTTACGTTGCCCCTGGAGTTACCATTTGGGGAAGTATAAAGTTGAATGGACGCACTGAGCTCCGTTACCGACATATGTTGTAAAACACGAAATATGTGCTTCTGTTCCGCGATACTGTTGGAGCAGATTTCGTTTTATGGCTCACAATGCACAACCATACCGGATTCCTGCTCTTCAGCAACTACTTGAAAGGGAAGAAGTATTTCGAATTGATTAGCCAGTTCTTCCCTAATTTAAATCCTATAGAACAAGTGTGGCTACTTTTGGAAGGTGCCTTGTGAAACGATTATATAATCTGTTAAACATGCTACAATATTTAAGGGCATATCTCATACTACATCTGCTTGCTGTTCTTCCTCTTGAACAGACAATCGTGTATAATGATATTATTAGTTCGATCTTTCCATTATTTGTTTTATTCCATACGATATGCATTGTATTAAGCAACTGGGCTTCTTTATCATTTAAGTACAAAATGCTATCTCTCAATTCCGAATATGCATAATTTCTCATGTGTGGAGTTATTGAAAAAAAAAACTACCTTCTACTTAAGTTTTGCATAATAGTGTAAGAATGGTGCGCGTGTCATTATTAAATCAGCAATCCTTTATATCGAGCGTTTAAATTGGCTCTTTCTGAACGATATTAACCATATAAGAAATAAAGAAAATAAAATAGCGTGATTTTTTGAAACCGCTAACGACATATAACACAATAAACACATTAAGAATTGATTAAATTTTCTTAAAATGCTTACAAATAAATTGAATTTTTAGAAACTGTAATAGAAGTCTAAAATTTTGTAACTTAATAATGAAGCAAACACTCTCTTTAAGTTTCTCAAATTGATTTACTTAGTTAGATGTATATTTCATAAAATGAATTTAAAAGAAATGGATTGCAGTTATAACATAACGAATAATAGATTTCTAAATAGATTATCGTAAATTGTGAATTATGTTTATTAACATGTATTTTTAAAAAATAAATGCTTTACAAATAGAATGTATAAGTTATAATACAAGCTTAATTCAGATTTCAGTTTTTGATATTCTTAGACAACAATTTAAAGTTAATATTATAACAGAAAAATTAACAAAAATTATCTAATAAAAAATTTAATGTTTCAAACAGAAAAACTAATAATTTTCAATGAAAAAAACAAAACGTTCATTTAACACATCTAATAGCATAATTATTCAAAAATATAATTGTAAAAGTGATTATCCAATCTTAGATAATCACCTCATCCAAGAAAAGAGAATTTAGTAATTTTATTGACTGTAAATATTTAAACGGTTTTCATCTGTCGAGGTTTAAATGAATATTCTTACGTTTATCATTTTTTAATTCAATTCCAAATGCAATGCTTAATAAATCCCAATAGTATCGCAAAATATTCATCAATAAACTTAAATTTAAAAATATAAATGCCTTAAATGAGAACTATAAATACCTTTAATTAAAAATTACTCACGATGCACGATAATTATGTTTACCTATCAATGTAAACCAATATTTGACTTTTTTTTTTTTGCTTAACGTTAATATCTCTTTAATAACTTGGAAATATTTTGCTTTATTTGTTTTACTTTGCCTGGGCAACTTGCAACCGTAATAACCACTTTAACCAAAAATAATACCAAACCCACTGACAAATACTATTAAGTAAGGTTACCATCTCCCGTAAGACAAGAGAAAAAACAGCTTCATTTCCTAAAACATTTGTCGGTAAACAATATAGCGAGGACACAGCACCCTTTAACTGTACAACTCTTTTTGTGTACTTGTCTGCCTATATAGGCATACGAACACGGTAGATTTAGCGACATTTGAGAAAGCGTGAAGTTTGCGATGTGTATTTGTTGATTAGGCGAATTTAGATGGGTTATTACTTTTTAGCCATTTGCTATGTTGCATTAATTATTTGGAACCAATGCCGTATAATCCAGGATGTCAAATTCTGAATTTTTTGGCGATGAAGTAATGTTACCAAGATGACTTATTGGAACGTGAATGATGACATAAATACTAGGGTTGCCAAAATAAAATTTTCTGCATAATTCTTATAAGTTTCCATATTTATGACGTAATAAAATCCAGGTCGCCAGATACATAAGTAAATCCGGCAAAAAAAAATCAAACTCAGAATTTGGCATCCTGGAATATACTGCATCTGTGCCAATTCTTTATAAGTTTATTTTCATAGTATATTTAGGTACTTACCATTTTAATATTATCATTTTCTTTGTTAGCTTATGCCAATTCTGGATAAGAATCGTAAAAACGACATTTCACCTTTGACATCAGTCTGACAACAAGCGCCAATGCCACATTTTGCCGTTAGTGACTTTTTAAAAAAAATAGTGCTAAACGTGTTACATATATAAGGATTTTACCAAAAAGTACAATTCATAAATAGATGTGATTTTTTTATGACGATTCAAAATTTATTATTTATCTTTACAATTATTACTTTAAAACATACTTTGACGAAAGAAATTTTAATTCCTTAACTTAAATATAATCAGTAAATCGACATATATAAATGTTTTTTACCAAAGTCTATTCTCATGTGCAATTCTAATTTCCGTATTTCTTCGCTTAAGTATGAAATTGTACTAGTTCATCAAAGATAACTGTGCACATTTCACAAGATAAATTGTAACTCGGGTTTATTTTCAATTTCCGTCTATAAAGTAAGTAGACAATTACCGTCCGCGAGGTTCCGATGACGTCACATGCAAGTTTCTAATTGAAACTAATAAACACGCAGTTCGAAATTTGTTATATTAAGGAATACAGTTTGACATTGTAATCAGCTGATTTGACACAGAAATGGGATAGGACCAATTAGTATTTAATCCAGCTGTACTGACTCAAAAATTTTTACTTCGTTTACAATAATTAAAGAGTATACAATAGCTGATAAATAATGTGATAAATATAAATTTTCTGATAAAAATAAACTGATTGCCAAATACATAAGTGAAAAAATATATAATTAAATTTAAGTTATGCATATAGTAAAAATGCCAGTAATAGCTTTACTGTCTTTTTAATAAAAGTTTTATTGCCCTTGTTTTTAAAAGATGCATTAAAAATCTGAATCACATACTCAGAGAAAGGTAAAAAGAAAGGCAGAGATAAAAGAAAATTGCTTATTTTTTTTAATCGCAAAATTTGTTATTTTAAAATTCTAACTCAAAAGTTACATAGAAATAAAATAACAAAATTCATGAGTTGATCGACTTCGTTTCGCTGTTGTCGCCGCTATTCATTCGCACTACTTTAATAGGAATGTCAAGCCGATTTTTGATTGGGAGTAGGAAGTCTTTTAATATATTGGTTCTGGCTAAACCAGTAAGTGTAAATAAAAAGAAAACCAACTTGGTTGTGTTTGAATTAAGGTTTAGATTTCGAATATCAAAAAACATCTATAGATAAAATTTTAAAATAATAATTAAAAGAAAATTTTTAGTGTTGGAATAAGCAAGGCATTAGTCTTAAGATTTAAAAAAGATTTTTTACAAATATTTAAATTATTAATTTAAAAATTAATGAAATTTTTAAAAATTTGGCACAGGTACCGTATAATCCATAATTCCTAATTTTGAATTTTTTTTTCTTTGGCGATGAAGAAATATTACCAACATGACGTATCGTGACGTGTGCGATGACGTAAATACTAGGGTTACCAAAATAGAATTTTCTGCATAATTCTTATAGGTCTCCATATGTATGACGTAATAAAAACAAGGTTGCCAGATACATAAGAAAATCCGCCAAAAAATTCGCCAATCTCAGAATTTGGCATCCTGGATTATACGGCACCTATACCAAAAATTTAAGACTTGATCCTAGAAGAGCCCCCCCCCCTTTCAGCGTGAATGATTTTGGTTGGCGATAATTGTGGCTTGCACCAATCTTGATATCCCTATTTTCATACACTAAATATGATAAATTAAACTATTTCTACAATTTCGTTCTGGTTTGGAGCTTTTTTACAGTTTGTCGCCAAGGGTGTGGGCTCTCCTAGGATTCTTTTTCAAATTTAAATCATCCTTGCCGATTTAAACGAACCATAAAATGGATTTATGTCCTGTCTTATTCATTTTACTTTTTCTTCTGTTCTATTATCGACGTGTTAATGGCTTGAATCGATAAAAAATTGCTTCTTAAACCGGTGCTTTGGTCCTTATATAAGAAATCGTTTTATTAACAAAAAGAACTTCGACAATATTCTCAAATATTCGATGATGAACTTCGCCATTTTTGCTACCGCTCGAAGAATATGATTTCGTAATTGATTATGTATATATATATACATACATACATACATACATATATGATGTAGATGAAACGTTATTTGACGTCATGGATATTTTAACCCAATGAGAATTGCAATAAAGTGATGTAGACATGATCTCAAATGGAGCAAAAGAAACATCCACTTTATGGTTAATAAGTAACAGTGGTTTGTTGCAAATGAAATATTTGATATACAAATTTTGTTATACATATTAATGTCCTTTTTAACAGTAACAGTATGAGTGGACTAAAAAAAAATACAGTCAAGAATATTGAAAGTATGGTCTTATTTCATCAGTGACATCATAGTGACAAATACGATAAAAAATTCAATGTTTTTTTCAACAATCAAAGAAAAATATTTGAAAATACCGTCACTGCAGCAACTCATGAGGGCAACTTCTAGATAAGATGATGGTGGATTGCGTGCTTCTTATAACATTATTGATTGCAAAGTCCGGAAAGTTTTGATTGAAAGCAATTCATTGTTTACTGTCAACACCTAACGGCTCTCCATGCAAATCGAAATCAAGTATTTCGAGACATTCTTCCCTTGGTTTTTCCTGACTGAGTGTTGAATCCTTTTTCCCGAGAACAAGTTCAGATCCCGAACACAGATGAATCTATACCAATGCAGGTGCAGGTTATTAAAATATCCATAAATGAGAAATATATACTAATGTTTGAAAAAGAATACCTCAAATTCTGTATACAAAAACCGATCCTAATTTTGTATTCTGCATTATAAGTTGTTATACAGAAGTTTTTGACTGCCTCCCCATCTTGCTATTGGTAAACTTGTACTGAGAGCCATTATGAGCCTCATCACAAAAAAAAACTGAGTAGAAATTAGTGATTGTGAGTATTTGCGGTTGCTACTCATATTGAACGGGAATATAAATACTCATAACATTTCATCAAATTCATCCAAATCTTTAGTTATTCTTATTTTATTTTAAGCAAGAGTTATATAATTTCGACATAAATACTTCTTCAACAAAATGTTTTTAAATTCGTAGTTTTTAAACTATCTATTCATGTAGGTTCATGGGCATATTTTGACTATGAAAAGTGGTCTCTGAGCCAAAGGTTTTAGAACCACTGATTTAAATAGTTGATATAAAGAAATTAATTCCATTAAATTGTCTCAATATTATTTTTTTACATTGACAGCACTTTGAACGATCGCCGTAACATACTTAATAAGAAGCTGTTACGTTAAAACCCATGGTTCAACCTTTCATTCGAATCCTTCGAAACGCTGCGTTTCAGCAGAATATTGCATCAATGCATGTTGTCGGTATTGTAGAACCTTGCTTGGTGTTTATAGAAAATCTTCAACTGATGACCTGGCTAGCATGTTCACCAAATTTATTACCAGTAAAAAATGTCAAATCTATGGTGGCCGATTGAGTAAGGAGGCACCAGCATACATCCCTATACACATTTTAGGGCTCTACCAGTTAGTTGGAAGTATGATACCAAGCGATTGACTCATTGCTATACGCTATTTACTGTGGACGATGGACTGTGGCATCGTCTCTGATGATAATACTTGTATGTGCCATCTAATCTCTATTTATTTTAATGCCCTTTTAAATAAAATCTATTATACCTTCAAAAAGTGGAAGTTCAAAGTATTGATTTTTCAGAACCTCTTGAAAGTTTAACCACTTCTAGTGTAATTATTATTACACTTCCTAATGTAATTATTTTAAAAAATTTCAAGCTAACAAACAGATTTTTTTAATATATTGTTTCACATTTTAAATGTATTTGTACTTTTATATATAAGACACTACAAGACACTAAAATGTGAATTCCAAAATGAGAAAGAACTAGAAATCTTATTCATGATGAAGACTAAAAATGTTGGCAACTTTTTAAATGGTTTTTCTTTTATGTAAATGTGCATCGATTTATAAATGTAACTAGATTGATGAAATTTGCAAAAATCTAAAATATTTCAATTAATTTAAATTATTAATGGCTGAAAAATGAAACACATGAAACATAATTATAACTTTTGAGATAAAAAATGAGAATCATACTTCAGAATGATTAGTAGTTTCTTTGTATTTTTGAAGCTTTTGCAAAATATTGTAAATTTGGGCTTTGATTGAGTAGATCTGAATATTTTTAAAGTGTTTTGGAATGCATTTTAAAATTTTCTTTCCTGTTTAGTTCATCCATTTCGATGTGTGCAAAAAAAAAATGATCGTTGACAAACTACAAACTAACAGTTTAACTAAAAAAATAAAAACCTATAAGTTTTCAGATCATTGAAATAATTCTCGTTTTGTATCGAGTTGTGTGTGTGTGGGTGGGTGTGGGTGTAATATTCGTTTTTCATATCCTGTAATTTGTACCTTTTTATTGTATATTTGGCCCCTTTTAACAAATGTATGAGTTATACCACCCCTGTCGTGGAATTCCCAAATGTACACTACCAAATATGATTAAGAAATATCGAACTGACATATGATGTCATCTCACGCCACTATTCTCAACGAATGAGTGACCAGTATTCTGTACACTTCTTGGGAGGTTAAGTTTTCTCGAGTCTTTTTTTTGGTTGAGCTCTCCTATCGAGCAGACGTGCTACAGATGTCATGGTTGGTCTTCACTCAAAGAAATCGTTCCTGTAATAATGAAACTTATTCTTGAAAATCAGCCTATTCAATAATCCTTCATAATTTCACCAAGACAAGCAGATAACTACGTAATATATATATATATATATATATATATATATATATATATATATATATATATATATATATATATATATATATATATATATATATATATATATATATATATATATATATATATATATATATATATATATATATATATATATATATAAAGCTGACCCAGCCACGCGTTGCAGTGGCTGAGTTTTTAAAATACATTGAATCAATTTTTTACTAATTCTTGGGTTCAATCAAATTAATATTTTCTAAAAAAATTTAGAATATGTTCATTCATAGGAGATTAAAAATAAAACGTTTCACCAAAATTTAATAGTAATAGGTAAAGTATCGAAATTTTGAAATTAAGCACAAATCAACATATACTTTCTGAATTTACATTTTATTCATCGTATATTAAATTATAGTTTGTAATCAGTGACTTACTTATAAAATATACTATATAAATTAAAGACATCTAAAAATAAATTGTTATAAATGAGGTAGATAACATTGACATCGAACTATTATTATTTTAATTTTAAATTTTATTAAAACTAAAAATTTTTTCCGCAGCATTATACTGAAATAAAAAAAATTAAAAGAATTCATCATTTGAATAAATAAATTAGATCAAAATGTTCTACTGAATAAATTAATGATTATCAAATTATAAAATAAAAATAAAAAATAATAAAAGGCTATCAGGAAATACTTACATATTTTCGAGGTGGTATGAAAATTAGTAGAGAAAAACAGTAATAAATAAAATTTTATTTTACTATTTATAATATTAAAAATATTCAAACTGAATACTGCACAATAATAACACAATACAAAGTATAATTATGAAAATGATTCACGAAAAATTGTTATAGTGTCATTATACATCATGAAAATATATGTAAATTCTATATTTAACCACGCGCTTGCGCACGCACGATAATTTTCTCGAAGATGGTATAATCTAGAAAAATAAACACGTCGCCATCTGCCGAATACCTGTGCAACTTAGATGCTAAACCGCCATCTATTAGGAACTTACAGAACTAACCAAAAAAAATAAAAATAAAAAATTTAGGGTTGTACTACCCCTAACATTTAGGGGGATGAAAAATAGATGTTGGCCGATTCTCATAGATATCGGATAAGCACAGAAAATTTCATCAAAATCGGTCAAGCCGTTTCGGAGGAGTATGGCAACGAAAACTGTGACACGAGAATTTTATATATTATATATATATATATATATATATATATATATATATATATATATATATATATATATATATATATATATATATATATATATATATATATATATATATATATATATATATGTGTGTGTGTGTATATATATATATATATATATATATATATATATATATATATATATATATATATATATATATATATATATATATATATATATATATATATATATATATATATATATATATATATATATAATGCGTAATAATATTATATAATGCGAAATAACGTGATCTTTTGACTGTTTCACGAAATTTGTCATGTCATTAAAATAAATTAAGGATAAAAATTAATTTAAATTCTGAGTAACAAATTGTATACCCTGAAGGATCCTATAATGGCCATAGTTAATAAATACAAATACAAGGCACAAAGCTGTCATGCTGTCATAAATAAAATGAAATTTTTAAAAAAAGCATAAATTTTAGAAAAAATGAGGACTTTCAAAATTTCTAGAAATCTATCTTTAGTTTATTTGTATAGAATAAATGTTGCGATAAGCATTCTAATATAATTTTGTTACGAAAAAAAAAAATAATTCAAACAATAGAAATAAATAAAATTTTTCATTTCAAATAGAATTTTACTCAAATGACTCAACTTTTATATTTCAAATATTGAAAATTTTAAATGGTAGAAATAAATTACCATTTTTATTACAGAATTTTACTGAAATAAACACATTAATTTCATATATGTGTTGAAAGTAAATAAGGGAAAACAATTTTAATATGGGTCAATTATCATTCATTCGAAGGATAATTCTTCTTTAGTATAGTTCTTTTCTTATAATATATTTATTTGCTTTCGCGCATTATGTTTGTAAATTATAATTAGTAATTTATTTTCACTCTCCTACAAACCATTCAAAGTTTAAAAAATAAAAAATACATATATACAAAGTGTGTTTTAAATTAATAGCTATAAACGAAAGGAAATGCAAGTCTACTGAAGTGTATTGCTTAAAATATATTCTCGCTCGTTAATAGAACACATGTTACCTTTAAAATAAATTATTTTTATGGCAACAAGTTTTACCTCATTCATTCATACTTGATAATTTGTTCTAGTTACACACTGCTAGAAATCAACATTTATATTGTACTTATAAGCCAAAACTCATTGAAATGTATTTTAAAACAAGAATAATTGATTCAAATTGCAAAATTAAAAATGTGAACAATTACCTTTTCGTTAACTAAAAAAATATTTTCATTAACATAAATACTTATATTGACTTTACCGCAACAATTTATTCATTTTTAAGTATTGTGTTAATAGTATATATACGTATTTATTACTATTTATTATATTATATATATTACAGAATTTAATGCTATTCACATATTGAAAAAGTGTTTCTAATTTTTGTCGATTAATATATTTTATTATTTTTGAAGCGTTTTAATTTGGCAGTTACAATATTTTCTCAGTAAAATGAGCTCTTTTGCCAAGGAAACCTGTTGCCAAGAAAATCATTTCCTCGTTTGATAACATTTTTAGGAGAATATTTTTTCCCACTACCCTGTTTTGAGCAATCAAAGGGCATTATAATCATAATATACAAAATTTGTAATTACAGAATATTTATATCTGTTTGTTTTCGCAGTCGATATAAATAAAATTAATTTTCATTTCAGCTAATTTAGTATACATTAAAATTTCACTAACGTAAAATGCATATTGATAAATATATTTTCTTCCCAGTTTGCTTTCTTTTTTCTAATATTCAAATACATTTCATGAATAAAAAAGTAAAACGAAGTATATTAAAAAATGTATGAAACAACTTTTTTAATTCCTTATCTAAACGTAAACTTCTGAAAATATCTCATCTAATTTGACTTTATTCTTCAAAAATGTTTAGTCCAATATATTCTTACGTACTCCGCGAAAAAAAATTATAAAATTTTCTGTAAGCATATTAGTACGAGGAAAATTTTTTCGATTAGAAAGAGTAATTTTTAAAATGATGAAATTTTCTCTATAAAATAGAAGTAAATTTATTCCTCACTTTCATATTTTTAAAACACAAAATTAAAAAAAAAAAAAAAAAAAAAAAAGAAAAAAAAAACTTAATTTTACATCAATTTTTATAAATTCAAAAATTTCTCTACATTTTTCACGGTATTAGCTATAGAAATTGTATATGGTACAAACATCATCTGTGAGCTACTAGCACTTGGGAATGAGGCAAAATAATATTTCTGATCTTTTCATAATCGTATTTCACAGGTTCTTCTAATTTATTCATGTTTAAATATTTAATTGAGTAAATAATGTTTCAATTAATTGAATTCAAATGTATTACTACTTTTTAATATGCAAAAATACTTTTGTCGCTTACATAATTTAACGGAGGTGATACCAACACCCCCTAGAATACCAGGCCTGAGTGCGTGAGTTATGAGTTATCCAAAGAAGGGACATTGAAATATTCACTGTCGCTGTTTTACTGGCAGAAATAAAACAAAATTTGCATGCATGACACCATCAAGTGTATAGTTTTTATTTAATTTTTTATTAAATAAAATATCACATTAAATTTCACAAGTCTTAAATTATTTTTACTTTTAGAAAATTGTTTTAGACATGTTAAAGTAATTCTTTAAATTAATTTAACGATTTCGTTCATTATATAAAGACAGAATTTTATTTTATATTTAATTTTTATAAGAAATTATATTTTATATTATAAAAAATTATTATTAAAAATTATATTTATTAAAAAAATTTATATTTCGGTGGTATCGGTGATACCCAATAAAACAATTCGTAGGTTTGTAAATTATGATAGTGCTACCATCTATGAACAAAGTCTGAAAGCATAGCGATTAATTTTCCTTATTTTATCATACGCTTAGAATTTTCTATTCGTGTGATTTTGAATCATTTTGATAAGAATTATCAATTGTAAATAAAAATATTTTTATCCTGACAATTTTGAATACCACCCGTATTTGAAATTTTTGCATAAAGGCTGATCAAAATGTCCCATCATCTTATTTTTTTATTTTGAATCCAATGATTACGAAATCGATCACTTTAAAATAATTCCATTTAAATTGTTTTTTCCTAAAATGTTTGTCAGAAATTAACCAGCTTAAATCTCAGATTTTTATAAATGTTTGCAATTCTTAAATATTTTTAATGATTTGAAAAGTTTACTTCGAATCTATAACGATTATAATAATTTAGATTAAGATAATACTAATTGGAAATATAAGGAAGAAATAACTTTCTTTTATTGTGATGCACTTATTTCTTAAGAACCACTATTAGAATTCTCAAATGCTAATTTTACTTTTTCTTGACTTGATTATGTAGTAAATGAATATTTTTTATATTTGTATGATAAGGAAAAAAACACAATTCATTTTCATTACAATTAATATTACCATACTATTAACAGACCATTTAGTTTTGTTATATCCTATATTGCAGTATTACTATGCCATTTAAAACAATACTGGTTTTGTTATTTGAATCTATTTATTTCTCATTGATTGATTTTTTTAATAATTGAAATAAAAAAGTTATTAGTTATTAGTTGACATTTAAAAAGTTAAATACTTTTTATCTGTCACTTATTTACAAATAATTATTTACGAAATAACAAGAAATTTCATGTTCAAAAATTACTAGATATCAGTTTAAATAATAAAGAAAAAACACCTGTATAAATGCCTAAATATGACACTTAGACAGTTCTGCTCACATTTGATTTAAATATTTCAAGTTTTATACTACAAACTTGTGATAAATCAACATTTATAATATATTACAAATTCTGGAGCTTTCGAATTTGTGAGTTTTGAAATAAGCAACATGGACCTCATTTAAAAACGAATCACTAAATGCGTCATTTCGTAAAGCAATATGGTAAAGTAATTACAAGGTAAACAAGAAAGTTATTGCCGTTTTCAATGACACCAAAGAACATAACCTACAGAAAGTGTAGCCAATTATTAATCCTCGAACTAATCACCATCGGCATCCAGCACCTTTTGCCAAAGAACGTCCAATTGTGCAATCGCCTTGCTTTAAATTCAGAGGTTTTGGAAATAAAGAAATACGTGAATGCTTGTCACAAATTTGCTACATTGGTGAAGGATTTTCGAAGAAGATGATTGTCCAGGGAATGAAAGATGCAGTACAAGGTCAGGTGAGTAAAGAGGATGGCACAAAGTCTTCAAACCAAATCGCTGTAGAGTATTCTTGGTTTCCCGCGTGACATGCAGCCTCACATAAGCAGCTAAGAAAAGTAATCCTTTGTGATTAACCAGTGCGAGCTCCTTCTGTTGCAATGCCTGATGCACAAGTTCCAATTACTCCGAGTACAGGTCCGCAGTGACCGTCTGGTCTGTTGGTAGTAGTTCATAGTGAACCACTTGACTATTAGTCCACCAGACACAAAGCATAATCTTACGTGGGTGCATCTCCCAACCTGAATTTCTGAAAACAATACTTTATCTTATGTTCATTCATAACACTTTCACCAAATGCTTCACATATTTGGCGACTTGATGCAGCAGCTGATAAGCTCACTTTGAAGTCGTAAAACAAACAACACCAAACGAGTTCTTTTAACATGTACACTTCTCTTCACTACTATACAATTTGAGATTGACGAATGTGTGCGGTAGAGCTACTTTTATAACGACTAATATTCCTACTTTGACTGACTGGTGTCTCAACCTCGTCATACACTAATTTGAATACTTATTCTCACTTCATTCAAAGGCAACGTGAAAACGGCTAGAACTTTCTTGTTTACATTACATTAGCAAGAAATGTGATACAGTAATTGGCTTGATTAAAAAAAATATACCAAACAATAGAATCTGGCTTGCGCCTCCTTAAATCACTCACAATACCCAATAATCTGGATTCTCTTACTCCGCTTAAGATATTTTCAGAATTTTACCTAGATAAACTCAAGATTTATTTTTATAAAAAGTTAGTTGTTGTTGTGTACCAGCTAGGCTGGCATTATGGAGTGCGCTCCACCACTTTTCTAACTGAACCATATTTTGGTGTGGAGCCTGACTTCCTCAGTAAACACATGTCATAGGTACCCGTTTATAGGGTAGGCAACCACTCACAACCCATTCATACAAGGAAAGGACAAAGACAGGATAGATAGAGAGAAGTACTTTCCATGCCCGAGCCGTGATTCGAACCCAAGACCTCCCTGTCCGCAGTCAGGCACGCTGACCACTAGACAAGTTGGGCGGCATAAAAAGTTAGTAACTGGTATTAAAAATATATCAACAAAAGTGCTTAAAAATTCCCCTTTTTAGATAAATTTTCCATATGTATGAGAAACTGTTATCTTCATGGATATGTACTGGGGTAACATAGAAAAATATTGAAATGTTTCTTTTTACAAAGTCCTTTACTTGACCCAAAAATAATGACTTACTTAACAACTAACATTCATACATCCATTTAGATACAAAATGATGATTTATTACTGGATAGAGTATTTAAAATTAATAAATAGATATGTGAAGAAAGCCTTAAACTATTTTTTCTTGCGAGTATAGTAGGTCTCGGAAAATAAAACGAAGTCATCTGACATATTTTTCAATTAAAACAGAAAGTAATTATTTACTACAAAAATTGGAAATCATCCTTTCTGAAAATGAATTATCGTGTGGGACGCGCTAGCTGAAACAGTCATTCGAAAATAGAATTGAAAGATAAAAAGAGTATGTTCGATTTATAAAAGTAAATGCAATAATATTGTTTACTGTAATAAATCATGATAAGCATATTGTTCACCTTTAGAAATGATGTATTTCTTTACTACTTCTCATATTTTACAAATACGGCATTTCATAAACCAAACTATTCGACGTCCATTATAACATAGTGAGATGTCTAAAAACACTCATTGTTTGGATTATTTTAAATTTAATTTAATAATTAAACCAACAAATCTTTTGTGTTTTAAATGTAAAAAAAAGGAAATGAATATCACAAAAAAAAGAACAAATATCTGAATCCCTTAAAAATAATTTAAGATTTTCGTTTACTTAATCTCATTTTTTACTCATTGCATTAATGAAAGATTAAAATTTGTGTTTATAAGAATAACTATTCTTCAACTAAAGATGCATTTATATAGGATATGAAGTTGCAGACTGAAAATAAGAATAATTTCTAAACATAACTTGAAAATAACATAAAATTTAGACTTTTATATCATGCAATATTTGCATTTTTTTAAAATTTTTAATTAACCACGGTTTTAGTAAGAATAAAAAATTAATTCCTTTTAACAACACTTGCATAATACCTAAACTTTTATTTTATTTTCAAAGATATATTGTAAGATATTGGTATGATTTGGAGCATTTGATCAGACTATCTTGTATTATTTGAGTCGCATTCAGATTGTGTATCTTAACTATGTGCTTATTTCATATTTATTTTTCATTTCCATCAATAAAAGCAACCCAAAACTGGTGAATATATTTTCTGATTATTAACGGCTGTACTTCATTTGCAAAAAAGATATTTTATACTAGTGGTCCCCAACTCCCGCCCGTGATCAACACCGGTCAATAGATCGAATATTACCGAGCCGACCAAAGAACATTAAATCATTTCCATTTTATTAACTCTCTGCAGCTTTTCATGAACGAGATGTTAAAAAAATTGACAGACGTCACATAAAGCCTCCCCAACGATGTCAATGCACAAAATATCATGTTATCAACGCAGTTTTAAGTGACATTAGAAATTGAGTAGCTGCAGATAAATAAGTTTATAGCTTGGGTGAAAAGAAATTATATCTCTTCGACGATACTTTCTTTTGTTAAACAATGCTTGTAAAACAATGTTTGCTCAAATTTAACCCACAAATTAGCAAAAATGAGTACGAAACCAATTTCACTGGAAAATTTTCCTTAGAAAAAGAAAAATCATGTTGAAGAGACAGAAAAAGAGTCTTCAGCATCAAGAAACAATACAATTTTTAACAGACAATTGTCTGTTTTTCAGGATATTCCGATATAATTTTAATCCTGAACATCTTGTTCAGGATTAAAATTATATTGGAATATCCTGAAACTGCCACCACAGCCCTTAGATGTATGAAGAGAGCAGTATCTACATAATGTTCCCCGACCATTTTATCATCTCTATAAGCTTATGCAACTGAGCTATGTTTTGGAGGTCTGAATATAAAATACAGAAAATATTTTATTTGCATTTATTTGTTATCCAATAAAAATTACTCGATATATATTGAGTAAGGATGATTATGCTACACACTCAGGACAATTCTGAAAGTAGTGTCTCGCAATTTTGAGCCTATATTAATGACCACTACTTGTATGGAGATAATAATTTAGCAATCAGTGAATATTTTTTACCTCGAAAGAGCCCGATGTTTTCTAGTTGATTTTTATAAACAGTTAAGTTGTATTTTATGAGAAATTTTTTAATATGTTTAGAATAAATTTCGATTTTTGCTTTGAACGACAGTCAAATGGAGAGATCAATATCTGAATCATCATCATTTTTTCATACTTTCCTTATCATACCAATGAAGAGAAACAAGAAGCCTACAGAATTATATATATGGTATACATATAAAACAGAGCTTTTGATTAGTTCAGAATGTAGCTGGTCTGTAAAGCCTGCTTCATTCTGGATCGGAAAGGAAAGAGATGCCTTTACCAATCAGAAAACTGCGTGATTCAACTAGTATTAGAACGCAATAAATCACTATTATTACCTAACACTTCATAACCATACGGTTGCATTTTGATTGCGCTACCTGGTGTCCATAAATTGAACGAAACTGAGGAAGATGTAATCTCAATTATATACATATTTGATTTCTATTGGGAGGAGAAACAAACTTACACTTTGTATTGTTGAAATGAAATAATATTGTAAATAAACTGTCTGCAAACTGAAGATATCATATGGCTGAGAACGAAGAATTTCATCTTGTGATGAAATTAATATGTGCTTAAGAAATCCATAAATAATATATTTTCACATTGCTTGAACTGTTGTGCAACGATTTATGCTTTTCATATTTATCTTTATCATAAACTAACTGTTATCTACTGTTCTGTATTCAGTCGATATGATATCGAAATTTTTTGAAATGACATGGTCTCATTTAACAAAATTACCTACTTGTTGTTATTGTCAAAGGTAAAGAATCATCACTCATTTGCAATGAGTTTATATAACTGTATATATTTTCAATTTACGTTATGTTTTAATGAATGATTTATGTAACTCCCTCATGCTGCGTTACAATAAAAATTTCCCTTAAATATGTTAAGATGTTAGTAGAAAAATCAGATTTCATTCATTTACATAAATAAATATTTACAATAAAATATTGAGATTCTTAAGCACATGTTCAAATGAATAAAATGATGAAATCGAAGTGTAAACGTTACTCTAAAGTTGTGTATTTTTGCACGATTTTTTTTGCATAATTATATTGACAAGTCATTTCTGCCAGGACTTGTTTAATGAAAGGCTAATCTTGTTTGTAACTGAGAATGGTGAATTTCAAAATTAGTAATTTATTTTAATGATAAATATTTATGTATCTATTTGTTCTTCAAAGTTGTTATACTTTTTATGAAAATACACTATTAGCAAAATATGATTTTCTAGAAAAGTTTGTATTTCAAATTAATTTATAAAATCAAAACTAAGATGATTCTCCTTTATTAGATGTGAACTTTAAAAGCCTTAAATTTCTAATGTAGTCTGATTATTACATTCAAAATTCTTAAGGATATAAATGCTTATTTAGTGGAAGTTCTTTTATTTTACTAAAAAAGAAAAAAATCTATGTTAGATTTATCTTTAAGAGTATGATATATTTGAAGAAAAAGTAAAACTAGCTCTTTCTCTGACATATTCACATTTTTGTGTCTAAACAATATTTGATTAATAAATCACATGTTCATAATGCTTAATGCTATTTAGTGATACGGTAAAATAGAAATGAAAAAGAAATGTTCAAAATGTAAAAAATTGAACTAAATATTTTCATTATATTTACATTTTATTTATTTATTTTATTACATTACATATATTCAGACTTGTATGCTTGATTCTTGAGATCCACTTGTAAGTCTTTGTCGATAATAGGACAAATAGCACAATGACAGATGTACAACCACAGAAGAATAACGAAGAAAACACCCAGGGCCATGGTGGGAATCGAACCCACACTCCTACGCTCTCAAGCGATTAGCGGTGATGCTTGAGACCACTCAGCCACGGAGTGCCACTTTACATTTTAAGATGAATAGATTGAAAAATTTGCAACTAAATTGGAATTTTTTATATGTTTAAGCTTGATGCTCACTTGATTGAAGATTCTTTAATAGCTGAAAACTATTGTGAGACTTATCCACAAAAATGATTTTGCATAGGTAATGAACTGTATTCACATATTACGTTCAAAAAAAAACTTCTAATTAACCTCCTGTTTTATTTATTTTTTGTTCTGAAAATGAAAGTTATCTCTTCTGCCAATGGGGACAATATTTTGTATTCTGGAAAGTGAAGTTGTATCAAAATTTCATAATGAGACTTATTAATGTAGACAACTTTTAAATCTAAAAATCCAAGAAATTCTCAATTTTTTTTTATTAAAGATTTTAGTTTGAAAATAATTGCCTCTTGCATAGTTATTTTTGTTTTACTTATGCAATGGACATGCATCTATTAATGCTTATAATTAGTTTTAATATTTTTCTTTAAAAATACTTTTTAATTTCAGACAAATCCATACTAATCTTACCAAGTATTCAAGCAGAGCCGATTTCCGAATGGCACCAAATGTTTTTCGTCAAAAGGTAAGCAAAAGATAAGCTTTTTTCTGGTTAAATATGTAGATTTATTTTCTATGTCTATTTAAAATACATTTAAACATTTCTCATGATTTTTAAAACTTTGCTTCAAGAGCCACACTATTCTTTTCTTTTGGCATTTTATACTGCTTTGTTAACAATTATTTAAATCATTCTACATTTCGAATTTCATTTTGTGAATTTAATAGATTTGATGGCTAAATCTAATTTAATGGCTGCTTAAAGGGTTAAATTTACCTCTCATGATCATTCATTCAAAATTGATACTACAATAAGTAAAGTAATTATAGAATAATATTACTTTTAACAGTACTTCTTGATTTTCTTGTACTTTGTAACAAACTGCTAAATGAAGGTGATGAAAAAAGGCAAAATAAACTTAACAAAATATAAACACCTTTAGCTTCTATTTGATGAATTGTGTGATGTCTTAATATCCTTTTTTTAATTTAAATGTTGAAAAAGAATGACAAATTATTAATTACAAAAATACAATATTTCCTTAAAAAAATCATCAATGTCAAATATTTAGCTAAAAGACAATAATATGTCAACTAAAGTATTTGAATATGCAGCATAAAAATAGTATAAACATAAAAAAGCATATAATAAATATAACCTGACAATCTAAAATCATATTTTGAATTTTAACCCTAATAATTATAATCTTATTCACAACAAAAATTGTTAAAAGTTAATCTTGTTAACAATGATTTTTAATTAAATAAAAATAAATCTTTTGGTGTTAAATTAAAAATAATTGTTGAAATATGTAAATTATATACTGTATATTGCATTGTATATTTCCACTTTGCTTTTTTTCAATAGCTGGAGCACTAAAAAATTAAGTAACACTGTTTTAGCTATTAATTGAAGATGAAATTTATTTTTATAAGATTGAGATTGTGAAATTAAACATACAACTATGTAATATTTAATACAAACTAACATTTAGATAATAAATAAAATAAAACATGTTCGAAAAAACCCTTAAAATCATCAATATTTGATATAATTTTATTCATTGTTTTAATTTAAAACTTTAATTTATTTAGGTCTCATCTATTGTTTGTGTAATTAATCTTTGAAATCATATTCAAATACTAAAAATTTATAATTATATAAATCCCTTTTTGAGCAAATGTTGAACTGAACTTGCCATGTTATATAAAATTTCTTTACAGTGATAAAGCAATCTTTTCTTTTACATCATTATAACTTCTTTATATTAAAATACAATTAAAGTTTGGAAATATGTATTTCTAACTTTTATTTTAGATATGCATATTATAATTAGAAATGTTGTGTAACTTATACATTTTGTTTTTGTGTCAAAATATTGTACTTATGATTTATTTTTTACTTTTAGATTTTGTAAACTTTCTCAAATTTTTCTTTTATTTGTAGAAGCTTTATTCGGCCATAGTTCAAGATATATTCAATGCTTCATCTACTATAAAAATCCTTCGTCTTTTTGTCAAAGAACCTGGGTTTTCTTTTAAAGCTGGACAATGGTAATTTTTCATTAATTAAAAATTCTAACTTAGATAATTAAATTACTTTTATTATTTAAATAACTAAGGTTTATCTTTATATAAATATAAAACTATATGGAATTTCTTTCCATTTTTTAAAGTAAAACATATTTATAAAAATAAATCAGTAAAACATATTTATTTGAAAAATGTAAATATTGTTAAAAATTCTGAAACCTCAAATTGTTGGCAATGCACAACTTTTATTAAAATTATTTCTTTGCATAGTAAAATAATAAATTTAAAAAAATGATTTCTGTGGTTTATTTTAATGATTGAAATACATCTCATTCATAAGTTTGTATCCGTTTTATGTTTTTCTTGTAATTTTTCTAAAATAAAAGATTAAAATATATAATTTTTTAAAGAAATTTAATAATTGTAAAAATGAATGTATTATGTTATCTTCCTATTTTTATTGTAGACATACATAATTCCTTTATTGATAATATTGTGCAAATGCAATTAAATTCTATTGAGAAAGATGTATTGTTTTCTAAAATGTAAATTTATTTTAAATAAGTTATTTGCTTTCAAAATTATAAATCAAAAATTGCATTTTCATAATTTTAAGTTTAATTTGCTTCTATAAATGTAAAAGTGGTTAGTTTGAAATGTGTTCAGTTTATTTTATTGATTACCAGTAGCTGTGTATCATTTAGTTCAGTGTTTCTCAACTGAATTTACTCCAAGGACCGGTAAAATATTTCGGCACATTCGCTGCGGACCGGTAATATTAATAATTTGACCCAATGCACAATTTTTCACGAAGATAAATCATGAAGACATACATAATTTTTAAAGCATTTTGTTTGTTATAATTTACATTTGTATATTCAACTTACTTATATAATATTGCATCGAGAATAAAAGCACCAAAACTTAATTAAAACTCCAAGAAAATTCCAACGTGAATGATATATATATTTTTTTCAATATAGTCGGCCTATAAAAGCTGGATATTTCGCGGATCGGTACCGGTCCACGGACCGACGGTTGAGAAACACACTGATTTAGTTAATATGGTTTTGCGTTAACCTAATAAAGTAAAATATTGGGATCTTTATGTAGCATGGTTATGATCTAACTTGATAAGAAAGTTTAGCTTTGCATGAAAATGTATAATAAATTCTTTTGTAATTCTGTTCCCATGTCTTGTTTCTTTTAAAGTTTATGTGCCATATGCGGCAAAACTTGTAGTGTGGTTCTGATCCTAAATTGAATTGACAGAACAGAATTGTGATAGTGTAATCCTCTGAATTAGTTGGTTCTTTAATGGCTAACAGTTTATTAATTTATATCATTTCAATAAAGTGCTTAGATTTTGATTTTCATTATTTTCTGAACTTACATTTGAATCAAATATTTTTCCATTTTTACTGTGATATTTTTCCATTATCTTATGCTTTCTCTCTATCCTATCATTATTGAACTTGGTTATAATTCTCTAAAAGCTATTACATCAAAATTTACTTTTTAAAATAAATTTTTACTATTCCAAAATTGCTGACTTTGAATCTAGGATTCATCAACGTTTTAAAGATAAACAAGCTCAGCATTTTTATGCCTTTAAGGAAAATTTAACCTGCCAAAAAAACTGAACTTAAAATCCAACCAAAATCTCAAAATACTAGAAAATTTTAAAATAGGAAGTTGGTGATAAAAATTTTTTAAAATAACCTTAATTACTTGATGTTTTAAAATTACTTTGATAACTTCTGTTATATGTTTTAAATTAAAACATTTTATTGTTAGATTTTCTTAGAGTGCCGAATTTCATAGACCTGATTTAGCATTATTAAACACCAGAGATATACTACAACAACAATAAATTAAACATTAAAGGTAAATCTGTTATTTAAAATATTTAATTTAACTGCTTTGCTCAATATTTCTTAAATGCTATTACAATTCTTCATGAGCCATATTTTAACAAAGATGTAAAACTACATTCAAAAAGCAAAAGTGCTATCACAAATTATTTTAAAACTTTCAGAAATTAAACTTACAATCTATATAAACTTAAATAAAAATTTAGAAAATTGTAAAATCATTCCTTTTTTTAAATATTGATGATAATCTTTATTTTATCGTCACACATATATTACATTTAATTTTGATATTTTTTGCAGGCATTCTATATGAAAACAAATTTGAATCTTTAAATAGCTGCATTCTTATTTATATTTTTGCATTTATTATTTGCTTATAAGTAGCAAATTAATTGTTTTGATTCGGCGTAATGAAATGATAATTTATAAATTTTTAAAAAGGGATAAGGATCAAATTTTTTTTTCATAAAGAAAAGCATTTAATTTTTCTTAAAAGAATTAAGGACTCATTTTGTTGTCAATGCTTAGTAATTTAAAGACAATGTAGCAAATAATATAAATTATAGAAGTTTCATTAGTAAAATCATGATAACCAGATCTGAAACATAAATAATCAAAGATATTCATTCGCTTTCCATAGTGAACAATAAGGGAATTAAGTTAGTTGGTGACAAAATGCAGAAGTCAGGTCTTCTTTAAAATGATTAAATTTCAACAATTTATTTTTAAATATTTTTGAGTCTCAAGTACAATCACATTTATTTTTCAAATCAATATTTTTCTTAAAGGGATATAATATCACATACAACTATTCAATTCTATTTCTATGCTATTAAAATTTATCGTTTTTGCAGAACACTTTACAGCTTCCTATTATAAAGCTGTTTTAAATATTTATTCTGTCACATTTATCAAATCTCTGCATTTATGATTCTATGCGTCTTTGATGTATATGTCGAGTTCTTGGATCATTGACATGATAGAAATATTTCTTTTGAAGTAAAAAAAAAAAAAAAAAAAAAAACTTATTTATGATGGGGAAAAGCACAATTTTTTTTAAATAAATTAAATTATGCAAAGTTATTAATAAATAGGAAATATGAATATAAAAATTTTTTTATTTATTGAGAGCTGTTCCCTCACTATTCTGTCTGTCACCAATTATCTTTTTTCTCTTTGATATTTGATTCTTCCCAGTATTTGCAGTTTATTTCTGGACAAAACATTTCCCTGAATAAATTGAAATTTTCTGGGGGAAAAAACAAAGAATTCTTTTTTGTGTTAGACACCCTTTTGAAAGCTGCCTAGGGTATGATGAACTCCTGCTCCAGCTTCTATATTACAAAATGAAATATTTAACTATGGATTTGTTATCAGGCCTTGACAATATGATTCAAAATGTATTACTTGTTTTTTAATTTATTCTTTAAACTATTTGTAATCAATCTCTATGACTACAGTCTATTTTTGTAACTATGTTAGAAGTGAAGTTACTTAACTGTTCATTTGTTTAACTAAGTACAAATGAAGGTAATCCTATTTAAAAATTGACTATTTTACAAAATGCTACTTGTTCCAAAAAATACTAGCACACATTCTTTTACTGGCTGTTTTATTATTTGATTTTCATTCCAAAATATAAATGTGACTTATTGAAAGGAATATATATAGAATACATAAACAATATGAAAGCTTCAAAATGTCTGACAAGACATTTATTATACTCTAAGAAAACTTGACCCTAGAAATGGTATATTTTTATCTAGTTTGATTTACTTAAAAATTATTATATTCTTAACAAACTGCTTAAATTTTTGTTGTTATAATTAAATGTTTTCCAAGGCAGTTTCATACAAATAGTTTGATAATATTTTCGTAATTAATTATAATTAAATGTTGAAACTTTTATTTTTAGGGTGGATTTCTACGTGCCGGGCATTTTGGAAGTTACTGGATACAGTATGACTTCACCTCCCAATGATGCTAAGGAAAAAGGAATTCTAGAGTTATCTGTGAAATACGGAAAATTTCCCCCCACTCACTGGCTTCACAATTATGTATGAAACATTTTTTTATTATTATTTGTTATAAGAATTTAGTATCCAATAGATGGCAACTTATTTTGATATACATTAATTTTATCACCAAGCAAATTTTATCTTTAAATACCACAAATAATAATGAAAAAATATTTAAACCAATTTCAAGTTTTACAAATATTATAATTTTTGTTAGCAACTTTGAGTCTTCAAGCATGTTTTTAAAACTTTGATGAAAGGAAAGTAAGCTTTGTATTTATATCTAAATTTGCTTTATGTATTTTTGTTTTAAGTGTATTAAAAATGTTTATAGGAAGGAAAATATTTTCATTATTGATTCATTACTATTTTCCATCATTTAAAACTAATAATTGAATTACTTGGCATTATACATCTAACAGGGTTTGTACAACTCCTAGAAACCCTTAAATTCCAAATTTTTTTAAGGGTCCATGAAAGTCTTGGAATTTTTACTTGCCTTGATGCATTTATTATTTAGAAAATATTATGATTTTTTTTTTGAGTATTTTGCTTTAATATTTTAAAATTTTCAATAAAATTGTCTAAAAATTTAATTGAATATGAGTTCTTAATGTTACCACTAGATGGCAGCATGATCGATATTAGATTGTTTTATTCTTAACCACTTAGAATCTAGTTCAGCTACAATATTTCATAATGATCCTGTTTAATAGTATTTACATTTGTTTGTTAAGGGAAATAATCACCAAACAAGATCATATTGCACAATTGGGTAGGTGATTTTAATTTATTCTTTTTCTATTTACTTTAGTTTTCTTTATATTGCATAAAATTAACTGAATATTAATATTTAAATATAAAATTTTTGAGTTAAAATATACTTTCCATGTCTCCCTTGGTGAAAGTTATGTATAATTTCAGTGAATTGGATAAATTTATTTATGATTGAGAGGCTGAAATAAATGTTTTAATATGCCTGAAAGACAGTGTCTTTTCAATGACTAGGGAACTCTGGAATAGCCATACAAATATTTTTATATTTTCTAATTTGTATACATAAATAACCAAGAAATATAAAAATCCCATGAATGCCGAAAGAAATAGAAAAACCTAGAATATGGATATGAATTTTCATGATTTTAAATGAGTTTGAAAGTAAACTGAAGAAAAATTTATAATTTCTCATATTAAATAATAATTGGGAAAAAATTACCTGGAAACATTATCTAATTGTTGTATTTCTTTTGAATAAGTATATTTATGTTTGAAAAATGGTTGTTCTACACATCTTAAAATACTCAGTACATTAATAGATAGGAATCTACTGAAGATGTTTAAAAACTCTAAAATTACCCTTTATTTTATACAATGTATAATCTAGTAATATAAAAATTGATGATTATTTAAATAAAAGATTTTCTTATAGTTATAAATTCATTGAAGATTTTTTGAAGAAATCACTAAATATAATTCTAATTTAAATAAATAATGTTCTCATTAATTTTTTCTATTATTTATTTCTATTATTTTTTACAAATATAATTGAAAAATATTGCATGTTTATATGCATATTTGGTTAATAACAATTTTTAAAATAAAAAAAATTATTTAACATGAATGTCGATACATTATAAATGGTGATTTTTTTGTCATGATAATTGACCAAGAATCTTGCTTTATATAAAAATTATTTTATGCCATTTTCTCTAAGTATATATTGAAAAGTGTGCCATTTATGCTAGATAAAAGTTAAGATTATTTGACATTTAATTAAGAAATAAAGATAAATATTTCTGAAATAATTTATTAGAAAGTAAAATGAAATTCTATTTTGCTTGTTAGAATTGGTATATGTAAATTATTTGAAAAATATTTTGAAACCATTTTATGGATACGCATAGAGTATTTAAATGTATAGAATTATTTACAATGAAATACACATGTAAAATTAATGTGAATAATTTGCTATTCCCTGTTTTAAATTGAAATGAGAAAGAAAACCATTGTTTATATTATTAATATTTGTTAAACTTAGATTTCCAACTGTTTTTCAATTAAATGAAAACTTGAGTAATATATTTGAAAACAAAAATTTTAGTTTCATAAATGCACCATTAATTTTTATCATCAAAAATAAAGCATTGAATAAATAAATAATTTCATAATGTTAAACAATGATATCATGCAAGAAAATAGTTTTAAAATACTCACAGTTGCTATTTACTACCACATTTTCGAATTTATTAAAGCAATTTAATTTTTCACTGTGATATGTGACTTGAACATCATTAATTTGAAACTCACATTTTAAAATCATTTAAAATACTGTTAAGTGCTAATTGTTTTAACTTTGTTTTGAATAAATATTTATTTTATTTATATATTTTTTGCTATTTAGTGTTGCCCTGGACAAGAAGTACAAATTCGTGTTGGTGGAGACTTTTATTATGATCCTTTATCCAATAAAAAAGAAGCTGAAGCCGATTTATTACTTGTTGGGGGAGGAGTTGGCATAAATCCTTTAGTATCTATTCTATATGAATATCGAGATCTGCTATTAGATTCACAATTTCAAAAGCAAAATTCTATTCAACCAGGAAAAGTCCATTTATTGTATAGTGCTAAAACTGAAGAAGAACTTGTTTTTAAAGTGAGTTTCTTATAACATAAAATTAAATGTTTGGCATTGAACTTTGTAACTTTTATATGAATGGTAGAAATACTTTACATGCTCTTAATAATTTATTTTAGAGCAGCATATAGATAATTAATATGTATAGTAAGTATAATCCAATTTTTGCTTATTTTTTAATTTTTATTAGTTTGTATTTATGTATGTAATAATTAAAATTACTTTATGTATTGTATTCTTTAAACAGCAATGATATTAGATGGCTGAAACTAATCTTAATTATTTAATTTTTTCTTCTAGGATAATTTTACTCAAATGGAGAGAGAACATCCAATGTTAACTTGTCAATATTTTGTAACTAGATCACAAAGTCAAACACCAACACCAGGTATCACTTGTGAGTGGCCTTTCTAGTTATATTTAGTGAAGTAAAGTTGAGAAAACCTTTATATAAAGAAAAAAATTTAAAATATTTACTAAAAGCAGATAAATTTGATATACATAAAATAATATTAAGTATCTTAAAAAATTGTAGCCAAGCTGGCAGCCAAATGGTTAGCGCTCTTGCCTTCGGTTCAACAGTTCGTGGGTTCGAATCCCACTTTGGGCATGGATGTTTGTAGTGGTTTAGAATACACTTTAAACCGTAGGTCCCGGTCTGATTAGCCCTCATGTGCAAAAAATGACCGTTGAGCGACAAACAAACAAAAAACAAAAAATCTTTAAAAATTGTAAAAAAGAACTCCATTAGTACATTTTTAAATGCATATCATCCTTTGCATTTAGATGTAGCTTGTTTTAAGTGTCAATTAATTTTAAGAGTAACTTATTTTGCTATTATATCACCACTGATTTGTTAGTTTCATATAATTTATCTATTAAATTTAAACATGTTTTGAAGAATTAAATTTCCCAAAAAAAAAACTTTTTTAATTCCTAGCAATTTTATTCATTTGTAAAAGACTTTCCTTCCAAAAAAGAAATTCTATTAGGCTGGGGCACATAAATAAGTTAATGTTAATATTAAACAGTAAATAATGTTCAACTTTTCATTTCATTTCAAATCAAAATTAAGTAGTATATAAAAAAATCATAAATTTATTTTTAGAAAATTATTTAGATTTTGATAATATATCATTTTATTAATGTTTCTTTTGGATAGAATAAATATGTTAATTATGTGCTATTAATATATTTTTGTCAGCTATTTTGCATTTAATAGTTTTATCAGGTGAAATGTAATTATTTTTCTCTTAAAATTACTTCATTGGGAGTTATAAGAGTGAAGTAATTAGATCTATTTCATTCATCAAAACATTCAAATAATTATATGTCATTTGAATGGGATAGTTAAATTTTGAAATCTATTTGCATGCCTATTAAGTTTTTTATTTTGTTTACAATTTCAGAAATATTTCAAAATTAAAGAATTATAGAATTATAATGGCAATATTTAAACTGATATATATATAAACTCAATGGCATGACAGCCCATATTGATCCAAGGTGTACAGTGCCAGTATGTTTTCTTGACCTTGGAATGTGAAGTGCATATTTTTGTCAGGCTAATATGAAACTCCCAATCGTTAATTCCCAAGCATGCTTGGTACTTAGTTTTATCAATCTACTGAAAGGATAAAAGAAATATATACACAGTATATTCACTAAAGTCCTTTGCTACCTTCTTAATTTAAGAACAGCTATTACTGAATTTATAAAAGTAGTGTCTTGACATAGTAAAACAGCCATGAGTTATTAAATGTAACCTATGGCACCTCCTTGTAGACAATTACAGAGTTAACATTTCTATCTCAATTGAGACACATAATTAATATCATATTTTACATGAAAAATAATCGCTTCTCCTTTTATTCAACTTTCATGATGTCACAACACAGAAAATCATCAAAACAATGTGCATTTTAACTATTCTTTTCATTAATGTCCACAAGACGTCTTTTCGTACAAAACCATGTTGCTCTTTAATTATATTAATCACTTATTTTTTCCCAGTTTCATTCATACATTTTCTTGATACAGTGTCTGACCAATTGAGGTTGTAGGTGATTTTATTCAGAAATGCATGGTTTTTTACTATACGAAGACATTACTTTTATGAATTTATCATCAAAGTTATGGGAGGGGCAAAAGGCCATATTGTTTGTATAAATAAATATATCTGAAATTTGTAAATAGTTTACATTTTTTTGTAAAATTATTACTTTTTTCTAATTTTTACTCAGATTACACAGTGGAAACAAATATTTTTACAATGCCCAGCCACTTAGAATTTTACCTTTTTGTCATTATAAAGGACAATACTGATAGTACCATTATGTAGTGAAGCATGCAGTAGGCTTGACATATGGCTATGAAAGTGTGTGGGTCTTTATAATTAAGAATCAAACTTTTATTTCATCTGGTATGGATTATTATAAGGTAGTTATTGTGATATGAATTATAGGCTATTTTTAGGGTCTTTTGACCTACACAGAAATAGCCTATTACCTCCAGTGGTATCATTTCATTTGGAAGATATTGTAGTTATTATTTATATTTAAGTTCCCCAGTTACCATTAGCAAGCATAAGTAGATTTAAAGCAGAACACTATTAGTGTATTTATTTATATGCTTCACATATAAATTCAACTCCTTGTGTATTAAATGTATATGAATCTTACAATTCAAAATTTTTAAATTTAATTGGCAGTTGGGAGGTTTATTTTTTAAAATAAGAAGTATTTATTCTAAATTACCATCTATAATATAAATGTATTTTTTCTGTCCATTGTATGTCTAACATGAATGCATCCTTTTTTCCATAATTATACTACTAAAATATTTTATAAAATTTAATTTTTTGTGTATATTATAATTTAGTTTATTGTACATTAATGTTAGAATGTAATATGATTCCATAAACTAATTATTGTTTTTATTTAGATAATTTTCCTTTTAATCTAATTATATGTTTTCAGATGGGCATTTTTAACATTTATTTTGTTCTCTAATCTCTGCACTCATATATATTTTAATTTTTTTGCCAATTTTAAATTTAATTAAAAAAAGTAGAAAAGTATGCTATGTTCAATATGAATAATATAAAAATTAATTATTCTATGGAGAATAATAGCCGAGCTGGCTACCGAATGGTTAGCGCTCTTGCCTTCGGTTCATCAGTTCGTGGGCTCGAATCCCACCTTGGGCATGGATGTTTGTAGTAGTTCAGAATCCACTTTAAACTGTAGGTCCCTGTCTAATTAGCCCTCCTGTGCAAAAAATTACAGTTGAGTGACAAACAAACCTAACCATGGAGAATAATAATAAATTGATTTAAATTAACACTTTTAAAACTATTGAATTTTCATAAACTTTTTTGTTTTAGAGCATTTGTAATTTTCAATCAATAAAACTTAACACGAATGAATTTAAAAGGCAATTTTTTTAATATATGTTATTTTTTAATGCTCTATTTTATATATTTCTTCATAATTTAATATTGAACTCTTAAATTTTTCCATGAACATTTTCCATTTGATCATACTGTTATGGTAATATTTAAATTCTGCTTTTATCGAAGGTATATTAAAGACTGTTTAATAGCATTGAAATTAGATTTTAATTAAAAATTTTAATTGAAGTTAGCTGTTGCACAATTTTATGCTGTAAAATTAATTATTATTTTTTTAGGGATAGTCAACTTTAAATGCATTCTAGAATGGTTTGTTAAAATTTAAGACTCATAATAAAAACTTCTCTTTTGAAGATGACATTGAGAAATAAAATCAAAAATGTCGAATAATAAGATTTCTGTTTGTATTTTTAAAAATTTTATGTTAAGATAAATTTGCCAAATTATATAATATCATATTTCTAATAAATTTCTAATCATCATTCATTTCTAATAAAATAAACATATACATAAATAGTTTACACTTCTGTCACTTCTTTTCATCATTTTTCTGAGAATGAAATGAACTCTTTAACTAATTAATAATTAAAAAAGATAAATTTTTAATTGATATTATTCTAAACAATTTAAATATAATACATATGCATTTTGAACTGTAGGTATTTCTATTTATACTCTTTGAAGTTGACTGAAACTATCCTTATGGAAGAAGTTAAATTTACATTTCTTACAGTTTGTATAGAATAAACGAAAAAAATCCTTTTTTCTTATTCTAATGTACAATATCATTAATAGCCTTTAACAAAGGAAGTTGCACATTCCAATAAAAGTTCCCTTCGTGGGATTCCCCCCTTCTTTAAGTGAGTACAGGTGTCCCAATTCTGTGGTACCTAGAGAGTTATATTCTCTTTCTTTTTTTTCCCCCTTTTCTCCCCTTATCTTTTCCACCTCTTGACAGCAAGCAAGGGAGCTCTCCATGAGTAGCTGTAGTCACTTTGTTTGCTTCTTGCTTCTCATAGGCATTCAAACCTATCCAAAGGTGCATTGTATTCCTTTGGAAAAATGGTACACTGTGGTCCCCAATATATCAACTGGCTAATACCTATCTACATTTTTGGTTAGTCTTTTAGAGATCAAGCAAAGGAGTGACGTCCTTGGGCTTAGTGTTAAAAGTGGTCACTGTCTCCGGGAATGACTCCTAGCATATGGGTGTCAGCTAGCACTATGGTAAGTGCAGAGGCTAGAAATGTCCAGAGCCAGTGGCTGCCTTCTCTTCTAGGGTTCCTTGTTGAGTGGTTCCATCAAGCTTGAAGCTTTATCAATATCCATGGGTTCTAATTTTTTCATCATTGAAGCAAATTCATCTACTTGCTATATGTTTATAAAAACTCCAAACACTTTTCATGCAGTATCGCCTTTCTAGTATGAAAACATCACTTTTTCTATGGGTGACATACAAATTGTTAAAAGAATTAGGATCGGATGATCGTTTCATAAGTGTTGACTTGAAATAAGCTTTGGTAATCAGTAATTTAAAAAATTTGGGCTCATTTCCAGTTGAAACATTTCATAGACCAACAACTGATAATCCACTTATTAAGGAAATCAAAAATATTCAAAAGGGGCCCACATTCTATTTTCATGGATTCCATCTCATGTTGGCATTAGTGGAAATGAATTGATAGATAAAGCTGTAGAATTCTTAATTCGACCTATTTATGCTGATATGAAATCTGCTGTCAATCATTTGTATTACCATTACTGGCAGAAAAAATGGAATCAAGAGAGCAGTAATAAGCTTCATAACATTAAACCAACTCTCTCACAATGGGAAACCAAACTTAAAAGACGTTTCTATGTTTTATTAATGAAACTTTGAATTGGATATATCTGATACATAAATGTTTGCTGTTTGCAGAGTCATCCCCAGAATGTAGCCATTGGGATGAGAAACTAATTGTTAGACACATTTTGATTGACTGCATCGTTCTTAATGAATATCGGGGGAAGTGGTTTGGTTCAAGTAACTTTGGAATTTTTACTAGGTGAAATTCCCCATTCAAATCTCTTCATATATTTAAAAGATGTTGGAGTTTTAGATAATATTTAACTTTTTGATCCCTCTTGCTTTCATTGGTTTGTTCTTTTAATATCTTTATTCTTCAGAGTTGTTCATCTAAATCATGGGTTCCCAAATTTTTTTTTCTCGTGGACCACTTTCAAAGTTTTACTAATGAAACTTTTTTCTTTACTAATTAATTTCAGTAGACACCCTGCTGCTACTTTTTTACTTTATTTGCAAAACTCCTAAAATATATCACCCTAAATTGGGGTGCTAAGAAAAGAAAGTAGTACATTGTCTTGTGTCCTATTTGTTAAAATAATACTTGTCGTTATACAAAATTATAAACATTTATTATTACCAGCAATTAACAATTGACAAAAAATCAACAACGAACTCTGAAATGTTAATCAACAATAAAATATAGTCATACTATTAATGAGACTGATGTACTTGATGAATTGACAGCAAATTATCAATGTTTGGCTTCAGTTTTGTAAGAAGTATTCTCAAATCTCCCAGATCTGTGATGTTCAATCTGCTCCTTTTTAAATCAATAAAAATATGTATTACAAATCGGCAGATACTTTTTCCGGCACTGCAAACACTGACTCACAGTTTTTTCATTCAATTCACTCATAGTCACACTTTTATGTTCAAAATCCCGGAAACAAATTAGTTAAATTTTGTTCTTGGCATTCGTATTTATATTAGTGCAGATTGCAAGCACAGCGCATGTCACATTTCATCCCTTTACAGATCTAAACAAGCATCGCGGACGAGCAGGCGGCACTTTGTAAGTCTCAACAAATGGTGTACACTTGTGCTACTATCGATTGTTCCATTCAATTCTCTGTCTGTTTGAACTGTCTCGAATATTTTTGAGTATCTACCTAGTGTATGATTCTACCTGCCTCTGTTGATAGGTAAATCCAAACCAAAATTTTTGTTCTTTATTATGAAAACCAGAAAATTTTTCATGGACCCCCATACAACTTGTGAGCCCCAGTTTTCTTTTCACGTCTACGTGGACTCCCGTGATGTCTCCTATGGACCTTTGGGGGTGCACCTGGACCACTTTGGGAACCTATAATCTAAATACTTTAAATTGGATCATATCCATTGATTTACCTAAACACTTAAATATATCAAAGATTGTTTTGTTTTCAGCACAGCTTATCTCATCTGAGGATCTCACGCCAATAAAATCCAATGAAAAGTTTAGCGGTTAATTTGTATTTTTAATATGTGGGTGAAATCACACACAGCTAAACAGTTTCTCAATATATTTATCATGTTATAAAATATCTGTAACAAAAATTGCATATTTTATTCCATAGTTTAGATTGTTTTATAGATTGTTCATAATGATTATTTAAGCACTGAATTAAATTATTTTTAATTGATTTATATTTTTATAGTTGATTAAAGTTTTTTATTTTAGATTCTCGGATTAGAGAACACAATGTAGCCGATTCAGTAAAAACATTAGAAACTGGTAAAACTCTTTGCTATATATGTGGACCTTCTAACATGACTGATGATGTTGCTAGTTGGCTTGTAAAACTAGGCATTTCCAAAGACAACATTAGATATGAAAAATGGTGGTGACAATAATATATTATAGAATTTAAAAAATTAGTATATTAAATTATTTTGTATACTGTGTTGTAAATAAAATAAAATTTTTATAAATCTTTTTATTTGGTTTATCAATAAACAATTACTTTTTATAAATTATGAAAAATATTATTTATAAGATACTTTTGAAGTTATGGAGACACACTAATTTTATAATAGTCCCTTTAACATGATTGCTTTTATTTATTTTGTAACATGTCTAAATCAATTTTCTGCCTAATGGTGCTAGACTTGACTTATCAGAAAAATTTTTTACATGAGCCACATTTACATACAGAAATTATAAAAACTATAACATTGTCTAGATATCCTGTAGCTTAAAAATTATTGTAAGACAGTTGAACATCAGCTGTATGCTGTATTACAGGAAATGATTGGTAGATGCTACAAAAAATTTTGAGTTGTTAGGTTGTACATAATGCATTTCTACATATAGTATAATCTAATTGTTTGTGATATGATAGAAAACGTATCAATGTTATAATACTAACATCATTGGAATTCATGTACTACATAACAAAGACAATCTTGATTGTAGACATGAAGTGGGTTTATGTGAATCACACACAAATGCATGGAGCTTAGTTATTAAGCTTATAAATAATGTTAATAGTTCCCCAATTTTAATTATAGAAAAAACAGTCTGATTTCAGTAAAGTTCTTAAAATTCCTTACATGTAACAATTTATTTTAAAATAAATTTTGTCATGCAAATATATTTTAAATTTAATATACAAAGACATCAAAAGACATTTTAAGTGATTTTGTGCAAATTTTTTCTTTATACTTTTCCCTTAAAGTTCAAATGTAATATGTACTGTTTTACAAAAGTTCAATCGTAACATGCTCAGTTATTTATTTTGCATTTAATGTGTTTATTATGCTTAGTTAATATTGGACACTCCAATTATCTAATTGATCCTGATTACATTAAACTGTATGAACCTTGGACCACAATAGACTGATCAACTATAAATTTCCTTTTAATAACTATTTAAACCAGTCAGTTTGCACGACAAAAAAATCTATTTCAGAGTTCTTGTTCTGATATTTGAAGGAAGCGTTTTTAATAAATTATTTATATGCAGTTTCAGCTACCTTTAAAATATGTGGTTTAATATATGTATTTTCCATTAATCAAGGATTGATTTATAAGAATATTTTAAATCAATGTTTGATAAAGAAATTCATATTTGAAAATAAGGAGGAAAAGATTTCAATAATAATTAAAAAAACTAATTTTATTCACTCCTCTTCGCTTAAGAAAATTAAAATTTAAAAAATTGAAAATGGTATCGTTTTAAATTTTAAAGGAAAAATTTTCATTTAAAAAGTTTATTCTTTTCATATTTTATATTACAGTTTATTGCATTATAATTTGTTTCTTAAATGGTATAAAATATGATTATAGGAAATGCTTTTTTTATTTTAAATTTAAAATAATCCTCGTACTAATTTAAATCTGACTTTGTAGTCTAAGACAACAAAAGCTTGCAAAAATGAATATGTATACCATTTTCTTTTTTTAACTATATTGGATTAATTAAAAGTACTAAATTTAACTTTTTTTTAATCCAAACTATTATCAGTCTTGAATTGAAAAACAATGTACATCATCATAACAAAAATTTCGTTTAATTAGATTTGGCTAAAAAAATGTGGTAATTTATGTCAATACAAAAAAATCAATGAATAACAAACATGATATGAAAAAGTGCCGAAAAAATGCAGCAAAAAAATTAACATCTTGTACCTTAGCAAATGAGTTTTTTGCGCAAGAGAATTATTTTCTGATGCATTCTGTGATGAATACAAAATTAAAAATAATTCGATCGTCGTTCTCATTAACGGGATGTAGTGAGTTCCAATATCGACTACCGAACATCCATCGTGTTATTAAAAGTGTGTACACTGACATAATTTCCTGTGACTAGTACACCAACTCTGCTAGGCACAGGGAAATATGTCAGTGCAAACACATGCACAAAATCACTAATCTTCACAATTCTAATGGCCTAACAGCCAAGTCCTGCGCAATGCTATCTTCATAACAATTTTCTTTATTTACTTATGAACGAAAACTGTCCAGAGTAACAAACCACCGAAATGATTTTTCTTTAGTCTTCAATATCCTCATTAATCACTTTGTAAGAATATATTGATTGTTTTTATTATAAATTTTATTTCTAACACTTTGGCATGCATTGGAATTTTATTTTTCCCAATTAAACTCTTTATGAACCAGATTGTTTTATCCTGTATCAACTCTTAGTTTCCATTTAAAGTGATATCTGTCAATTAAAATAGCTCTTATTCACATCGTTCTTAATATAATATTGATCAAAAATTATGTTTCGATCTCTCTGTGCTCTTAACATGCCACTATTAATTTCTTTTTCAGTTTATTTAATGAGCATTTTACAGCAACTTACATTAATTATGAAGACTGTTTAATTCGTCTATTCTGTCTTTCAGGTCTCAATTTTGCCTTAAATTTCATTGCGCTTTTAATATGGATAAACTAATTGACAAACAGAATGTACATCTAGATATTAACAAAAAACAGCTCAACTGACATCTTGAAATTCTAAATTAACAAGGCTGCTTTTAACATTTGAAATTTTTTTATGCTTTTTCATAAATAATGAGCATTTACTTTATTAGTAATAACTTTTCACAAGCCTATGGTAAATATATTTTAACCCTTTTTAAGTTTCAGTTGTTTTAAAACCACATCTGAAAATAGGATTTTATTTTAGAAAATAAGCAGTGCAATAATTCTAAATATTAAATTTGTTTCTGAACTGATTGTTTATTAGGCATGCCAACAATGTGGTATCCACTATATTTGATTTGTTTTACAATTGGAATTTTAAGAAAATGCTGAATACGAAAATTAGAGTCAAATTGAAAATGAAGAAATTTAAAACTTAATCCAAACAAAGTTTTGATACAAATTTATGTTGAAATGGGAATTAAACACTACTTTAACAAATAATTGAAATTGTAATTTAACAGTAATAAATCTTTTCCTAGAAAAAGTAAAGGTTAAATTAATGAGCACTTAAATTTAAAAAAAAATCTCAAGTGATTATATATTAAAATATTGCTATATTAAATATTACATGCATCACTATATTACAGTGATTATATATATTAAAAATAACGTTAAAATTTTAATTTCCAAATATATTTTTAAAAAATCAAGCATCAAAAATAAAAATATATCTGGGAAAATTGTTTATTTAAAGTAAAATTATAGTCAAGTGTGTGCAGCTATAAAATACAACTGAATTAAAATTGAAATACATGGACCATTTTCTATAATTCTAGAAAATTCTTCTTATTTTAAAGATTTGATTCAGTACATTTTAAAGGCTCTAAAACATTAACTATAACATACTATTTGCATTTAATTTTTACTTAGAAATATTGCTATATTAAAAAGAATTTTGAATAATTCTTTAGATTCATGGTTCCACATTCTGGAAATTCATGGAATCTTAATATGAATAGCAATGCAACCATAAATGCCTTATCAGTAACATACTATTAAGATTAAGGTTTAATTTAAAAACTAATGTTTCATCAAACTTGAAATATTGTAAGATCACAGTAATAAGAGAATTGTTAACATCAAACTGTAACATTACTTAAAAAATGAGTGGGCCACTAGATGGCAGTGCTTAATATGTCATGTTGATAGAGATGTACAAGAAATTGTGTGAAGGAGCAAACTAAAAGATGTCTGTAAATAATCCTATTTGTAAATAAATCTTTTAAAAATAGTAAATTTATAAGAACTTCTTCCTTCCCCACCTAAGCTACTCACTCGTCGTCTGATAAATAGAATGGAATCTATAACAAATCAGAAGTGGGATATAACTCGCGACGCTTTCGGAATTCAGGTAGGCGAATTTTAATTGTTTCGTTTCGAAATGTATATTAATATATTAAGTAACGTATTCTAAAGCAGTGAACGAAAGCTATTTTCGTTTTGGGTGAAGTAAAAATAACTTCGTTATTGATAAAGTATTTTTATGTATAAAGTAATTAAGTATTATAATTTGTAAAGTATGGATTTTGGGGGGAAGGCTAAATAAGTACATTTAATAGAATTGTCTACAGAATTAGGTCTCTCCGTAACTGAAGACGCTATAATAATTGATTTAAAACGTATTATAACGGAACCAGAGACGTATGATGAGTTTAGTAAGAGCTTATTAAGTAGGATTACTGAAGATCAAATTGCATCAGAAATAACCGCCAAAACCTGGCTGACCGTGAGCATGAACTTGAACGTTTACGTATCGAAAATGGAGTTAAAATATGTAAATATTTCAGATTTAAGTAGCAACGATGAAAGTAAAAACGTACACACAGATTTTCGAAAGTTAATGCATGAATATAAAATCAAAGATGGGATATAAATTTTTATTTAGTTTTATTTGAACGGCAGGCACGACGTATTGGATTTATTGGGACTGCTCCCATGTGAAATTACGCAACTTATAGCGCGTGAAAACGAAGATAATGCAAATAATTATAAATATTTAAAATCGTTATTGCTTAAGAGATATAAGTTAAGTGCTAATAAGTTTAGATTTAAATTTTTAAATCATGTTAAAAATCCAGAAAGTATATGAAGGATTATTCATTTGAATTACAAAACTATTTTGAGGAATGGATAACGGGACTCGAGATTTCAGATTGTAATAGTTTAAAAAATTTTATTATTACTGAACAATTAAGGAAACATGTAAATTCAAGAACTCTGGAATATTTTGTGGATCAATGGCCTAAAATTAATTCTCCAGACCAATTAGCAGATAAATTGGATAATTATGATAATGTTCGATCTAATAAGTTTTAAATTAAGAAACTCATCGAATTATAATTCTCGCAATTATAAATTTCAGGTAGAAAAAAGAAATCATATCCGTTTAGTGAAAATAAAAGTATTAATCGAAAAAAGTTAGTTAACTATGATATTCGAAATGAAAAAGGGGAATTTAAATTGTAATGATATGGTCATATAGCTCGTGAATGCCCGGCACCGAAAACTTTAGCTTACTGTACGAAATGTAAAAACTAGATCATTTTCAGCGAATGTGTAAGTTTGAATCCGGTCAAAAGCGCGAGGGGAATAATTTATGACAGTCAAAACAATTCGGATTCAAGTGCGTCGTTGGCGCCTAGGAACTACTTGAAAAAGATGCTTATATTTATGGAAATAAAAGTGGCTGCATTGATTAATACAGGAAACAGCTGTTGCCTCTTACAAGAAAGTATCGCAATAAAAACTAATCTGAATATGACCCCAGATAGCAGTAATTTATTCGGTTTTGGACATCAAAATAACCCAGTAACTGAGGCTCTTGGAAGAGCTGTAGTAAATATTCGTGTAGATGATATAGTTGGAAAACATATTCTTTTATTAATTGTCGAAGAAAATTCCCAACCATGCGATTTAATTTTAGGTAGAACATGGTTAGATTTACCATTCATTGCTTTTACGTGTATTGGGGGTAATTTAAAATATAGATACGCAAATGACGATGTTGTTTTAGAAATTCAAGTAGATATAAAAGAAAATACAGTTAAATTGAAAACATTAAATGTAACAGAAATCGAAAGTAAATCAATTAATTTGATTAGAGCGAAAATTGAAGAAACCGAAAATTCGTTAATGGAACAATTTTAGTCAAAAGTATAGGACAACATTTCGATTCTATTCTTGAAGTAATTAACGGTGAAACAATTACACCAGTAATAAATAAAGAAAAATTTAACTTAAAAATTAGGAAAGGTCAGTGCTTAGATAGGGGAATGGAAGTAAGTGAGGAAAGCTTAACCCTATATAATAAAGTTAAAAGTGATAATGAAAAAGTTTAAGTTATAACAATTAACAAAGAGACGTCTCCTATTTTAATTAAAGATATTAATTTCGACAAATCCTTAGAAAGTTATAAAAAATTGGAATTTTCGAATTTATAAAATAAATATCGTGACTGTTTTGCTTTAAACATAAGCGAGCTATGCTGCACGAATTTATGCAAAATGGACATTATAGAAGTAGATGGCAGTAAGCCCATTTTTCAAAAACCTTATAAAACCAATTCTGAAGAGAGGAAGCAAATAAAAGAATTTGTATCCGAATGGAAGAGGTATGGAATAGTTTCAGATATAAGATCTCCTTATTCTAGTCCTGTATTATTAGTAAAGAAAAAGAACAGGGGAACAGCGATTGGTTATAGATTACAGAAAATTAAACTTTTAGACGGTCAAGGATAAATTTCCATGACCTAAAATTTATGACATTTTAGAATGTCTAGGAGGAAGCCAATTTTATACTAATTTGGATTTAGCTAGTAGTTATTTACAGTTACCATTGACTGAAGAAGCCAAATTGAAAACTGCTTTCATAACTCCAGACGATACAGGTCAATTTGAGCGAATGATCTTTGGATTGGCGAATGCTCCAGGAGACTCATGAATCTCAAGATCTTGTTTTGCAAGCAAAGACTCATGAATCTTGTTTTCGGCTCATTGTTCAACAAAAAAGTACAGTGTTACTTAGACGATACATTGATTCCAGCTAAAACATGGACCGAAATGATACAAAAGCTTACTGAAGTATTTGAATCCTTAAGAAAAGCTAATTTAACTTAAAAATTACCAAAATGTGAATTTGGAAAGTTAGAGACTGAATTTCTTGGTTTCATACTTAGTAAAGATAGTTTGAAACTTGGACCACAAAAAGCAGCAGCTATTGAAAAATTTCCTGTTCCGAAAAATACGCACGGCATCCAAAGATATTTAGGACTTAGTTTCTTTAGAAGATTTGTTCCTAAGTATTCTCTCAAGGCAGCACCATTGTCTGAACTTACGAAAAAAGATGCAATGTTTGTTTGGGAAAAAGAGCAAAGTGAGGCTTTCGAGGAATTTTAAAGTAATCTTATTAAAGCACCGATTCTAGCTCATTATGATCCTCAAAGTGAAACTGAGGTACATTGTGATGCAAGTTCAATCGGATTGGCCGGAATATTGTTTCAAAGATAGTAAAAGGAATTGGAGGATGATTTATTGCGTTAGCAAGAAAACTACGGAAACTGAACGAAAGTACCATTTGAGTAAATTAGAGTTGATGTCAATTGTGTGGACATTAGAAAGGTTAAGGCAGTTTCTCATAGGAATAAAGTTTACAATCGTTACGGACTATCAAGTACTCGTGTATCAAAATGCTAAAAAGTTATCAAATCCTCAGATGGCAAGATGGTTTAACCTCATGCAAGAATACGATTTTGAGATTCTGCATGGATCAGGTGAACGAATGAAACACGTAGATACACTAAGCAGAGCAGCTGTTGAATAGCCAGAAGATACCTTGCACAGTATTATTGAGAATAAATTTGAAGTTTGTGTTACCTTGACTACAGAAGAACAAGTTTTAATGATGCAAAATTCAGACATGGAACTACGTTATATTGATAGAGATATTCAAGAAGGAAGAGGACAGGTTGGAATCTGAAAAGAAAATGATTGAAGGATATGTTCTCAAGCAGAATAAGATTTATAGAAAACACAAGGTTAAGGATAAAGAAATTCTACCATATGTAATACCAAAATCAATGAGGAAAAGTATAGTAGTTAAATTCCACGACCTCATGGGACATTTTTCTGTCGACCAAACTGTTAGTAAAATAAAAGAATTATATTGGTTTGCATTTATGAAGCGTTATGTTCTAAGACATATTTCAATGCGTTTTGAGTGTTTGCAGGACAAAGTTCCAGGAGGAAACAAAGCAGGGATATTTGAACCCTCAAGCAACAGGTCACCCTTTGAAAACTCAGCCAAAATACAGGGGACCATTGATAATTACTCAACTTTTACCAGGTGACACTTACAAAGTGACTCAGTCACAAGAAAAGGAAAAGGGACACTTTTTCATTACCATCGCCCATGTAAGTCAACTAAGACCGTGGAGAATTCCCGCTGACACAAGTGATTCCAGTGATATTAAAGTTGTGAACTTTAATTTAATTAAACGTTTTTCATTCTAAATTGAACTTTAAAAAAAGAACTTTTTACAGTATTTTATATTGAATATAGTGTATAATTTTCATTATGTACTAATTATTTCTTTTCTTTTTATAAGTAGATTAGCAAATATAAAATTAGTATATTTTCTAAAATTTTGTTAAATTTAATGGTTAAAAATAGTAATTATGTCTACTGAAGAATTATTAAGATTTGTAAGTATGTTTATTTTTATTTTGTGATATTTTGAAATTTTAGTATGTATTATTTTTAGTTTATTAATGTCTAGTAGTATTGTTTGTATTAATGAGGAGATTCATCGGTCAGTCTGGCCGAATATTAACATCAAGCTGTAATATTACTTAAAAAATGAGTGGGCCACTAGATGGCAGTGCTTAATATGTCATGTTGAGAGAGATGTACAAGAAATCGAGAGAAGAAATTGTGTGAAGGAGTTAACTAAAAGATGTCTGTAAATAATCCTATTTGTAAATAAATCTTTAAATATTAGTAAATTTATAAGAACTTCTTCCTTCTCCACCTATGCCACTTTCACTCATCGTCTGATAAATAGAATGGAATCGATAACAGAATAATTAGTATACTACAGTGAGTTAGACTTAGATCTAATCATACAAAGAGTCTCATGTTCAATGGAAATAACAGTAATGTGAGAAAAAAATTTTTCTTTAAAAACATTCTTTTTCTTTTTTATAAATCAACTTTGGTATTTTTTTCCAACTAGATTTGGAAGAGTAAGTAGAAATGATAATCATCTCTACATTCTGTCATAATACCTTTCCATGAAAATTTTGCATTTTATTGCTGTGGTAGAACAACTTTGCAATGAAGAGTAATATACAAATATCCAGTTACCAACAAATTCAATTCATAATGAAAATTAGACTATTTATTACTTATTACATTTATTGTTGTCCTGAGATCACTTTGCTTTTTAAGCAAGAGATGAATACAAAATTTAGGCAGATATATACATGAATCTGTTTAGAACAGCATTAGTTAAATAGCTAAGTAAAGACATCATATGCCACAACATAAAACACATTCTTAACAAATACATTTTTCTTGACAAAGATAACTATATATGTATTTTTAATTCAATACAGGAACACAACAGTCTTATAAGTAGTCATGTTTCCATGTGTACAAAAGTGTATACATCTTAACCTATAATTATTACACTGCTTTTAAAATGCATATCAATTTTTCAACAGACAAAATTTCATGAGTGTAAAACTATAAAAAACTCTTTTATTCCATAATTACATAAAAAATATTAAAATAAATAAAACATTAAAAAAATTATTCAGTTTCACTTTAACATTGTGCAAAAAATTTAATGAACCAATTTAAAATCATTGTTCAAATAATAAATGAATTCTAGAAGACGATTAACAAATTTTAAGCATATATATATATATATATATATATATATATATATATATATATATATATATATATATATATATACATAATTTGATCATAAATAATCATATATTAATAATTGCAAAACATTTTATTTCTCAAGATACTTGGTACTTTACTTAAAGGTTAAATACCAAGTATACTCTGAGAGAGTTTTCAATACAATCAAAAGATAAACGTAAATTGAAACCCTTACTTTTATTTCAGATATAAAGGCCGATTTTATAATAATTTGAAATATTAATCACTATATTGGATTTATGGCTTCAGTAGTATTTTAAGCAGTTTAAAAATTAAAAACATATTGAATTTTTAAGTCTACGAAATTTTATAACAGAAAACTGTGGGAATAGTTTTAATATAATAAAATAAATAAAACAATAAAAATACAGTAATTTGTTATAGAGTTCATTGTAAACATAGATATTTTTTCTTCAACTTTGAATCAAATTATATCACAAATGAAAAATAAACTATGCACAATGGCAAGATAATAAATAAGAGTAATAAGGAACATTTGGATTTATATTTATTAACCAATTATTTAAAATGACAAACAAAATTCCAGGCTCCTATAATTAAAAATGTAAAATTTGACATGAAATATTGCCCATGTTTTTTTTAATTTTCTTATTATTCATTACAGTATAGTTTAGTGAACCACAAAATAGGCGATCTTTTAAATTAATTCATTTATAAATGTTGTCTGAATTATTTTTATAAATTTGTGCATACCAGTTTTCTTTCTAATGATGAATTTTGCCGAGCCAAGCTGATAACTAAGTGGGCAACATTCGAGCTATCAATACACAACATTCGAGCTATCAATACAATATTTCAAGAGAGAATATAAGAAGAGACTTAATATTTTCAATGGTTTGAAATTTATTTTACATTGCTTGTTCCAATGAAATCAGTCCTTTTGAACAAAGAATGACTATTGAAGCAAATAATGCAGTTTTTGATGTATTACAAATATTTTTTTCTTAAATTTTGTATTTACATAACTTCCCACTTATTATAACTACAAAATAATTGCCAACATACTAGGAAAACTGTAAAAAATTAAATTTTATACAGAATTATGAATTTAAATTAAAATAATGTGAAAAAGTTATCACAAATACTTGAACTTCATTACTATCAAAGAGCAATAAATAAATTAGAATTGTCACATCCTACAGATAATGATAAATTAAAAATATAATCATTATATAAAGATTTGAAAAACTGTAACACTATGTTTTGAATGAGAGGTAATGCAATTATTTAATATCTTTGAAAAGATAACTTTAATTTAGGCTGAATTCATTCAATTGTACATTCATTCAATAATATAAAAATAATTTTTCAATGTATAAGATCAAACAGTAACTACATAGTAAAGTATAATTAATGAAAATATAATTAAATGACACAAATAAAAAAAATCATAGTTTTAAAAATTAAAATTTCATTTTTATTCACAATTGACTTTAAAACAAAATATTAAATTCATGAGCTTTGAATTAAAAAATGTTTCTAAAAATATGACAAAAGTTGAACAAATCCTTAATTTCAAGAAGCTATGAATATAATGCTGATTAATAGAATATATAAAACAAATTAAACACAGAAGTCATTTTTTGAATACAAATATGGCAAGTATATTAATTCAGAAATTTTCCTTTTCAAATGTGATATATTTCAATTTAAATACACTCCAAGCAAAATGTAACATAAATTTTAAAACATCAGCAAAACTCTGTACAAGAGTTTTCACTCCTTTGTATATCCTACAGATATAAGTTCCTAACGTTCAACAGTGACATCAAGGTGGCAATTGATATGTCGTCGTAAACTGCTTCTTTGAGAAAATGTTTTCCCACACTTTGCACATTTATGTGGACGTTCTCCTGTATGTGTTACAAAATGGATCTGGAGATGACTGGAGTTATTGGTTGAGTATGGGCAGAGACTGCAACGATGTCGCTTTACTGGAGTACTTTGCCAACGGAGGATATTATTACGATTACGAGATTTCATATCAAATGATGAAAAAATATTTTGGTATTGTTGCAAAGGCATACCACCTATTAAAACTGAAGAAATATTTTTCATGAGATTTTAAAATTAAAATATACAATAAGTCATTTTAAATAAGTATAAAAAATTTAATCCATTAATTTTCTTATTTAATATGTTACTGTTCCAAAATGATTTGTTATAGCAAATAATTTTGTAACAATAATATAAAGGAAAGTAAACAAATTTAACTCATTGAAATTTAGTATAACACTAGACAATGTACACAATTCATTATATTTTTCTAATGAATAGTTAATAATTTTATAAAATCATTAATTGTATAAAATAACCCCATTGTTAAAATTATTTAAAACATATAATAAATATCATACATGTAATAAGATTTAACTTTAAATACTTGAGCACAATTAAAAAATTTTTGTATCTCAATTATTAAAAATTTAATGATTTTAAGAAATTTAATTTTCAATGCATTAAACAAATTAAAATAACTTATCTTGATACAGTAGTTTAACTATAATTCTATACTAATTTTTGAATGACTAAAGAATTATTAAAAATATTAGTAATTCTTTATTTAAAGATAATTAAAATCAAGGATAAAATAATTCTACATGACAAAAATATATTTATATACATTTATTAGACTAAGATGTACAGTAAGTGATTTATGCTGTCAAAATAGAAATGAAACTTATAACACTTTAAACAGCAAATTAATGCCTTGATAAAATAATTGCAATAAATTATTTGACATTTGTGATAGTGTAAATTAATTAAATATCATTGATATACAACAAATGAAATGTATCATTGCAATATAGATTTTAAAAACATTAGGCACTTATCATTAGATATTTAAGGAATGTTTTAATAGTATATAAACATGAATAGTATATAAGCATGAAATACGAGAATTAAAATGCAGATTTGAATATATTTGTTTAAAATATTCTGCGCTGTGTGAATTGCAATAAGAAATATTCTAAATAAGCAACAAATGAAAAATTACTAAAAATATTAGAAAATATATTAACATGTTTAGATCATTTATTAAAGAAAGGCATAATTTTATGTGTTTTAAATTCAACTGTGAAAAACCTTAATTTTATTTCGAAATAGCACTAATACTGTTTTTACAATTTACAAACATTCTGTTTCCTATTCTTTCCTATAAGCAAGAGTTAAAAATTATAAATATTAGGAAACTAATACATTTGTTAATTTATCATAAAAATTAACAAGTCAAAAAACAAAATTACTTATTATAGAAAACAAGAATCCTCAATATATTAAAGCAGTATGACTGAAATGAAATAAATAATTAAAAGTATTTAACTTTAATTTACTTTCAAAGAAATTTTCCTATTGAAAAAAATTATTTTTATAATTGAAGCAAAACAATAATCAATCAAAACGTTGCTTAGAAGAGAAATTTAATTTGCTGATTATGGCACTTTAAACAACTTTTTGTAGTATACTATCATTGAAATTAAATAAATATATAACATATATTACATAAAATATAATCTTTTTATTATATACGATATTTGGTGCTAGCAGTATACAATGACTATTTTTTAACCATTAATTGCAGTTATACACTTCCAATGGTAAAAATATTTTAAAAAAAATTATATTTTTACAAATTGACAAAATCAATAAACTTATTCTTGCAAAGTTTCAAAATACAATTCTTATGAGCTGTCTCGATTTCCTAAATTTTAGTATAAATTTTTTCATATACTATCAAAAGCAATTAAAAATAATTTATAGCTATAGAATTACAATTGATCAAGTTAAGATGCATTAAGTTTCTTAATTTAAGGAATTTTCCTCCATTAAGAAAACACACAGTATTAGAAAAGTTTTAAGGAATCATACTATAAGCAAATTAAAATATCAAATGCTTTCATTTGCTGTGCTTTAAAAGTTAGAGACAAGCAATATTCTTAATATTTATTATGTATAACTATAAATTAATTTTTTAAAATTGTAACATGCTTTTATAAAAATCAATGAAATTGTTGAAAAATATTATAATTTAAATTAATAATTCATATTAAAAAATTCTTTACTGTTACAAGTTTGCCGATTTTTGCACACAATAACAAATTCTAACTAAGAAATCTGTGTGAAAATTTTTATACAGCTTAAATAAACAGTGAATTGTGCAAAATCTGCATTTCACACTGTTTGCACGAATGCATAAATTAACTTCAACAATGATTCAAATAACACGTAGATCGGATTTTGTAAATGGAATTACATATTTATAACTATTAGTTGATAAAATTGCTATTAAACACTGTTAACAGCAGATTCTTTCTATAATAATAAACAACATAAGTTAAAAAATATAAATTCATGCTATTAACTAGTACAAATATGAGGAAAAAATAACCTTTTAAATTAATACATAAGTTCCTCACAACACATCTAAGTACATCAATTTCACACAAATTTTGTAATTCTAATAGATTAATTTCACATCATTCAAAGATAACAGAACTTTTTTGTGAGGTTTTATGTGTAAAATATTGAAATACATAATAAAATATTTCTTTGTAATTGAATTGCCATAAAAATCTAGATAACATACATAATCTGAATCAATGATTTCATCTATCTCGAAAGAAAGAGTAAGTTAATTTTAGAGCATTTATTTAATTAGACTTTAATTTAATCCAATTTCACAGAATGTATCTAAAGCGATTATTTCTATATTAATAACAGATCAAATTACACTCAAAATTTTGCCAATACAATTTCAAAATTTGACTACTTGGCAAAATAATTTGTATTTCTCACATTATAAGATTAGATAATTATATTTTAAAGTATACTAACACTAAATCATTTAAAAAATTGTAGGTGATAAAGTAACAAAAAATATAAAAAGTCAGTGATTTAAATTTAAATGCGTAATTTGCCTAAATGTAACTATTAAGGGAGTGCTAACAAATATAAGTTATTTACATAAAGTATTTTTTCCATAATTATACAATAATGTTATGTATTTTTAAAATTTTATAATTTTTATGACAAAAAAATTTCATGTTACATTAATGTAAGTTAAAATGCTATTGAAGCCCAGATAATCAATTTTTAGCACAATAAATTATTTATATAAAAATAATGCAACATACTATCATAGAACAAAAACTTTAAATATTAATGACTATTATTTATGTCACAAATAAACCACTATTTTCTATCTAAATCAAATTATCATAGAAATAATTCCTTCCTTATACCTGATAAATAAATGTAGACAAAAATTTTACATAATATATATATATATATATATATACATAATATATATATATATATATATTATATATATATATATATATATATATATATATATATATATATATATATATATATATATATATATATATATATATATATATATGAAATATGTAATTATACAAAAATAATACATAACAAAAGATAAGTCTCCATTTTAAATCACTACCATAATTACAATTCAAATATTACTTAAATAGTATTTCAATAAAATATTAAATACATATTTCTAGAAGTTTAATATGAAACAAATATCAAGATAGATGATTTGCATTTTAAATCACTAGGCATCATATTTATACATAGTAAAAAGTAGTAGTAGAAAAATTATGTATTGCATCAAAAATATATACATAAATATACCAGAAATTAATAAAGAAATAATACATGGTGATTAATTTAATAATTAATTTTAGTCATCATTTTAATAATTTTATGTCATGCATTAAAAATATCTTGTAAAGTTTAAATAAATTTTATTTTAAAATAAACAATATATGAAGAGAAATAACAAAATTAAATAACTAACATTTTTTAAAATATTGGAAATATCGAGAAAAAAATTACTTTATTCTTAAAAATATTTGTATGAAAAATCAGTAGTAGAATCTAATTTCTTTTTCATTGGAAATACCTTAATGTTTCTTGAAAATTATCCCTTGGGTAATTTTTTTTCATTCAGATTATTTACATGGATTTTCTCTAATGAGTAATGCACAAGTTTTGTAAGTTATCACCCAAATTATAAAATGAGCACAAAATGACATTCATAAATTTTGTTTTCATTGTTTTGTTGAAATATTTTATTGTTTCAAAAGTTGACAATAGATAGAAAAGACTTAAAACAGAGAATGTATAAAAGAATCAATAGTTCTGAAAACATTTGCAGAAAAATTGATAATTTCTATGGTACTTCATAAACTGTTAATACTAAAATATAAATCTAATTCATCTAAAATTGGGCCTTAGAAATAAAAACATATTTCAAAGAATGTTATTTAAGAAAATGATTTCATATTTAGGAATTCAAAATTTAATTGAATCTCTGCATCCAGAAATCATATGGGCAAATATTACTTTGAAATAATGTTAATGCTATTTTTGCATTTTTCATTAATGCCTTTTATCATTTAATACATTTCTGGCTTAAATGAAATTCTATTGTAAAATATATAAGTACATTAAGCTATAAAAGCAAAAACAGAATGATTTGAAAATTAACTTTTAATTTAAGTGGAACAAATGAAGTATTAGATGTAATATTTGGTAAAACAAAGAGCAATAACTGAAAACATCAGCATAAAATTAACTTCATATTCCAATAAGAATTGTTATTTTAAAAATGATAGTATCCTTATTCAGTACAAATGTTAAATTATTTTTAAAAACCCCGCAAAATTATGTCAGTGTAATCAATAAAATATATATATTTATGAAACCAAGATAAATAGTTAATTTCATGTCTTTGAAAAATTTAAATACAGAAAAAGATGATGAAATCAAAAATTCTAAGGGATATAAAATGTGAACTTACAATTTTTAACTAAATTTAATTAAAAAAATATAAATGAAGTTGAATTAATAAAATTTATTTTCTATTATTTTTCACACAACTGAATTTTTTATTAACTTAAAAATAAACAACTTGTACAATTCTATTATTATATTAAAATATAATCTAGAATTTTCCAAAAAAAGGTATTTTTGTTCATTTTAATTAATGGTAACAATTGTTAAAAACATGCAATTCATTTTCAAAGCATGATTTAAACGTTATAGTAATATCTGACATTTCACTTTTTTCTTTTATGCTTCCAACATTTTGTCTTTGGACTTTGACTGTTAGAGATTAGAGGCTGTTGGGCCTATTTGAACGCAAGATTTTAAGAAGTATCTTTGGAGGTATGAAGTAAAACAGTGTCTGACGCAGAGGATACAATTCAGAAATCTACCGAATGTACAAGGAGCCATACGTTGTACATCACATTTAAGTAAGCAATCTTTATCGGGTTGGACATGTTATTAGAATGAAGGATAAAAAACACTTAGGGAATTTTCTTTTTGCAAAACCCATCAGCATAAGAAGAGGAAGACCAAAGCTGAGATGGGTGGATGCAGTCGAAGAAGACTCTAGGGTCCTTGGAACAAAAAATTGGAGGAGTTTGGTTGCCGGTAGAGGTAGCTGGAAGAAACTTGTTTAGAAGGCCTTGGCCCCTGGGCTGGCGCGCCATGAATGATGAACATTTTGTCTGATACTTTTGTTGTCCTACACTTACATTTTTCACATAAGGACTAATTCGGTTAGGAGCAATATTTAAAGGGGGTTTTCAACTATTACAGTCAGGAGCACCAAATATTTCCACATTTAATTAATTTTTAGTAAATGTTGACAATTCCACAACATCTAAGTGATTATCATATTGGAATATTCATACATTTCTGAACTCATAGATTGGATTATTAGAAAAATATTAAAATATAACAATAAAATAATCCAAATAATGTTTGATTCAAAATAATATTATAGTGTCATTTAAACTTCTCCCTTGTACATTTTTTGTTAATTTTTCTGATATTTATAATAAGCTTTTAGTCAATTTTAGTATTGATAATATTGCATCATCATTTTCCAACAAGAAGCATAATATCAACAGAAATAATCACAATCAGTATTTTTAAAAAGGAAATATTTTCAATCGGTAAGAAATTTGCTTTTTTAAATAATTTTTATTCAATAAGTATTTACTCGTGAGTATAAAGTATTCATTGTGAAATAAGTCAACATAAAAATAATGCTTCTGATAAAAAAAAATATAAAATCATACATTACTATCATAATAAAGCATTCATGAGAATGATTTTATTTAATAATAAAACTCGTCAAAGGAAAAAGTATAAAATAAATTGATTTATTTTTTAAAAAAAATTTCTATCCTTGATGCCATGATAAAGCATTTACACTACAAATTTATGATTTAATGACAAAATTACTTATTGAAATATAGACGCAGAAGTGTGTTGTATTTTAAAGATTTGATAACAATGACATCAACTGAATAGAAACAACTATATTGAAGAAAATTTTCCTGATTATTTTTTAAACAAGAGAGAAATGTATTTAAAAATCATGCCATCATTTTATCACAAATATATACATACATTATCGAAATGAAAAAAGTATAAATACCAGAAACAAATATAAACAACCTATAAAAAATTCCAATATGGTACTTAAATAACAAATTAAACAATGCAAAACACTACTATTTTTTAAATTTCAGCTGTCAAAAAATGCTTACATCTTATTTGTTTCATCTATTATTAATATTTAATACAATTGGCAGAGAATTTTCTATGTACCTAAAATGAGGTTTATTGAGTTAAACATTAGTTTTATAACTTGACATTTTTAAGCACATTCTTGTTGGTAAAGAACATTGCAATATAGAATTTTCAAAATTCACACAAAAATGATAAAAAAAATGAAAAAGGAAATTACTAATTCTTTAAAAAATAAATTTGTAGCATTTGACATAGTTATTAGATAGGCAAGGCAATACAGAATAAATTCAAATACAAAATATAAGAAATTAAAACAGCTGATGCATTAAGTTCAATGCATAAAATACAAAAACATGGGCATTTTATAATCACAACTCACTTACTTTAATTACATTCCAATTTAAATAGATAACAAAAATTTAAAAATATTTTTTATTTTACTCCAAATGGAATGCATTTCAGATACAATAAGTATTCTATAAAGCGAATAATTATCATAACATAAATATATATGTTTGTTCTAAAAATGGAAAGAATTACATAAATACAAATTGAATTATAATAAGCTATTTGCATAAACATATACAAAATAATAGCAGAATAAATTTAGGATTTTCAATCCGATGTAAAAATTAGAAATCTCGGTACAGAAATGTGTATGAACTATAGTACCTATTGATGTTCATAATTATGAACATCAATAGATATTAGCCATACATGAGATATAAATATTTATGAAAGGTGTATAATTACATTATAATTATTATAAACATTAGTTTATATTCAAGTTCAATCTCTTTTCAATGTACATCAATATGATACATTTCTCAAACAGTTCCAAAAGCATTCTCATTAACATACATCTAAACATATATTCAGAAGAATGGAAAAGAAATGGTTCATTGAATAAATTCAGCTGTTTCTGTAAACTTAAAATGATAAATAAAACAGTGTGACGATCAAGTATGAAAGAAATCTTACAGCAGATTGCAGCTGCTCAGTAACTCTATGCCACTTTCTATATGATTAAACAACATAAAGCATCAGTTGCTTGCAGTGATAGGAAGAGTGACCACATTCTCCCTCAATGAGTTGCTGGAGCTCTGGTGGTAGAGGACATGTCCATGATAATCTACAATGGCCAAAGTCCTACCACCAAAGTGGCATGCATATGGAGTGAAAGGTCTAGATCAGGGGTGACATTGTCATCTGGCTGTGGTTCAAAATTATGAAGCACTTGGTGATAAACAAGTAATCCAAAGGTGTTGAAGTTAAGGTACAGTCTGGGGCTTGCCTTACTTGTTAATTATGTAGATCATGTTTGTGTAAAATCTGACACAGGATCTCATTGTTTGAGAATATAATTGGGGATTCTTGTCCAGGTTTGGTGTGCCACTCAATGGTCATTTTTTTGTGTACGAGGGCAGGGTTTACAATTTAAAGCAGATTCAGAAATAGTTCAAATATTAAATTAATTAGAAGAGGGAAATCAAACCCGTAAACAATTGAACCTGATGCTAAAATGTTAACTATTCATCAACAAACTTAGCACATTGCTCTTGAGGATTACATTGATCTTCCAGGTTGGAGTCAGAGGCAAGATTAACAATACTGCATTTAAAAACATTACTCATTACAAAATTCAAGAAAACTTGACAGTTAAAAAAAGCGATTTTAAAAAAAGTTCGATAACTTAGCAATTTTGAATATGAAATGTATGTATATTTTAACCCTTTGACTGCATTTGATATATCAGAACGTCATGCATTAATTTGACAAAAGTCGCACATGACGTTCTGATTTGTCGTTGAAAATGAGACAGTATTTAACACGTTCATTCTTATTTATTTCAAAGTAACAATGATAGTGAAATAAAACCAAGATGCAAAAGACGTACAAGATAATTATCAAGCAGTGATAGTGAATCTTCTCCTGAGGAATTAGATCAATGGATTTGGGAAGAAAAAGACAATGTACCTAATGTAAAACGGTTTCGTGAAGTGTCTGGAATAAATCCTTTGTGTTTGGGAAGGCTAGATGCTACTCCTAAACCTTTGGCTGTTTTGAATGAAGTCCTAAATGAAGATTTTTGGAATAGCATAGTGGAAGAAACAAATAGATATGCCAGACAAGTGAAATAAAAGGTTTTGGAAAAAAAGAAACAAAAGGTGGGAGACAATAAATTCTAATAACTGCATGAAATATGCTGTTCTTACAAATTACTCTACCCCAAAAAATTAAACATGCTCCAAATGCAAAAAATTATTCGAATAAATGTGCATCCAAAGGGTTAAAAGTTTGTGGATTTTTTAAAGGAAGAATTAGATAAATAAAACATCAGCATGTTTACCATTTACAAAAGCTTATTTGGTGAAAGACTCCTGGGGAAAAGAAACAATACTGTATTTATCAATTGTGAAAAGTACATTTTTGGAATTAAGACCTCATTAGGCAATGAAGTAGGGCATTTTGCAATAGGTCTTTCTCTGAATGATAATTTCTAGTTTGCTTGAGAGTTTATTTAATTATATCATGAATACACACATATCTATAGAAGATAAAGGAGGAAAACATAAATTTGGTTTAAAGAGTTTCATGTGATTCACAAAACCTGTTCAGAGTATGACATTAAAATCACTCAGGGAGACCTGAATGCCAAAACATGAAAGATGAATTTAGAACAAGGGTAGAAATTACAGTTTGTATGAAAATACTAATGATAATAGGTAAAGATTGATGTATTTTGCTACTGAGAATGATAAGACAACATCCAGCACCTTATTTAATAATAAAAAAATGTACAAACAGTGATTTGGTGCTTAATTGAGGAAGAGGTGCAAAGCCAAAATGATCATGCAATTATTAACTTAAGGATGTTTTAGATATACAGAGTTAGACAGCATTAAGAAACAATCTGCGATTCTGATCGGTTTTTGGTCAAGAATAATTTAAAAACAAAAATCTCAAATATTTGTAAGATACAGAAAAGCAGAAGCATTTTGACTGTGACAAGATGAAGAATGGAACAGGGTTAATCAAATTTCTATTAAACTTACAAAATTAATTAAAATATTTTATCGAAATAAATAATAGGAAAGATAATTATAGCATACTAGAAAATGTGGTCGATCATATTGCTAAAAATATAGAATGTATTCTTGATAAAGATAAATTGAAAGATTTTCAGGATGCATGCTGGTATCACAAAAGTGGTAGCATATAAAAACCAGCAAACAAAAATGTTTAAAAAATTTCCCCATAAATAAATTCATTTAAAAGCATGGATTAAGAGTAGCATCTGTCTCACATGAAAAAGGAGATGCATTAAAGGGTTCAAATTGCATAAGTATGCTTTGTTCATTTTATAAATTATTTTCCAATATATTATTCAACAAATTAATGATTTATCACCAGCTTCAGTAAAAGAAAATCGATAATGTAATAGATGTTTCAGTTAATATATGTCAGATGAAAGGCAATTTGATATAGAGATAAAATATTTTTCTACGAACTTTAGAATGACCAATGGCTTGGTGAACAAAGAACTGCTTACAAAGAAATATAAGAAAGTTATAAAAAAACACATATCTAAAAATCTTTATCAGAAAAATAGCTGTCAATTTAAGGAAAACTAAATTAAGAGTAAAAATTCAGAATAACCTGTTATTACCAACTGTATGTTTAATGATCTTAGCCAATAAGATGCATTGGTTTATCTCTTCTCAATATAGTTTGAAATATTATTAAAAATTCTAAAATAAAGGAACAATTTTTACAAATTGATTAAATTCTTCACATTAGCAAATAACTTTGCTAACATTATTTGGACCCAAGATGCAATTAAACAAGCCTTAGTCTCAATTAGCTTTAATAATCCTGATCTTAAAATTAGAAGATATAAGTTTCAAATCTGCCATTGTTTCCAAAATATTTATACCTGATATGAACAAATTAAACAATATAATTTTAACTATAAGGAGTATGTTAGCAGCTGCAACTCTGTGACTGAGTTGCAACTGCTAACAGATGTTCTAAACAGAATGACTAATAGAGCTGAAGAAACTTTTACTATGATGAAAAAATTAAGATAAATATTTGATGTAATAAATGCAGTAATCATGGAAATAGAAAAATTAAACTGGAAATTTATATATCATTTAAATTTTCAGATATTATTAAACTTTTGAAATACAAAAGATTATGTGTGTGAACCAATTAAAGATTTTCATGGATAGACTGTTTTTTAACTGAAAAAGAAGGAAAAAATAAAGTAAATTAACTGTTCTAGGGGAGGGGGAAAATCTCTGAAACTTAGCAGTTTGATAAATTGATAAACTTTAGCCAAGAATGGAAATCTGAGAAGTTTCTATTCTTCAGTTATTTTTCTTCAGAACACCATGAAATGGAAATCGGAAGAAAATAAATGAGAACAAGAAATTAACCAGAGTCTATGAAATTGTATTTAGAAACACAACAAACATCTATGTGTAATTTGAGTCTCAAAAGCCTGAGCTGTCACACTAAAAATTAGAATAATAATTATTCAGAAAAACCATAAATGCCCAGACAAAAAATGGGAAATTTCATTCTCCTGTCACATTGTTTGTAACAGTTTAATATTTCAATTTTATCTACATTTAATTTAAACATATAATAACAGAACTTACTAATATTTTTTGTTAATATTAATTTCAGAGTTGTTAGTTTATTAGCATTATTTCATTCGAAATAACTTCTAAACAATAAGTGTATTTAACTGTTAATAAAAGTATAGGACAGAAGTAATAATTATATTAAAATATTTTTGTTTATTTTCTTGTATGACAAATTACTGATACATAGAAAAAAAAATTATTTCCATGCATAAGCTTTAATATATCAATATTAATGCAGAATGTGATGGTTTATCATATGAGGGGTGAAAAATTAATTTTAATAATTCAGTAAGGTTTCACAAAACATACTTTGTTCTATAATTTCCTTTTGTAAAATAAGGTAAAAAAATCACATATAAAGTAAAATAAGATGTTTAATTAAAATCAAATTAAAATAATCAACAGTTACATGTTATTATAAAGAGCAATAATAAAATTAAAAGGGCTTTTGTAAAGTAGTTTAGAAATGCTTATTGAACAGTAAAAATACTAGTAGAATTATCATAATATTATTATTGGAATTGAAAATTTATAAATATATTCTATAGTTGAAATCTAATGAGTTTAAGCCATGAAAATTACACATGCTAAGAATTCTGTTCTAAGGACGTGCAAAATAAGCAAACATCTATAACTCAATACTAAACATATAATCTTTTAATTTGTTTTAAGTATGTTGTAATGTATGTTTAGTTTTCATAAATTACTAAAATTTTGCTGAGCAAGAAGTTTTTGAAGAAAAATCAAATGTATTCAAAAAATTAGTTTATATATGAAAATTTATATTAAAAATAGTTCTTAATTGCTTATATATCATTTTATGATACCATTTTATGTAAGTCATCTTTATATTGCCTCAAGCATCTGTAATTTAGAATTAAGAGGAATTTTCAAGAATGGAATTTATTAACAGAGTTATATAGGATATTTCCTAAAAATTGCACAAATTTAAAAAAAAATGATATATGGAGATAAACAAAATGAAAAAGATGCATGTTCATTTTAAGAATTGAATATATGATATGGAAATTTTGAACTGACTAACAAATATGCTAAATAAGTATACTATATTTAAAGCACATATAGAAAAATATCATAAATATTCATCACTTATATTTCACATTCAGTTTACTGACTACAGAATGCAATGTTACCTTTGGCAAAATTAGTATCAATTTTTTGAATTTCTGTATTAGACTTTCATAGTTTTAATAATAGCCCTATTACTTTCTTCACTTTTGATTAATCATTGCCAATTTATTTCATATCAAAATTTAGAAATCTCAAGAAATACAAAGTTATCATAAATGCATAAGTAACATTAAAATCATTATTTCTAAATACACAAAAATTTTACATGAATGCTTATAAATAATTTTTACATAAACATTTAATTGAAATTTGATACACTAAAAACTAGAATTAAAAAAAGTAAAAAAAAAGTAGAATTTTTTTCTTTTAAATATTGAAAAAAAAAACATTCTTGCAATGAGTGTAGAGTTCGTAACTAGTATCACTAGAAAATTATCTATAAAATAAGAAAAACTTTGGTTTCAAGTAAATAAAAATCTTTTAAGTAATTAAAAAAAAAGAAAAACTAAGCAATTTAAATATTGGAATTTAGTGATAAAAATAGTGCTCAACAAAATATTGACATTATAAATAGATTTATTAACTTCAACTACAATACCAATTTATGAACAATACTGTGAAATTCTGGAAATGGTGAAAAATGAGAATAAAGCTGAAAATCACTTAAACAGAATGAGCACATTTTCAAATTACAATAGTTTTCATATAAATGAAGAAAACAGGGTTAGCAAGAAATAAGTTTCCCACTTCAGAGGGCTGTAGAATACGTTCTATTTGTTCAAATGAAATAAAATTTGAACTACAGATAATACAAATGATGCGTTTGACATTTATTAAAAAAAAATAGTACAAAATTTCACCGATAGATGGCGCCATAACACACATAAAACATTCTATATGCTTTATAAATGTTAAATAATAATAATAAAAAAGTAGCATTACAACTGTTCAATATGCCTCCCTTCATTTTCAACAATGTGGTCTAGTCACAGAACCATATTTTCGACAGCAGATCGGAGTGAGTCTGTTGGAATATCAAGGATATGGCGCCGAAAGCTGTCCTTCAGATCTGGTACAGATGCTGGCCTTCTACGGTAGACATTGTCCTTCAAAAAACCCCACAACCAAAAGTCGCAGGGGGTGATATCCGGCGAATGAGAAGGCCATGCTGAAGAGAAATGACTGCTGACAACCCGTGCCTCAGTAAAATGCTGTGTTAGCAGTTGCTTTACACAACAATCAATATGAGGAGATGCGCCATCCTGCATGAAAATGATGTCCTGAAGGCATCCACGCTGCTGAAGTTGTGGGATTACAAAATCAGCATATCTTGGTACTGTTGTCCTGTGATCGAACAGGTTTTGATTCCATTTGCAGTTATCTCTTCAAAAAATACAGTCCAATTACAAAAGTAGCCATAAACCCACACCATACTGTCACTTTTTCAGGATGCAAGGGTTTTTCCTGGATAGTGCGAGGGTTTTCACCTGCCCAAATTCGACAATTGTGGGTGTTGAATTGCCCATTAAGTTGAAAGTGGGCTTTATCAGTCCACAGAATATTGCATGGCCAAGTAACGTCAACCACCATTCGAGAAAGGAACTGAAGTGCAAAAGTTTTACGAACCTCTGAGACCCCATCCTGCAATAAGTGCAGAGGCTTGATTTTGTAACGATAAAAATGCAAAAATCACTGTAAGATTTTTTGTAGAGTGGAATACGGCATATCCAATACATGGGAAACAACTGGCACACTCACACTACCATCCGGCAACTGACTACTGGCATCAACAACCACGGTAGCCACATTTTCGATGCTAGAAGACTGGATTGGCTTTTGTCCTCTACCGGCAAGAATTGCAAGTTGTCCAGTTCTTTCAAATTTTTGCATCATCTTGTGAAACACACATGGAGACATTGGACCTCTTCCTATCTGCTTCATACGGCGAAATTCTTTTACAGCTGCAATGGAGTTCTGCTGGTTTTGGTAGAACAATTTTACAAGTAGTTGTTTTTTTGCAAAGAAGGCATGATGTGCTTAGAAGTAACTAATGCTTGTTCAGAATCCGCCTTCTTTTTACCCAAAGATAATGCTAATAGGCATGCACTGTACAGCAAATGACTTTTCATATTTTCAGTTTATGCAAATAAGTACCATTAGTATTACAGCGCCATCTAAAGGCAAAATTTTATACTATTTTTTTAATAAATGTCAAGCGCATCATTTGAATTATCTGTAGTTCAAATTTTATCTCATTTGGACAAATAGAACGTATTCTCCAGCCCTCTGAAGTGGGAAACTTATTTCTTGCTAACCCTGTATATCCACAATATCATTTATTATGTATAAAATCTTCAGAAATGAAGAAATTATTTATTTCTTAATATTACTAATTTATTTTAAAAAAGGGGGTTTGACACATGTTCTAATATTAAGCAGATTAACTTAAATAATCTACATAAAACATTTTATTTATGAAATGTTATTGCAATTTTTACAAAATGTGATGATTAATTATTTAAACTTAAATAACTATAAATCGTTGAAAAGAAATTTTACATGCTTCACCATATGTCGTCTCATAGTAGCACTTTGAGCAAAACCTTGACCACAAATTTTACAAACATAAGGTTTTTCTCCAGTGTGAGTATTAATATGGTCTTTAACATGTGAAGATATTGGAGATAAATAAGGGCAGTATGGACAAAAATGGATTTTTCTTCTAGGATATTTTTTAACACATTGCTTTGGTAGATCAGTTGTTAGTTCTAGAAAAGAAACAATTAAAAATTGTGATTAAAAACAAATATATTAATCATTTAATAAATATATACATGAATTCACAATAATCTTTAAAAGACATGATGCTAAGCTAAGTATACTTTTACTTTTTATGTCTGTAATTTTTTATATGAAAAATAAATTGATTGCTCCTAGATTAACAGTATATAATTTGATTCATATTCACAAGTAATTTTTTAACCCAAGAAATTTTTCTTTACTTGGCAATTTTTTTTTGTATACAGGTAAGCAAAATGAACCAAGTACAAAGAGGAAAATAATGAACAAGAATTTCTGTCCCAAAGACAGTTATTAACTATTTAATAAATAAGAATAGATGGATCATGAATTATTGCACGAGAAAACAATATCAGTTTAATATATGAAATGCAGCCAATGTATGATCCACTAATTAAATTTGGGTTCTTTTAACATAAAAATTTACACATAAAAATCATAGTCAATATTATCGTAAATCAAAACAGTCCGGCAATAAAAAATATTTCTCCTATTTTTTATTTTCCATCTGTTTCAGTTTTGAAGTGTTCTATTTCTTTACTCTTCTCTTTCCCAATTTTGTTTTTCAAACCGAATGATACAAGTGTTAGTGCTGACTACAGTGAGGAATATAATCTAACTTATCTTTATTTGCTGATGGATTGCTGAAGGAAGATTAGATTATTTGTTGTCAGTAAAAACTATAAAAAAATCATTACCAAGCTCTGTGAAATAGCAAAAGAATGATTGAAAAGAATTTGATAGTTGTATTAATAAATTTCATTCAAGGAAAGTATAACACAGTGGTATTAATGAAAATTCTAATCATACTTATAAAAGATTCATAAAAAAATAAATAAATGAAAACACTTTTAATAATAATCAAAATGTATCAAATTAATCAAGACTGTGTTTGCCTTTAATTTTTACCAATTACGTTAAGTAGTTTTAAGAAAGATAATTATAAAGATTATTAATAACGAGTAACACAATGTATTTAGAACAGTTAATAAATATTAAATATAAGTTTAGAAATTCAAAATTAATCTAATAGGGATTCCAGACCACAAAGAAGCCTGAGATCCCAACAAAAATAAACAAAAAATATCAAAATTGGATACAAAAAATTAGAAAAATGGTTTTGAGAAAAAATTTACGAGTTAAATATGGAAAGTTTGAAAATTATGCAACAAATGATGGTTTCTTTGTTACTCAATGTTAATTTTTTTTACACAAGGGGTAATTAAACCATGACCAACAGTTTAAAATGGATTTCAAACCACTACAAACATAACTTCAATAATTTTGAGTGATACCATGCCCAAGGTAGGATTCACAAATTTTTATATTGAAGGCCAGAGTGTTAACCATTAGGCTTTCAGCACAGCTATATATCATGTGAATATGATCTGAATATCAAATGGAAATCTATGATCATCTTTGCTACATAAATTAAATTTGTTTCTCAATAAATGACAGGAGATACATAAACAGGAGACACATTGACAGGAGATACATAAACAGAATATAAGGTACTCCAATTTTCTTTCAGTACTATATGATAAGTAAAATCAACAGCTCCATTATTTTTAATAGATGTCATTTGATGTGTGTGTGTGTGTATACATAACATAAAATGTTGTCAATCTTTTACAGAAGGAATTCACTAAAGGTAATATTTATTGATATATAGATTTTCCTTGGCTATCTTTAATATTACATCTTCCCAAAATTTTAATAACAAAAATGTGTTCACTATATCAGTTTAATAACAATCTTACAAATGATTTTTTATGCCTTATATAGAACTACTACAATATTCCCTCTTAGGATCAACTATAATTAATCATTTTTCTACAAGAGAATTTTTTTTTTCTGAGGTAAACTTCCAAAACATATTTTTTCTTTTTCAGTCCAATTGTATACACAAACAGAAAATATATTTAGTAAGAAAAAAATATCATAAAAATAATTACTGAATTCAGTCAGATAAATTTTAAATATCAAACTAAATACATTGAACAATTACAGATGGTTGGTTGAGTTTTGTGGTGCAAGGTCCAAAATAGGATAATCTGTGCCAAAACTATGATTTCGTGTCGTATTACTAATTTTATCAAAATCCAAGCAACATTAAAATGCAAAAAAATATTTGTATGATAAAAGATATATATATATAAAACTAAATATATAAAATTGCAAAATTAAATAAAATATAAGAAATCTATTGCTCTTAAAAAGGCAAATAAGCTCAGTGGGGTGAAACCCCCAACAAATCAAATAAATTTAAAATGTCCATTATAAAAATATATAAAAATGAATTGTTAAAATCAAGACATGAAATTAAAATATGATGCATATGGTTCATCACATGATTCACACCATGAATTTAACAATTACAGAATATAATCATCCAATGACACAAGTGATTGTAATTTTTTCTACATTATTATGCAATGATAGATTTTAGAAAATGATAAATGTATTTGCCAATAAATATTTTTAAACTCTATTGTTCTATTAGATTTTATGGTGAGAGGTTTAAATTACTAATTTTCTATTCCATTCAAAATGCAACAACATTTTTAACACTGACATTTTAAATTAAAGATGGAATATTTGAAATATAGGTTTCTCTTAAAACATATTTAATATCATTTACAACAATGAACCACCAATCAAGGGAGATTTATTTATATTTTTTATTTATATTTATTAACTGACTTTTATTTTGTTTGTCAAGATATACAGAAAGCAAATATCAATGTAAGTTAACATAAAAATACTTAGAATTTGAATTTTTAACTATGTTAAAGGAAATATTATACAATTTGTGAGAACTAAATTTAAAATATTTTTTCTATTTAAAACCGACATGATAATAAAAATTATCATAGTATTTCAATAATAATGGCTCTCAGATTTCACGATAGATTGCTGTGTTTCTCAATTTCAGCAATATCAATTTATTAAGTATCTCTCTCAATATCATCTTCTCTCAAATTATCTCACAGAAAATTATTTAAATTTCAGGAGAAAAATTTTAAATTTAGGAGCATTTGCATTATAATTCAAACAAATTTTAAATCTAAACACAAGAAATTTGTTATTAACATTCACTATTTTTTAGATTACAATTGAAAGCATCCATATGCAAAATCGAATATTTATTTAAATGAATAAAACTGCAAATTAATAAAGCATATCAATTAAAAAATTAACAACAAAATATTAAAAGCAAATAATAAAAAAAAACTTTATAAAAGAACTTAAATTTTATTTAAAATAATATAAACAGAGTCGAAATCACAGACTATGCATATTATCTTAATATGTAATCTGAATAAATTTCAAAATAAGTAATTGAAATAAATTCTTAACTTTGTTACAAATAATTTTAATTTATATTTACATACATAAAATCCATGATGTCACTTCTTATAATATTAACAATACAAGGTAGTAATTTCTACTTTTAAAATGTATTTACATTAAATGTTTTTGTAAAAATAATAGTGAAATTGAAAACATTTAAACAGTTTCATGCAGAAATATAAAGAAATGAAACAAAAAATATTTACTAAGCACCTACACAAATTCAAATTTTAAAAAATAACAAGAACATTTAATAATAACAAATCAATAAATTTTATTTTTCTAGTACTCAGGTAAATATCAATCAAATATGCAAGCAAAAGGGAAAAAAGTCAAAAACATGAAATAAAGTCCTATAAAAGTACATTTTTATGCACTGCGGCAACATGTTTATTCATGTGTGATTTGTGAATGAAGCCTCTATTACAAATCATGCAGCGAAATGGCCTGTTTCCAGTATGTTTGGTAAGATGATACTTAAGATGTGTAGTATACATTGAAGAGTATTCACAGTATGGGCATTGGTGAATTTTTCTGGCAAAGGACCTCCTTTCCTGATGATTAAAATCTTGAAAAGTTGAACAGCTCACATAAGATGGCATAAAATTAGCTAAAAATGAAATAATTAAAAATTGACTTCAAAATAATATTAAGCATATCCAGACCATAATCATATATTATAGAATTTCCCTTTGAATAATATAACATAAAAGGAAAATATATATTAAAATTCAATTTTTATATGAGATGTGAATTGTAAAAAAGATACCAGCTTTTGAGAAAAAAAAAAAAAAAAAAAAAACAATATCAAATTGAATATTTTAAATTACAGCATGCATATCAGAAAGAAAAATTACAAATGAAATGTCATTTAAAGTTTGGAATTAGATGTTTAAATACAAATGGTATAAACAGACTTTTTTATAATCTTGAACAGTTTTTCAGCCTCTACATCATAAAATGAATAATGACTAAAAATTTGCAAGAATAGATGAAAAATATTTAAAATTTCCAACCTAATGAAATATTTTCTGATGAATTAAATACAAAATTAATGAAAATAAAATTTGGAATAAATTAAAGGATAAAAAGGAGATTTTGACTTTAACAGAAATCACAGTTGTTACTCCCAATCAGAATAGTTTGTCTCAGCTTCTATAGACATATATTGCATCTTTAAAACTCATTCTTATATCACCATTCTGGAAATGAATTAAGTTTTCCTGATATTAGTGAGATAAATTACTTGATTTTAAAGGTACATTAATTTTCAAAACATATATATTATATTTCATTTTTTTTAACTTATGAGTATTCCAAATCAATTTCATTAAAATTAACAAATAATTTTTACAATAATTGCTACTTTTATAAATTACCTTTAATGCTCAAAAATGTGCACACGAAATATAACTGAGTCATTAAAAAATCTTAGTTTTTTTCCAAAATATATCAATATAAGTAATATTGAAATAAGAAAAGAGATATCTGTCAATAGTAACATGAAGAAAATGAGAATTAGAAAATAGTATAAAGAATACCTTAACTTTTATGGATTAAAGCCCTTATAATTTCATTATTAACATGTAGTTTGCCTTGCAAAGCTTTAATTTTTTTTTAGCATATCAATAAAATGCTTGTACTGATTCAACCATTCAATGAGAATATTAATGTTGACCTTACATTATGTTAAACATAGCATGTGTATCAATGAAAAACTACCCATATTTCTTAAAATCTTCATTAGATTTTTATAGTAAAATATTTAACTTAAAGTATACAATACTTTATATGTACACTTAAAAATTATTATCTTATGAATTGAAGCACTTATAATTTCATTATTAGAATATAAATTGCCCAGAAAAGTTTTTAGTTTTTTAATTGATCAATAAAATGCTAGTGCTGATTCAACCATTTAATGAAGACAGGTAGGCTTTACACAGACACAGCATAAGTGTACCAATGAAAAAGTACCCACATTTCTTAAAATTCTCATAAACTTCAGTAATAAATAGCGTAAGAAAGATTTTTGTAGTAAAATATTTAATTTAAAATGTACAACACTATTTATTTATATTTAACCACTTCAGCATTAAGTAATAACTACCTGCATTTTGAATGTCACGTAAAAATATATAATATATACAGTTTAAAACAGATTAAATTTATGGTTAAGTATGCACAATATTTACATAAAATAATAAAACAAATTAATCATTGAATATTATATTAAATGCAAAATTAACTAACATTTGACTATAATTTTGTGAGTGTGATTAATACAAACTATAATTCCTGAACTAACTGCAATAAAATTATTACATAGGTAAATATGGTCTTTTACAATACTTTTATTAGTAACTGATTTATTTATATAAATTCTTTAACAAATATCCTTTTAAAGATTATAATTTAAAATACACTTGAAAATTATTATACAATAATTTTGTTTTTATTTAGCAATTTGAAAATGTTCAACAAGAATATTAGAATATTTATTCTAAAAATTTTTAAAAATATTAAAATACACCATTTAACATCATTTAACCTATTCTTGAATGTAATATAAGGAATAAACATTTCAGTAAAAACCATACAAAATCAAAGAGTGATAAATAAACACAATAAAAATGAAAGGAATACCAAATAATAATGAAGTAAGAATTCATACAGAAATTAAAATATTGCAACATAAATGATGTGCATAATTCACTGCTTAATTTTTCATATTTCCGAAAAAATTTAATGCAACAGAAAACATTCTTAAATAATTGTCACTAACTTTTGACAACTATTTTTCAAGAAATTTTCAAATAAAACAAAGACAAGGAATTAAGATTTCATATTTGATACAAAATGTTATACATAACAAAATGCATTAGTTTCAAACAATTCAATGCAACTAAGCAAAATAGCATAAATGAATTTAACAGATAAAAGTTTAATAAATAAATAAATAAGTATAGTTAAAACCATAAATTATAAATAATTTTAAATAAATAATTAATTATACATATTAAATAAATATAAATAGTAAATAGCAAAGAACAATTAATATAGTTAAAACCATGGATCATAAAAATTCATGTTGAAAATAGCATAAAATGTCACCTGTCTATTTTATTTGCTCTTTGTCATAAGTAATGTTTGCAAATGAATAAAACAAAAGATTTTGTAGGCTTTTTCATTTTTTAAACCTAGAGAATTAGTTAGAAAATAAAAGAATAATTGTAAGAATTAGTTCGAAAATAAAATAAATCGGTTGAAACTGAATTCTTAATAAACATATAATTACTTCAAAATAAATAAACTAATGAGTGAATAAAAAACGATAATCATGTTAATTCATAGGACAGTTAAAAATTTAAGAAAAATATTTCTTTATTTAAATAGTTGAATGCCATTTTATAACAACGAGAAAAATCACACAAATTATGCATTAAGAATGTAATATAATTAAATTTAATTTTGAATTAAACTTTTATACACTTTTAATTGGACACTAAAAAAATTCCACCATAAGAATATTTCTTATTAATAAATTTTTAACATTTATGTTATTACACAAAAAAGTTACATTCAAATAAAATCTAAAGTGTTTAAATAATATTATAAGCAATGTAATGGTAACCATATATAATAAATCTGTGTAAAAAATGTAATAACATACATATTATAAATATTCACATTTTTTCAAAATATAATAAAAAAGTAATTATTTTAGATTTCTTTTAAAAATCAAATTAAGGATAAGTAAAAGATTAAATGTATATGACTACATTCTATTCATTCATTTTAATTTAAAAAATAAACATACATGAGTTTGATTTTCATTATTGTAAATCTAAGTGCAATTTTGAAATGAAATTAAAGTATTCATACAACACAATAATTCAAATACAAGGAAAGTTCTATTTTATTTCAATACTTTTGTATTGTTACGTAATACACATTGTACTTCATAGACTGATAAAATTTAAATGAAAAAGATAGGCTTTCATCAAAACCAATAAACAACTCGAAATTAGCTAAAGTAAAAATACACATACATCGTAACATTTGCACACTATCAATAACACATTTATTTTCCTTGCAATGACATTTTAATATTCTTTTTTTACCAAGAAAACTTTTTCAATCAAATTTTAATAAGGATTTGGATTTGTAAGAATTTTATTTAGGTTGCAGATTAGGAAGTGGGGAATTATTTCTCAGTTTATTGTCCATGAGAGATATTATGCATATAATTTTACATAAAATAATAATAATAAATAAATGATAAAAAAATAAAGATAGAAGAACCCTGATTTCACATAATAATTATTTAATATAAGAAACTTAACAAATTATATTTTATTTTCAGGTTGGAAAAATTATTTGATATTTTTAAGATAAAGAAACAAAATGCATGCAAGAGCATGGAAAAAATGAAATGTTTATTAAATTTATCAATTTTTTAAATATTTTGCCATGTATATAATTTGATAATATTGCAATTTGTTTTTAATTAATTTTATTAAATAATTTACTTAAAACTGAATAGTTAGAGTAAAAAATTAATGCATATAAAATTTTAAGTTGGTGTAATGAACTTAAATTATTATTACATTATACAAAATAACAAAACTATTCAGAAGTAATGTCACAATTAATGGAATAGTATATTCAAAGAAAATATGGTTGTTTTCACTGTTCTTAAAAAATTACATCCGATTAAGAAATTATATAATACAACAAACTAGGGTTTGTTATCTGAACATAGAAATGCTATAATTTTACATTAAATATGAGGTCTGGCAGATATATATCAGGCTCATCACCTCAAATAATTTGTTTTGTTTCTATTTAACAAGTAACCAGAAAATTGTGAAACTGCATTAAATAAAATTTTCAAAAAAATTTAGAAAGATACAGTTAACTTTCTGCTGAATTTATAAAATAATTCAATAATCATTTTAAATCATCATTAAGATTTTATTAAAAATATACTAACAGCAAATTCAAAACACTAAATAGTTAATTATCCATGTAATATTGAAAACTGGATTTTTTGTTAAATGGACATTTTAATATATATTTCAGTAAAAATAAAACAACAATTTAATAGCAGTAAATTTTGAAAATAGCAAAAATAAACCAGTTATTCTAGATTAGATTTATTTTGTGGATTTAGTCTGAGAAATTATTACATAAAATTTGAATACAAAGATAAAAATATTTTTAATATTTACTATTCAAATATTGTACTTCTCATAAATACACTGTTGGCCACTGTAAATGCAATACACTACTTTGTGGTTACAGAATAGGATTTTGTGAGGGATTTTCGACGTGTTGGAGCTAGTTCTCCTTCCTTACCTTCAGGATTTGCCCACAGTCATATATCAATAGGATAATATGAGACCACACATAGCACGCATTGTCCAAGAGTTCTTTGTCAATCGCCCGATTGAAATGCCTCCCTGGCCGGTTTGCTCTCTGGACCTTTTGCCGATGGAAAATATGTAGTCTATGTTTGCTCAAAGACTGACCCAGATTACCACATTAGATCAAGTTTGGCAATGTGTGAAAGCTGCTTGGTCTGCTAAATCCCAAGAACACATCCAAAGTCTCCTTGAATCCATGCCAAGGCGTGTGGTACCAGTGATCTCCAACAATGATGGCTACTCTGGCAATTGATTTTTTCAGGAACCACACTTCACAGAACTCAATATGTTTAATTTATCTATACTAGGTCAACATCTACAAAATAAATTTTGTTGTGATAACTCTTGTTTTTCTTGGAATTGCAAATTGAGTGGCCAGCAGTGTAGATTTGCTTATTTTTGCAGTTAAAAAAATATATTCAATATTTAGCAGCAATGAATTTTACTGAATTAGACATTCCAATGAAATAAAATTCATTGCTGCAAAATATTTGTACTAAAGAGTTTATGAAGCTTCATACATTTAAAATTCTGAGCAAATTAAAAATGATTCTATTGAAAAAAGTTTAATTTGCTAATAATTCAGATTTCTTTTTAAATACAAATTAGACTAAATTAAATAATTTGTAAATTTGGAGAGAGAGAGAGAGAGAGAGAGAGAGAGATGTAGGTGCAAAAAGTACTCACCTATAACATTTTCTAAACAAAGTATAGGAAACAGTATACGAATTATAATAACCATTATTAGAATAATTCAGGAAAAATAATTTTAAGAGCATAAACTTATATTACCAGGGATTAAAATCTCCTTTTGCAACACCTTAAGTGATAATTTAAATTTTCTTTTCGAGAGAAGTGTGAAAAACAGTATCTACACTGAAATGGCTTTTCTCCAGTATGAGTTCTCAAATGATTTTTGTAGTTAGTAGTATAAATTGAAGAATAATTACAGTAATGGCATTGATGAATTTTTGACCTTTTTCCTAAAATTACTGATGAATATTGAGGATTTTCGCAATAAATGGCTGAAAAAGAAAAAACTTATATGTAGTTTGTTACATGTGAATACAGTGAATAACTATAATTAACACAAAAAATAGCAATAAATAAAAGTATTCATTTCCAAAAGTAAAGTAATGATTTTTATTCAAGTTTTTATTGAATTGATTATTACAATTATGCAAATTAAGAACTACCAATATATCCTTGATTATTAATTCTAAATACCAAACAAAATGTAAAAAACAAGTAAATGATTTTATAAATAACTGACAATTATGAATGATTTAATAAATGATTGAGTTTAAAACATTTAGTTATAAAAATATTGTAATTGTACACTTTATAAACATACTGTGAAGACAAATTTTACAAATATCATGAATAAAAACATTTTTATTTTCCTGAATATTGTTAATTTGTTTTCCTTTCAGTTATTCTTCATAGTCACTTAATTATATAATTAATATCATTGAATAATTTATTTTGGAAATATTAGCTTCTGAATTCAATGTTGCATTTCATTAAAAATCAGGTAAAATAAATTTACAAAATAATGTTTTCAACTTTTATTAAACTTTTAATTATATAAACAAATCACAACAAGAAATTATATAAATTAAATATTTGATTAATTTAAGTAAATAAAGCTGCTTAATTTATTTATTTACTTTTGCTTAAATGGAAAAAATTATTTTTAAATAAAAATTACAATTTTAATTTGACCAATCAAATAAGTAAATTTTAGCTTTGCTCTTCTGTTTTTCATTAACTTTAATAAAAAAGTTGAAATTCTAAAATTTGAAAAAATTTTTAAATTAATCTCTAAAATTTTTTTGTATACTTTATTTTAATTATTTATATTGACAGCAGTAGTAAGAATCTAAAACTAATTTTTGAGACCCTGATTACAATAGATTAATTAACTGAAAAAACTTAAAAAAATAGGTTATATTTTAATTCTTGTTGAAATATCAAAACTTCCAAAATACAGTTTCAGTTTTTTTTTAAGTAATTATAAAATAAAATGTGATAATATTATCAATAAAACTCATATCAAAAATATATCTGTAATATAATGAATTCATCCAAATTAAATTTAAATAAGGATATAATAAAAATATATTTCAAAAAATATAATGTAAACAGATTTTAAAATAAACAAATAAATTTTCATTAATAAAAATAATAAATTTAAACAAGCAAATAAAATAAAAATTACAAAAGATATTTTTTTACATTGGAAATTTTAATTTTTATTAGCTCTAAAAATTCATCAATAGTATAAATAAGATATTTATTTTATTGAATAAAGAAGAAAAATATATTTCACTCATTCATAAGAAATTAATAATATATTAAGTTTTTTTATTTGATAAATGTTCCTAGAAATGACATTTGTGAGTCATGAGAAACAAAAATAACACGGTATAGAAAAAGAAACTGACAATGATAAAAAAAAAAAAATATGTAACAATGAAAAAAATATGAAAATATTAACTGTTAGAGAAAAATTTCTCTAACAGTTAATATTTTATACTGAGGAAGAAAATAAAATGCAGTTGACACATCTTAGCATTTAATTTAGAAAATATTCAATACAGAAACTAATATTCAGCTCTTCCATCAGTAACTGCATGCAAATATTCACTAAACGCATTGTTGTAATAAAACTTTTATTTTATTTGGAATTTTAGAAATCATGATAATGAAATTTGTATCAAATTAAAAGTTAATGACTTGAAGACTTTCTTATTATTCTATGAATAATAAATAGTAAAATTGAAAAAAAAAAAATATTTACTTTTTTCAATCTTTACAAAATATTTTACAAAGCCTGAGAAGATTTAAGAATTTTAAAATTTAAATACAAAAAATAGTCATACTTCATTTTAATATTGGGAAATAATGCAAAATGAAAATAGGCAAGGCATGACAAATTTGCAAGAAAAAATATTCAAATAAAGTTAATATTCTGAAGAGCACATGATTATTTTAAATAAAGTGTTAATTAATACCACAAAATTATTCATAAATAAAATAATTATTTAAAAAAATTATCATTTTAATTTTCTGCACAAGTATCATTATACAATCACATTTCAAATGGGACATAGTTTAAAGCAAGAAAAATCTATTAAAGCATCTAAAACATGAAATTAATTGGAAACTAAAAATATTAACTAGAAAGATAAAGGACTGATTATTCAACAACCAGTATAGCACATAATATATAGAAACTATGACAACAAACACTACTAACTAAAGTAAATACACATAATAAAAATAATCAATTACAATGTAAAGGAAAATAAAGCTGAAACTTCATTATTTATTTTCATTTATAGAAATAATATATATTTAAAACAAGGATAGTAAATACAAAACCTTCAAGTGTAACAGTAAAAGAATTTGACTTCAGAGATAATACTGAACAAATAATAAAATGTTCTCCTTCCAGTAAATCCATAGTTTATGAGAAAAAATGAGTGCGCACATCTTTTGTAAAGGACAGATTTCACAAGCTTTAGCTGTTGCATCAACAGAGTTACATAAGTGATACATTTTTTTACTATGCTTTCTTAATAAGCTTAAGGTGCACAGCAAGATATAAATCAAATAGCATATTAGTAGTAAATAGTAGTAATAGATATCTAATTAAATAAGTATGCATATTTTTAATACAAAGTACAGCATTTATGTTTTAACATTGAATGTAGACAACAACATGCAAATAAATCATCAAATAATAATTATCATTACAAAAAATAATTTAATAATTCTATCATGGCAGTTACGTATATCGCAACTTACAACACATTAAATGATAATCTAATGTTCCTTTACGTGAGAAACATGTAGAACAGAACATACATTTGAAGGGTTTCTCGCCTGTATGAGTTCTTACATGATTTCTGTAATTAGTAATATAAGCTGATGAATATGTACAGAAAGGGCATTGATGAAGTTTAAATTTTTTCATCCAATTTATTGACGAATCTTCAATAACTGAAAAAGAAAAAGCATGAACGCTATATATATTGTATTTATACAGAGCAGTTTAACTTGGAAGAAAAACTAATTACATCTCACTAATAAATTTAACAAAATTCTGAAGATAGAAACAATTGTAAAGAATGTGTGATGTATATGATGGAAATTCAAAAACAATAAATGCTAGAAAATATTTTAAGTAAAAAAATATGTCAGGTCTTTCAGTTAACATTAACTTTTGTCAACACTGAAGTCATTAGCTTTGATATAAGCATATTAAGATATAGGTAATTAATATTTAAAATTCTTCAAGAAAATTTGTAAATACATTCAGTTTCTTGTAAATTTTAAATCTCATTCATCATACATATATTATCATTTAGTTTCATTAAAAAAACTTTTTATAAAAACAAAATAGTAAATAAATAAAAAAGTTTGTATAAAACTAGGAAAAATAAATAAAGTATATGAATATGAAAATTTCTATTTATCATTAAAGTTGTATAAAGGAGTAAAAGTAAATAAATTCAGAATTTCCATCATATAGTTGATTTATATTCCAAATAGCCTATAAAAATTGTTTAATGGTTTAGTCTTTTCTATTTTATATTATAAGAGAAAAAAACATACAAATATCCAACAATATTAAATTCTCACTGAAATGATAAAAATAATTTATGATTTACTCCAATAAAGAATTTTATAAAATAGGAAAAAATAATAAAATAAAGTAAAATTATAAATTAAAAAAGTTTAAAATATACAAATGTCATACAGATTGAATATAAAATGTGTTTATCTTTTATGATTAGTTTAACTTTATCATTTTGCTAATATTAATAATTTTGAGAATTAATATTAAGCATAAAAACAATGGTTAAATATTGTGTAGTTAATGGATAAAATATTGAACAAAATTTTAACTATAGTATAAATTCTATTAAATTACTAGTTTGTTACACTCAATAAAGATATTTCATCTATTATAAGTCCTAATTTAATATACACATAAAATTTCTACAAAAAAAATTTATTAAATCCAATGTTAACAACATTATTTAAATAAATAAATGCTAAATATGAATTTTTCCTCCCAAGTCTGTCGAAACTCACTGCCTGATGATTGGAGGAAAATATCAATATCAGCAATTTATTTTTTATATTTGCAAAGTTACATGACAGCTGTGATTCAACAAAACTTATAATTTAAATTGGATTTCAAAGCAGAACAAGAATACAAACTCAAATATGGATTTGAACCCACTAATTGCTGAACTGAAAACAGAAGCTTTAATCTTTCAGCTGTTCATTCAAATTGACAAACTAATATTCAGAGAAGGTATATAACAGTTTGGATATTATAAATGAAAAGTCCTCACTTTTATTAATTCTATCAAGCAATAATAATGATTTTAGAAAAAACAAAACAAAATGTAGGTATTAACAAGAACTAGCAGATCATTAAAGCAGAAGAGTGCTACAATTAAAAAGTTATGTTTTCGGTTAACTTTACTATAGTGACAGCAAATTTTACAAAATAAAAGAGTCATTGCAAAAAAAATAACTAAAAAAAAAAAAAAAATAAAAAAATAAATAAAATAAAAAAAAATAATAATAATAAATAAATCAATTATGCTTAAATTACATTCCCAAGTTAAATTTAGTTAGAAAATTTATGCAGTTATGTCAGTTTCATAAAAAATATAAGGATTTTTTTGTGTGTTTAATGAAGTTTTAAGTCAGTATTCCGAAAACATATAAAACCTTTCTTTATAAATCAGAATATTTCCCTAACTACAACAAAACAACAAAGAAGTAAAATATTTCAATATTAACAGCCTATAAGAGTACATTTAAGATAAATCATTGTATTTAAATTAATACAATGTCAGTCAGTTTAACAAATTTTACATTATTTAAATTTAAAAAGCACTGCTTATTAATAATAGTAATATCATTGCAATTCAATATTTTTTTTTTATCAAAATGAGAGAATTCACAGTATACAATACATATAAAATAAAAATTTAAAAAAATAGGGAGAAAACATATATTCCTTTCTTGCTTATTTTGTAACAATAAAATATCATAAACAGTATGATTAAAATAAAAATGACCTGACTACATAATAATAATAATATATTGCATTTAGGTCAGAAAAGTCTCTGAAACTAAACAAAAAAAAAAATCATTAAACAGAATCAAATTACAGTCAGAAATTTCAGTCACTAAAATCTCATTTTGCAAGTTTTAAGATGAAAATTTAAATTTTGTTTCCGTGAAAAACACGTAGAGCAGAATGCACACTGAAATGGCTTTTCACCAGTATGTGTTCTTAAATGATCTTTGTAATTAGTAAGGTGAATTGTAGAATATGTACAATATGTGCACTGATGCACTTTAATCTTTCTTCCCCAAATTACTGGACAGTTTTGTAGACTTCGAATATTAGTAACTGAAAAAAAATAAAAATATGAAATATTTAAAGATTATAATTTGTTAAAAAATAAAATCTTGTATAGTATAAGAAATGTATAATTATATTACAGTTGAAGAGTTTTCCTTGGCCAAAAATCATTAGTTACTTAAATAAAATTTTTAAAAAATGAAACTTATAAAAAATATTTTCAAAGCAGTGTCATGAATATTTACATGAATTTAATGCAATTTATTTTAATAAGCTCACAAACTATTTCCTTCAACAAAAACTGATTTTTAAAATATTTTATGCAACATTTATATAATGGAAAAATGGATTAATGCAAAATTAATAATTTTCACAGATATTTTAATATGGAGAAAGCTAAATAAAATTATTACCTAATATTCCTTTTATTGGAAAATAAATCAAGCCCAATTTTATTTCCCACTTTCCAAACAAAGAATTAATAAAGTTTTTAAAATTTGATATAAATAAAATTTTAATTTGTAATATATGAATACTTCATTTGTAAAATCATTTAACTCTATAAGACAAGAAAAATGATAAAATATTTGTATTGTTTTTAAAAATTAATATTATTTATATTCATATATGTTTTAGATAGTATTGATATTTTTCATAAGTGAAATTTGTTTTAAACATATACAGTTATATATTAAATGCATATTAAGATTTATTAAAATTAAAAAAGTGGAGCTAATTGAATTGACAAAAGAAGTATTCATACATAAAAAGACAACGTAAAAAAATTAATCAGTTATAAGTAAATTTGATTTGAATAATTGTTCTATTTGTTTTAATGAAATTGAATTTTATTTTATTGAGTTATCAAAATTTTCATTTTTAATATATGATATCAATTTTGGCTTTTCTAAAAATATTAACCTTTACACATATCATTCCAACTAAAAAACAAATTAATATTCTATTTAATAAAATCAAAGATATTTTTCATAATTCGATTAGAAGATTTTAAGCAAAAACTTGATTCTTATTTTTAAGAAACTTAGATTTTTCTTAAATTCAATTTTAAAGTTGCATAAAAAATGAATATATATAAAGATATGTATAAAAGAGAAGACTTTGAAAAATTCTATTATAACTATATTTTAAAAATTTATACTAAAATACACATAGATAAAAAACATGATGTTTTAAATTTCACACTTAAAATGGTTTTACAACTTAATAATTAAGAAAAAAGTTTTAAAATAATAAACATGTTGTTTTAAAAACATTTCATTATGCATAGAATATCTTGAAGCATTTCACAACTTAGAAAAAAAGAAAAATACAACATAAGTGAATATAAATTTGAAAAATCTCTTTCAATAAAAGATTATTTGTGTAATTAGGAATAGAATATTATTTTATCTTTTTCTCACTTTACTCATTTATTAAAACATAATATAAAATTTCTTCTATAAATCTAAAGTGATACTGCAAGGACAAATAAAAATTTCATTCCTTTTCGCTGATTCTTAAGCAATTTTATATAATATTCAAAGGCTAAAAAAGAAGTGAAAAATCAAGTTTGAATATTTTAAATTACTCTCCATTATCATAAGCATTTATTCAAATATGTTTACAAAGTAATAAGACAGAAAAATTTTATTAAATGAAAAGTAGATTATAATATTATTAAGAATGTAATAATTATGAAACAATAAATTTTTTAAATTCATAACAGCATATTTTGAAAAAGAATTTAAAATTAAGTATAAGCTAAAGTAATTTAAGAGTGGATTGCTTGTGTATGTATACATACACTCCTTTAATTGCAAAATTAGAATATTTACTAACAAAAAAACATTGGTTTTCAAAAAATGTAAAACATTTAAAGTTTTAAATTATAAAAACACATTTCTGTTGAAAAAAAAAATTGGTTTTCCATTATGAAATTGGAACTCACTTGAAAATACAAAGGGAAAACTTAAGGCAAAAAATAAACAAGTAATATGCATTTATGAAATTAAAAACCTAAGAAAACAATTAATTATGAAACTTTAAATAAATTCATAAATAATTTATTTGTAAACCAAAAACATTCTTTTTCCTTTCTAGCAATTGAAAATTATATTTCATAACTTGAAAAGTATTATGGGGTTGAAATTCATTAAACTACTATAAATGAAATTAAACATTTTTTGTGACATTTGTTACATAAAAACTATTAATAAATATGTAACTATTTTACAGATATTAAACAAATTTTTAAAGCATAACTATCACAACAATACATTTTTTCTTCATAAGCAATTTTATGACACAATTAAAATAAAATGAATATGACTGGAAGTTTAAAGAGCAATAATGTCTGTGCAAATAATGTCTTTAAAAATACAAGTTTTTTGTAATTGAAATTTTTGTGCACTTCAATTTAAAAAATGCATTCAATAAAAGAAAAAGAAAGCTTATTAAATATATGGCACTTGTCAACATAAAAATTGAATATTCGTTTTTACATAAATAATTAACTTTTGACATAAAACACTTTAATTTGTTGAAATAAGAAAATCAGTAAAGATATTATGAACTAAATTTATTTATTAGCAATATGTTAATAACCTAAATATAACATTTTTTATTAATTTAATAACATTTTATTTGCTAAGAACTACTTAAATATATATATATATATATATATATATATATATATATATATATATATATATATATATATATATATATATATATATATATATATATATATATGTATATATATATATATATACTTAAAGGTGTTTGAGTTTAAATGAGTTTATGAAAATAATAAAAATGCATTTGAGGTAAAATCCATAAATTGAAGTTTATTTTTAAATTAATAAATTTAAAAAATGAAAAATTAATGTAGTTACAGTTAAAGATTTTTAAATAAAAAGTTATTCCCAAGATTTATAAAAATTTGCAAAATTGGAATGATGCAATATTTTATCTGCAAGCTGAATTTAGAGTTAAAAAATATCATATTTAGCAAAGGATCAAGGAAAATTTAAAATAATTTTATGATGATCAAATTTTATGAGAACAAGATATGAAAGTAGCTAACTTTAAAAAAAGCCATGCAACATAAGATAATACGTTGCTTTATGGTCTATACTGCGTGTGATATGTAAATACTTCTTTATTGGTAGTCCAGAAATTAAAAATTTGAAATCATTTGATCCCCTACGAGTTTTGCCATCCAAGAAAATTCTACACAGATGTTTCTCTAACATCACAAGAGATGAAAGGCAGAAAGCTCCAAAACACTCCTCAACATATACACACGCAAAAATGCAATATCAGTTCTATAAAAATTGCCGAATATTTTCATTAATAACTTAAGAAAATATATACCTGTAAAAACTTTATGTTGCATTAATATTTAGAATTGCTTTTATTTAAGTTCTCAGCAAGAAATGTTTGCATGAAATTTTCTTAAAGAAAGGATATGTATACTTGATTATAAGAAAAACAAAAATACTTTAATTTCTAGTAACAGTAAAATTTTCTAAATGAATACAAAAATTAATGAAATAAAATTTACAAAAAATTAAGCATTTCTCTTAGATTAATTAGTTGTTCATCAATAAATAAATTCAGAAATAAAACAAAAGTAAATAAACAAATGAAAATTCATACCATACTTTTAATGAAACAAAAGAAATGTTTTTTATCATAGAAATTTTCAGGTTAGACAGATTTTGACCAAAGTAACAGGCAAAAATTTAGAAAAAAGTATTTTGATTTGAAATGGATTGTTACTAATAATACTTGTGATAACGTGTTGTTAATTAACCTTAAACAAGTAATTAGACAAATGTGTGCCACATTCTCACTAACTAATAAAATTTAAAAGATGAAACTTGAAAGATTATAATATAAAGCAGAAAAAATATTATGAAAAATGAAAGAAAGACAGGAAATCTATATCTAAACATATTAAGTTATTTAAAATATTGAATGTTAAATAAAATTAAAAAATAAAACCTCTTTTTCAACATCAAATCACTTTTTATTTAATTTGAATTCACTCATAACATATGAAAAACAAGCACTAAGTCACCAAAAAGAAATAAAATAAATACATATAGAATTTAAAAATAAAAAGAATAAATTTCATAATTTATGTTACACAAAAAATATTACAAATAATATGAAAATGTTTTAACTGCACTTAATTAAAAATAGTTTTTTTGAATTAAGGATGTTTTTCCAGAATTATATGGAAATTTAAAAAAATTTAATTTTATATCAAGTAAATTGATAAATATGCTTGCAATATGTACTTCTTTATAATTTAAAGTACAACTTAAGCAACTGAAATAAAATTTCACAACATATACATAAACAGCAATGACAAAGATATAATTAGTGAAATAAACAAATAAAACTTTCTTTTGGACAATTATTAAATACATTTAAAATAAAAACATCTAATTTTTTTTCAAAATTTGTTCACATATTATTTAAAAATCTAAAAAATTTTTTTCAAGATAATATTATCAAATTGAAAAAACAGTTTTTAGTTACTTTAATAAATTTTTCTAAAATGTACATAAGTAATAGAAATAATTATACTTCAATAAATATTTCAACTAAATGTGAAAGCTTTCATTCAACATTGAAACAAAAAATTAACTCTTTAAATATTACACACAAAATTGTAAAACAAACAATATCATTTATAAAGTCTTTTCAGAAGTAGTGAAAGATCTAACCATAAAAGTAGATTAAAGCAAATTGAGTTGCCCTTTATTTCACAATCATTTGAATAAAAATCGTAGTTTAATAATAACAAAGTGAGTAGTACAGTTGTCTAAAATGATAGCAATTTATATTTTTTCTGTTACATTTCAAAAGTTTTATTTTTTTAATCACAGACCTGTTTTCCAATGAATGTATAATCATTCATATTTTTATATTTGCATCATATAAGAAGCAAACATTTACAATTCTGCATAAAATGAATTTTCATAAATTTTTATTTTTGAAATAGAGTATTAATTATATAAAAGTAGAATAAAAGTTAGGTTCACATCCTTTGATATTTTCTTTTCTTTTGTTTCTTATTTTCATCTTTGTCTCTTCTTTTTCTCAAGGTCATCAATATTTGAAGTTGTGAACACATTTTTAAATATAACATTATGATTTGAATTGAATTATTGTAACCAACGACTCCTTTAAGTTAGCAAATTTAGTACCAATTTCTAAAGAATTTTACTATTAAATATTATAATATAGAAACATTATCATGATGGCCTGAATTTAAATCAAATGAGAAAAAGCCATTTCAACATTTTTCAAAACAAAATTACTGTCACTTTCTTTTTTGATTCCAATTTTCTTTACCTCTTGCTCCAGTAAGCTTAGAGCTTTTCCGGCACTAATGTGATTAGAAAGCAGTGTTTAAAAGATTTAAAGTAGAAAGAGAAAATTACACAGTTATATTTCTAGAAAGAATTAACTGAATACATAAAAACTCAGTTATGCACTTTAAGTTAATTCCTTAGCTATTGCAGAAATACTTAACAAGAACTACAAGTAATAATGAAATATTTTAAATAACTGGAAAAGCTTAATTTTAAAAATGACTTTATAATAAAAAGAAAATAATTACATGAACACTGCTATTTAACATCAATGCCTTATTTAATTATGAAGAATTTGAAAATAGACAAAGTGATACTACCATACAGACTAGTACTTCAGAAGTAATGAGTTTTCCTACAACTACTATTAAATTAAATTTATAAGATAAAAAGTTATCAGAATATAATTTACCAATCTTGTAATGAAAAACAGTTTTCCACGATAAAAATTTTTTTTGAAAAACCATACACAAATATATTTAAAGTATTCCCAGTTCAAAATATTATATGAAAAATTTAATACTCAAATATTTAGTACACACTTCCATAATCAACAAATTGATACTTAGATATTACAATATTATGCAAATTTTAAAGATGTATAAACACTTTGAATGAAAATTCAATTAACTGAAATAATTTTTCTAAAATACAGTCTTATGAAAACAAATGCTTACCTCAATCTGTCAAAACATTAGAATAATTGATGACTTTAAGACAAAACAAAATTTTGAAACACAATTCAGTTATAAACTCATTATTTTACTGATACTTTAAAATAACCAAATTCAATATATTTAATTACTAATTCCACATTTCTGTTAAAAAATAGAAAATTATTTTTAAAAATGCAGTTTTGAAGATATATCTTTCAAAATTTATTAAATTAACCCTAATACAGTTGAATTACATTTATCAATTATCTAACAACATTCTGATCTAACTATCAATAAAGTGGTGAGTTATATCATTTATTTGTTAAAGAATACAATGTAACAATGCATGTCATATCATTTAAATAGATATATTTAGCATCTATACTTTATTTTCATTAACAGAATTTTTTACTTACAAGCAGAAATAATCTGTTTTAATTATACAAGCATTTGGATCAATTTTTCCCACCACACAAGTAAACTATTTTCATTCTTCCTAAATTACTTTTACAACTCTTATATCTATTTTGTTGAAAGGCAGAAAAAGAGTGATTTTAAAAAATTATAACAGAAACATTAGATTTCTGATATTTCATAAAAATCTACCATGCAGTTTTCCTCATAAGATTTCAACTTTAATTATTAAGATAAGATTTCTCAAGGCAAGTAGTAAAGGTAAGATATGGGAAAACATTTTCAGCTTGTCATTTCAAAAAGATTTAACAAACATGAAAATAAACATTGCCTCAATCTGGTAAATATAAAAAAAAAATTTCTGAATGGTTAAAATTAATAAGAAGTTTTTTTTCTGAAAGTTCCTCAAATCTAGAATTAGCATTAATGGTTAACAGTTTTCCTTAACATAAACAACATAAAGAAAATAAAACAAAAATTACAATTTTAGATGTTTTTCCCCAAATGCAGTTTTCTAGTTTGTGATCTCTTTAAATAAATAAATAAATAAACACACACACATATGACAAACTTTTTGCACAACTTGTCTAAAATTTAAAAAAAATATTTCTTTTAAGTATAGCATACATAATAATTAATTATTTAATGCTGCATTATTAATAGCAGTTAGATTACTTTTAAATATGTTTAAAAATGTAACATGTATAAATAATCCCTACCGTTGGTGAAAGCTAATGTTATTAAAATTATAATCAATATTTAGGGAGTAAAAAGCAAAAATTATGCAATCTCAAACATTGCCATTTAAATTTGATTTAATAATTTTCATTGTTTTCTTTTGCCCTTTATTTTTTTCAGACATTTAAGAATAAATATTTAAGGAATAAATCTAACATTTCTCCAAAACATTAAACTACAAAAAAATAAATATTATGAAAAGGCACAAAACCTTCATATAATTTCACAAAAACCACATTATTATTAAATCATATTAATATTAAAGATACCAACTGATTAAAATTTTTTTACAGAAAACACTAGTTTTTTTTTTTTTTTTACACAAAATGCAAGCATTTATTTAGTCTCTGAAATGATTTTCTCAAATTCACTAGTACATTTTTTCTGGCAAGCAAGTAAATGGCTATTAACATAATGTTTTCTAGCAAATCTTTTAAAACAATAGCAGCATTGAAAAGGTTTTTCTCCAGTATGAATTTTAATATGATCTTTGACATGTGTAGCATAAATGGAAGAATAAGAACAAAATGAACACTGATGTATCTTCTTTCCTTTTCTTCTTGGAGTTGGAGCACCAGAAATGTTACAAATTAAAACTGGAAATAAGAAGATATTTTGTTTATCACAAAAATCAATAAAAATAATAATTACATTCAACATCTGCTAAACTAAAAATTGGAAAATAGTTATTAATAAAAATATTTATGAACATCATTGATAATTGATAGTCTACAAAAAATATATATGTGATTTTATAAGTAACACAAAAGTGTGGAATATAATTAAGGTAATTAATTTATTCAATATGAAAATACATACTCTAAAAAGGAACAAAAAATTTAAAATCTTTTGGAATACATTACATTTTACTTTTTTCACTTACAAGAACAATACAAGATGTTTATCTTTGTTTTTATGTAACCGTAAGCTTATCAAAGACATCAACTGAGTCAAACAATAAATGTAAATTTTGTAATCTAATTTCTTACAATTTTAATAATAAATTATGGTAATAAAATAAAGAAAAATAATAAAAATAAATTTAAGTTTAAAAATTACACTTCATTAAAATACTGATTTTAATTTAGATATTTTGTAAGAATTATCTGTATTGATGAGGTAAAATTTTTTAAAGAGAAAAAAAAAGAGTGACATGTAAATTTCATAAGAATATAATCACAAAAACCATTGCCTATTATTATATAAGTTATAAAAAAGGAGTGTATATTTTTTAATAAAAAATTGATCACAAAAACATGCAAAATATTAACAGAATCAAAAAAAATATCAATACTTATTTTGGCTCAAATGTAAATTAACAAACAAGAAAAAGAAACAAATTTAAATGTAGACTTCTATGCCAATTTATTGTTTTCCAAAATGATATTTTGGAAAATACATAGAATAATACATAGCATAAACTATTACTATATTCTATAATGATTTAAAAATATTTATATTCAAATGATAATTATATTACAATGAAATAAAATTAAGAATGAAAATATTTAACACCAATCAGCTTAAAAAAATAAATGCAATTATTAGAATTTATAAAAAGTATTTTTAATAAAAAAATAATTATATGTATATAACTTTTAGAAAAAATTAATAAAAATTTCTGCAAAAGTTAAGATTCATTAAAAAATTTTTGAAGGAACAATTATTGACATAATTTTGAAAATTATATATATGTTTCTATGCAAAAATATGAGCTGCATATTTATTTAAATACTAGTAACACTAATATTTGATCACTTTACTGGAGAAAAATCCCTATAATACAGAGATGATGAAAAAGTGACCATTTGATAAAACAGTTGAGCAAAATATTAAAATTTAAAAATAAACAGAATATACAAATTAAAGAAATCAGTTTGTAATAGAAAATATTTTAAAGTAAAAAACAAATTAAAATTTACTTCAATTTCAAATTTGGCTATATGTTTTTAAAGAAACTAAGACTTGGGGAACCTCCTTCGTTTTATTATTTATAAACAAAATTTTAAAAAAAATGTTTATATACAATTTTAAACGGGCAATTTTCTAAATTGCTACAACCAAACTGAGATAAATTTTGAATTAAGAAGAAAATTTCAATACAACAAGAACTTCCATTATGTAAGGTAATTTTAACATTGATTTCCATTGTGATTTAATAGAAATTTTCTAAACTGAGATTAAATGATATTGCGATTTTGTTGTATTTGTAATATTATATTAAATATAAAAATGCTGAAACAGTAAACAGAATAAAGTTCAAGTATAAATCCCTTAATTTAAAAATTATTGTCAATGCTTCTCTGATAAACTTGGCAGGCACGATTTTAATTTTCTGTAGATAGTCATAAATTAATAAGTATCAATTTGATTTAAATAAAATCATAGTTATTTAAATTAGTTTCTTTTGAATAGTAAATTTCTCGCCAGCTAATAAAAAAGATAGTATAATAATGAATTAAGTAGTAAAACTAATAAAATTCAACTATAAAAAATAATTATAATACGATATTTATTAACATTTCTTACTTAGACAGTAATCAACTTTTTTAAAATATAGTATTACTATATAGAAAATCTCTCTAGTATAAAATTTATGATAGGATAGAATAATTTTTAAAATACATGAAATTATAATTTCAAAAAAGGAAATATTAATTTTACAAAAAATTAGTCTTCATGTTAATTTATTTCAAGCTTTTTTAAGATTTAGATATTTTCTCAAGTTATTATTATAAAATATAAAATGACTGCACATTTAATATTTTTATAATTGCATTTTTGAAGGTGTTATCTCATGCTGTAAATTAATTTATTCTTCGGCAAATGATATATTCACTTTCAAAATAATTTTTTTGTAAAAGTATGATTCTTTGTCACTTTTTTTATATTGTAATTTGTTAGACATTCTCTAAAATCACTTACTTTTCTTTAAAACATAATGTCTGTCAAGATTAATAATTTCAATGAAATTATGATTTAATTCTACATATTTGGAACATTGGTTTAGTTAAGAACAATTTTCTATAAACTTAAATTAAGAGTAATTTTGGCATTTTAATTTCATACATATCAAGGTAATAAATTATATACAAGCAGAAAAAGGAATATATTTTAGCATATTAAATTAACAAATTTAATGAGAAAAATTATCTCACTGTTTGATTTTGTTAAAATTTTTTAAAAATAGATTAAATTTTAACCATGATAAAAAATATTTTCCAAAAGGAGGTCACAATTAGAGAATATTATTTCAAATATTTAACTTAATCTATTTCTTATTAAGAAGCAAGAATAAATGAGATATTTAACCTCTTCGCGACGGGCGGTGCATATATGCATTTCATACAGACGACAGTGAGGGCCAGGCGGTGCATAAATGCATTTTAAGCTGGAACAAGTTTTAATAATCACTAGATGGCACTATGTGTCCATTACATTTAAACTGAACGTAGTTTTAGTGTTCTGACCTTCATTTTTTTCGTATTCTTGCTTTTTTTGGTATTTTGATTATCAGCTGGGTGGGGAGAGAGGAAATCTCAATGTAAACAAACACAGCTCGGCTCTTCAACTATCCACGTGATTTAAGCATTCTCGCTTCTGATAGCTCTCCGAACACTTTTTTATTTTGTTTTAGCTACTATTGGAAGTCTTTTAGGGTTTTAGCGTCAGTTTCGTTACAGTTTTTACTGCTTTCGGTTTTATTTGCTCACTTTTCTTGTTATTTTGAAAATTCTCGACTCCAGATTATTATGGCGAGGATTATCTGGTAGGCATTTTCCTACCCTTAATTTGAACAAAAAGGGAGAAAAAAGTCGCAGAAAGTGCATTGTTTGCTCACAAACCGTGATGAAAGAAAAGAAAACACAACAAACATTTTATACTTGCAAATCATGCAATGTCGGACTTTTCATTTCTCCGTGATTTGAGATTTTCCATACCCAGTCTTCATTTTAAATTTTGTTATTTTTTTCTTGTAAATAGCCCTTGTATAATTTTTATTAATTTGCAAATATGTTGAAGTGTTTTGTCAATTAAATTTTTTGAAAATCTAGAATTGCACTGTTGAAAATTATTTCTCAGAGTAAGCAACTTTCTTATATATATATTTTTATATAAATTGAAGGAAAAACATTATTAAAGTCTAGTATTAAGTTATAAGATAGATTATGTGATAATCTAAAATGCTATCAAAAATCACGGCGATAGGACTTTAACTTTATTATTTACGAATTTTTTTCTAAAGTTAGGCCTAGCGGAGAAAAACCCCCGTCCTGTAAGATCATTCCTTTCACTTCATCTTCGTTCTGAACGCGCGTCTTAAACAAGTCCTGAAAAGGTTAAAATAGAGGATATATATTAATCTCTATTTATATATGTGATTAGTATACTTATGCAAATAAAGATAAAACATTCAAACAGAGATAGTAAAATTTAAGTAAATAATGAAATAAGATATTAAAAGAAAAACAAAATATCATATAATACCACAAAAGATATACATCAAAAAGCTTAAATATGTTCATGATTCTAAACATAAATTCTGTACATTTGCATCAGAAAATTGTTTAGCAATAAACTATCCTGAAAAATATTATGTAGAATTTTTAATTTTGCAATGCCCACTTACTTACATAATTATATTAAAATTATGTAACTAAATTGATTAATGTGTGAAAGTTAATACATTATTAAATTACATCTTTTGTAGCTATATCTAAAGTAAGTCAACGTAAAAATATTCCTTTATGAAGAATTTTCCATAACTAAAATGTTTTTAATAACAACAAATTACTTTTTTTAAAGATTTCAAGCAAATGTTGTTAAACAAATAATATATATTAAATTGTGCATAAATTAATTGTAATAAAAAATAAGAAAGATAGTTTATAATGGAAAAATACAAGATAAATTAAAGGAAAATTATGTCATAAAATTACAATTTACAATTTGATATTTTAAATATTTATAATATAAGGAATAAAAATAATTCATCTTTGAAGAAGGAAAATAAATTGTTTATAAGGAAAACAAAAATTCATAGAAAGATATTTTTTGTGTATTAAACAGGTTAGGAAAATAAATTAAAGGTCTTCTTTTAGACATCAATGTAGTAAAAATTCATAACATTGCTTTGATCATGACACTTTTAATATTATATTGTAATTATTAGGAAAATTTATTAGGTGTAGGAAAAAAACTACATTGAAAACTGAGGTGGCATTCATTTGAAAAACATAATGACACAATATATATATACATCTCATTATCAAAATTGATTTCCATTATCAAGTAGTAAAACACGATCATATGCAGCAATAATAATGCTTTTTCAGATGGGTATCATATAATCCATACACCTACTGCAAATTTGAATATTGCATTCTTAATAATGCTAATAAAAAATTTAAAAAAAATAAATAAAAAATAAGTTCAGGTAATATTTTCAATTTTATTTTCATTTTTTTTATATTTGATTTTATTAACTTAGATTCAGTTGCACACAAATACAAAAATAAATTTTAAACCTTATAGAAAACATGCTGATTGTAATAATTACTGAAAAAGCTTCGAAAATATTAATTATAATTATTTTTGTAACTTAAAAAATAAAAGAACAATTCCAAAAACTTTTTTATATTTTAATTTACTCCATAACTAAGTATAATTCTAATTATGTATATAAGCAGAGAATGAAAATTTTATTCTCTGATTATATACATAATTAGAATTATACTTAGTTATGGAGTAAATTAAAAGTGGAAAATACAATTCAAATATCAAATAATTCATAATCTAAAAATTGTTCTTCCTTTTGATTTTTCAATTCCTATTACCAAAATAAGAACCAACTATCGACCAATATATATTTGATTAAAATAATATAATATATTGCTCATTAATTATTGAAAAATTTTAATTCATAGCAGTAATAAAATATGTTAATGAAATACACTTTGTTCTGTAAAATAAGAAGGCAAAAAAAAAAAAATTCCTTAATGAAAATCAACAAAATGAGGGCAAAAATTTTATTCAATTTACATATCACATTATATATATATATATATATATATATATATATATATATATATATATATATATATATATATATATATATATATATATATATTAAATGTACTTCAATAAATTTTCAATGTGTGTGATGTTTAATCAATATACATAGTTTAAATCTATTGATGACAAATTAAATATATCTCAATTAATAATCAATCACACAAATACAAAAATAAATTTTAAACCTTATAGAAAACATGCTGATTGTAATAAATATTGTAAAAGTTTTGAAAATATTAATTACAATTATTTTTGTAACTTAAAAAATAAAAGAACAATTAATTCCAAAAACTTTTTTATATTTTAATTTACTCCAAAACTAAGTATAATTCTAATTACGTACAAATTTTTAAATTTTTAATTATAATCTTCATGTGTTTATATATCGTTTATAAATAAATAAAATTAATTTCTTAATAAAAACCTTTTTACTAACTTGATCAGCATGTGCACTGTTAGGAAAACATTTCTACATAATAAGACTTATCAAATAATTCCTAATATCATGAAAATAAATTATGATAAATTATGATAAAAAAATATGATTATTTAAATAAAATGTATATATGCAGACACTGACTATAAATAAATAAAATTGCTGCAGATATCAAAAATATTAATAACATATTATTTCCAATAACTATTCATGCAAATGAAATGTAAATTATAAAAACATATGTAGAGATTCACGTGATTATTGAAATAATGGAAACTGAGAATAAAAAAGACATTTTTTGCTTCCTAATCATTGAAATATAGTAATAGCCATTAGTTATTCTTATAAATAGAAATATATATATATTCTGGAACTTTATTAGTATGTGGTAATTTCATTAAACTTCTGTAAGTCTAAGATTTTTTTCAAAAATATAAAATGTTAAACATTTAAAATTTTCAGAGGTAGAATTGTAAAGAGCCCATCTTGATAGTGCAAGTGTGATTGAAATGTCCCAAGCTTTAGAGGTTTCTAGAAATATAATTTAAAGTCATGACAGCACGCACACACCACGATAAGAAAAGCTTAGCAAAACAAAATAATGGACAAAAGGAGAAGGTCAGTAAATGAGACTGAAATGGATTGTAATGCCTAAAATGATTACTGCAGCTGAAAGATTATACAGCCCAATCAAAACTAAAATCTCCATTGCAGATGATTAGGCAGAAATCATCTTCATAAACAAAGCATTTATGACACATAGTCTACAAAGATATCACTTACAAAATTTGGTCAGATAACAAGTGGAAAAAATTAACATGATCTCAAGAATTGTCTTAACCACCTTTTCCTACAATAGGAAAAAAGCAGATTTGAAAGACACTTATACAAAAGTATGATTTTCTACTTCTAACTGTCAAGCAAGGAGGTAGATCTGTTATGATATAGAAAGAAAAGTTGTGGTTTCCTGCTTGACCAATTGTAAACCTATAAAGAAGGAACATATGAAAGAAATATAGAGAAATTTTAACTGTTCAAATCCAATTTATGACGTAAAGTTTGCTTTTAGCAAAAGATGTAATTTTCCACAATGGTAATGAACTTATCCAAGTCACTGAATTAGCAAAATCTTAGATGGATGAAGCTATACAACTACCTAGTTACACAGTCAACTAGCCTTAATATAACTGAATGATTATAAACTACTTTAGAGTTCAATATGTGGAATTGATATTCTCCACTAGCATCTTTCCCAGAACTTTAACAATATTTCCATATAGAATTGAACTATATTCCTCCAAACACTAATCAACACTTGTATAAATTGGTTCCTTGTCAAATCCAAACTGCATTCCATGCTAAATTTGGTCCTACACAATCTTAACCTTAAAAAAAAAGCTTAATAAATCTTAAGTGTTTCCTTTATTATGATAACTACTAGTAAATATTTATATATTCAGGAATACAAACACAGCAACTTAGCAAATAAATAATTACAAAAAATAAAATTTATTACATAATTAGGATAGGAAAGAGAAAATTGAATTTTATAATTGGTTAATGAAAAACATTACATGAAAAATAAAATAACTTTGCATTCAAAAGTAAATTAAATTAATTAAAATATTTCATGGAAAGCCAAATTTGTTTCATTTAAAATAACCACATAAAATTATAAAATATTACATACAAATTAAATTCTATAAGATATTAGCTCAATGTTGAAAAACTACAAAATATTGCTTTAAAATCATACTTATCAATGTATTCATTTACATCATCTAATTTTTATTCTTGTACAAATTATCTGTAATAAACTCAGTTTATCATTTTTTTTATTATTTTATCGTTTTAATAATAAAACGATTATTGAAACGTTTTCTCAATAAAAAAGTTTATCGTTTTAGATAACTTTATGAGTATTCTTCAGTTTTTTATTTATTTTTGAGCAATTCGACTATAAAAAGATGCTTCATTAAAAATATTTGCAAAAGAACTTTATTTGTGGGTGCATTATCTTTTTATTTTATGTGTTTCTTATTATAATCATATATTTTCTTATCATTACAATATACATCATTTTGTGATTATATATTTTATAGGTTTTGTAAATATTTTATTTGTAGATGCTATATCTGTAAAAAAGCATTTATTATGCATTTTAATAAATAAAAACTTGTAATTTTATTAAAGTCAGCATTATTTCAAACATACTTTGCATCAATTAACTTTATGAACAGAAACTATAGAAATAATTTTTAAATCTTTAAAACTCCATTATTGATGAAAATGAGTTAATTGCAGGCATTAATTTTTTAAAGGTATTTTAACTTCTGGAAAGTTAAAACTTGCCAACTAGAGCAAAGAGAAAATATTTGTATACTAAAAATGTTTTTTAAGAGGTCATAGAGTGAGAGACCATCAAGAGTTCTGAATTTTAAGAATTTAACAAGTTTTCTACATTGATGGTATTTTATAGAAACAAATATGAAACAATATTGAGCTCATCATAACCAAGAGCTGGGACCAGTCTTCATAATTATTTTGTATTTGATTTTAGCATCATTAGAGAAATGAATAGTATGTTCCTATGTTCATAAATAATTATCAAGGTATGCTTGAAGGCTATAATTATAAGAAAATTTTTTTTGAAGGCAATATATTATTGATGTTTAAATTCTATAGTTTTGAGCTTTTAGGCTACCAGCTACACAATTTCAAACTCAAAACAGTGAAATTTCCTTTATAATTTAAATGAATTAATTTCATATGTTTTAAAATATTTCTTACCAATGTTTAGAATAAATAATAAAATATACCTAACATTTTTATTAATTACATAATATCTTCTGATGAAAAAGTTCCTTGAAATCTTTTGGTGTATCACTTCTGAAATATTCACAGAATTTTTTTTTATCATACACAGTATAAATGTATGTTGTTATTCAGGATTCATATTTTTTAAAATAATATTCAAGAATAAAAATAAGCAATAAAGTATGCATTCATCACCCATGAGACATCATATGACGCTTCAAATTTCCTTTCTGGGTGAAGCTTCTCCCACAAATTTCACACTTAAATGGATGCAAACCACTATGAACAATGGAATGATTGCGCAAATTTGTGGAAATGTTTGTTGAATATGGACATGAAGAACACTTGTACTTCTTCAAAGAAACATAACTTGAATTTTTAGAGTAAGAAAAGTAGGCAGTATTTTCAGCTCTGAAGATATCTAAAATTAAAGAATATTGCAGACAGATAAATATTTTCAGGAATTTTTAAACTTCCATATAAACTATCTAGAAAAGAATATAAACATAAGTTAAGTATAACATTTAAATTTTTAATTATTTAATAAAATTAATTTTTTAATAAAAGAATATTTTATTTGTAAATGAGGGTAAATCACATGCACAAAATCAAATACCAATCTAAATAAACTACACATATTTAGTAAAATAGTGATTTAACCCAAAATAATGTAATAAATAAATTAACTAATTTAAAGCATTTAATTTTAAAGAACTTTATTTAAAAAATACTTCACAAAATAAATAAACACACTTGAGACATTGTGCATGAAAGAAAAATAATTTTCCCAGAAAGCATAAATAATCATATATGACAATATTTTTTTTATTTTTTAATTAAAACACTTTTATTATCACAGTACTATAAAATATGATCATCATTTACATTTCAAATAAAATTATGTACGACATAGTGAAACTAATTTCACTTTCTAACAATTTCATTATAGCAATCCATCGTTTTATTTACTGTAAATATAAGCTAGAGAGTTTCACAAATTAAAATCTTAACAAACTTTTAAAACTTTATGACTGATCAAAAAAAGTTTCATCCACTTGCTATTATTCTGAGAGAAACTCCTAATCCATAAATCATTTTAATAAATAAAATAATATTGAATCAAATAAAATGGTAAATAAATTTAAGCTTATTTAATTTCCACTTTAAGAAATATCAAAATCAATACATATAATGAAAAATATACTTCAATACCAAATTTAATTTAATTTTGAGAATGATAATAAAAGCCAAAATATGAGATTATTTTATTTATAACTTAAAAAATTACTGAAAAACAATTAGCAACTCAATATTTTATACACTACTGGCCATTAAAATTGCTACACCAGGAAAGCGGCACACCACACACGTGAAATTTGCATGACAGGTAGAACTTGCTGTGATATGCAAATGATTCGATTTTTAGCGCATTCATAAAAAGTAGGCGACAGTATCAACATGTACAATGTGTATAAAACCAGAGATTTGACAGCAGTTTTCTCATACTCAATTTCTGTTTCAACGTTGTTTTCGGCAAAGAAAGTTGTTGTAATGCCTCATGTAAGAAGAAAAGCCTATCAGGACGTGCCTGACTTTGATCGAGGAGGGATTATAGCCTACCTGGATTGCGGCTTATCGTACCGCAATATTGCTGCTCGCATCGGTCGAGACCCCATGACTGTTAGCAGAATATGGAAATGATGGGTTCAGGACAATCATACGGAACGTCATGCAGGATCTCAGCGACCCCCATCACTAACAGCAGAGAAGATAGACATCTTATCCGCATGGTCACAAGGAATCGTACAGCCACGTCACGAACCCTGAGTCGAGAAATGGAGTCATTTGCAAGGCAACAAGTTTCTGCTCGAACAGTTCGACGACGTTTGCAGCAGCATGGATTGTCTGCACGGCGACCATGGCTTCGGCTACCATTGACGCTGCGTCACAGACAGGAGCGCCTTCAATGGTGTGATCAGCAATGAACCTGGACGCGGGAATGGCATCACGTCATCTTTACAGATGAATCTGGGTTCTGTATACAGGACCATGATGGCCGCATCCATGTTTGGAGGCATCATGGAGAACGCGCATTGCCAGCTTGCATTGGACATCGCCATACTGGCCCATCTGCTAGAGTGATGGTATGGGGTGCCATTGGATACACGTCTTGATCACCTCTTGTTCGCATTACCGGCACTTTGAACAGCAACCGTTACATTTCCGATGTGTTAAAGCCCGTGGCTCTGCCCTATCTTCAAGGCCTCCCTAATTCTTAGTTTCAACAGGATAATGCACGACCACATGTTGCCCATACTGTTCTGAACTTCCTTGATACAGAACAGGTTCAACTGTTACTCTGGCCAGCACGTTCTCCTGATCTGCCACCAATTGAGAACGTGTGGTCAATGGTTGCCGAGCGATTGGCACGCCATCACTCACCATCCACTAGTGTCGATGAACTGTGGCATAGTGTTGAAGCTGCATGGACTGAGATCCCTGTAAATGTCATACAATCTCTGTTTGACTCCATGCCTAGGCAGATAAATGCTGTTATTGCAGCCAGAGGTGGCTGCTCTGGGTACTGATTTCTCAAGATCTATACATCCTAATTTCCTGTAAATCTAATCACTTGTTCTTTCAACTATAATGTATGTGTCCAATAAATATCGTTCTGTTCTTTGCATTCCTTCTTGGTGTAGCAATTTTAATGGCCAGTAGTGTATATAGTCATCAATGTACTCCTAAATTTAATAGCAATTAATACAAATTAAAAATTCATTATATTTTCCATCAACTGCATGTTTATTTTAAAAGCACATTAATGATTAATACAATTTAGATATTTAATCTTGAAAACTGCTTAAACTAAAAAAAATTTGATTTCTGGTAAAACAAAAAAATTTATTCAGTTTAAAAGAAATAAATGAGAAACTGTTGTATGCATTCCAAATTAATTTCGTTGTGAGCAAAGCTATTCAAACATTTTATGGAACTAATAACATCTGTCATAATTCCGAAATTTTTAAATGGAGAAACTTTTTTCAATTTGGAAATTTTTTTTATTTATTTAAGAAGTTTTCTTAAATGTGACAAATTGTGTGAAAATTCCAATAGTTTTTTTACACATAATTATTGTAAATAACACATTTGCTTCTCAAATTCTAAAATTTTTTAATTATATTACAGCTTTATTGGAAATGGCTTAAGATGACTCGTTAAATTATTAGGACAGCCAGAAATAAAATTGAAAATTATGCAATTTATTTTAACAATAACACTGAACGGAATTGAATTAAATGTAACTTTTTCACTTTGAATACAGATATAATTGGTAATTTTAACTAACATATTAATATGTAGTAAGAAAATCGTGACTCAAGATATTAAATTAAAAGACGTTTTTATTTTTAAATGCGTGAATTTAGAAAATTTCTATTCTGTTATCTGAATTTTTATTCCATACTCTATATCAACTGAATAATGATATGAGAGTAATCTATTTTATCACGATGAAATAAAATAAAAATGGTATTTCCTGACTAAAAAACTTTTCAGAAATTAAGTTAATATTTTAGAAGAAACTAATGTGAAGATACATCATACAAAATTTATAATTATATTTTCATATTTTATCTTTTACATCTTTAAATAAAGTCAATAAGCACATCAAAACTTTGAATACAATCATAAAAAATGACAATCCAAACAAAATGCAAATTCAGAACTAAAATAATTTCAAATACATTAGAAATGACTGAGTTATTTATGTCATTTTTTATTAAATTACCCTTAACAACCTAAATAATTAATGGAACGAAGACTTCTGAAATCAGCCACAGTTATTAAATCATTTTTTATAAACATTATAATTATTATTTCAAATATTGAAAAAAAATTCTTTTAAGAAATTAATTTAAAGTAAATGAAAAAAATAATAATTTCTGTAACATAATAAATCTGTTTTGTTAGAAAGCAGAAGATTGCATAATGAACAATTATTTTACAAGACAAAATCTTTTTTTAAAAATAAGCAATGATGAGTAATATTAGTTTTTCAAGAGATGATTTTAGAATTTAACAAAATAAAAGTAGAATTTTATATGAAAGACAAATATTAAATTTCAAACAAAGCAATAAAAAATCAAGTAATAATAGTGTATTTCACAATTCCTAAAAATAATTAAAACAAAAGCTAGATACATTTATTTTAAATTAAATACAGAATAAAACACTGAAGAAAAATTAGTGTATAACAATAATTAAAAATCCAAATAATATAATTAACAAGCAAACAACAATCTAATCCATGGCAGGGAAAAAACACAACCTATTACAAATCCAGTGTCTTTTTCAAAAAAAATACATCTTTCATGATTTACGCAAAACAAATTGCAGTAGTGACTTTTCATAATCTTGTTAAAAAGAGTTAAAGCTTTTAAATAATTCTTTTGAATCTCATCTTCATATTGCATTTTAATACATGTTCCAAAAATAGGAATCTATGGCTGTCTTCTTAGAGTTTCTTTATTATTCTTTTCTAAATATTTTAATTATTTTACCAGTATATTTTACAAACTGATATGTAAGTCTTATAAGGTAAACATGTAAGTATTTTTAATTAATGAATGAGAACTAGTCTGAGATATGTAATAATCAGAACATGAAAATTAACAAAATCAGAGGAGGAAAAATTATTTTGTTTTTAGAATTATACCACTCAATTTTGAAATGATTTAAATATCAGTTCATTTTACAATAAAAATTAATGGAATGCACAAATTAAAAGAATTTACAATGTAATGGTTATTCACAGATTTATAAATCATAATTTTTTCAACAAAAACTAAAAAATATTAACATTAATTAATTTTATTGACAGTCAAGATGCTTTATTATAAGTAAAACTTATAATAAAGCATTGTATTTAAGTAAAACTTTAATTGTATTTTAAGTAAAACTTAAAATACAATTAAAGAAAAGATAACAAATTCTCATTTTCAGAAATAAAGGCATTATTAAAGTTTAAGCTCACTCTTCAATGGGTGATATATTTTCCAATATAAATAATTTTGTTTATCTTTATTGTTTAATGACTGTTTATTGTTCAATTTCTTTTTCTTGTAACTTCAAACTTGCAACAACAAATTTTATTTCATGTTTCTTCATTTTAAAAATAAACACAGAAATTAAATTCCATATTTAAAACATAAATTCACATTATGAGTATATTCTCAGTACATGACAAATACTATCATATACATACTTAACAGTTTAATCACAACTATTAGATACGCAGTGAAAAGATAAAAACCTACAGACATAATAACTATCTACTATTACGATGAGTAATCATATGGCGTCTACAATTTCCACTAGTTGTAAAACCTTTTCCACAAAAGTGACACTTGTATGGCTGTAAGCCACTGTGTGTGACAGAATGATTACGAAAATTGGTTGAAATATCTGTAGAGTATGAACACAAAGAACATTTATACTTCTTGTCTGACATAAAAGGATTTGAATGTCTTAAAAAAGAAATGCACACACCATCTTCCGCAACAATAAAATCTAAAAAATAAAAACATTTTTCTGAGCATCAAAAATAGCCAATATATCAATCAACACAAAAAATAACTAATGTAATTATTAGCAGTGTATTCACTTTTCAAAACATGTACATAATAACCATGTAAGCAGTTTAAGTCAATAAAAAAGTTTAAGACTTGCATTATAAAACCAAATACCAACCTTAAAATTCAGAAATTTCTGCACTATCGATTGTAAATAAATACCTTATAAATTAAATGGTATTATGTCCATGGACAAATTATAAAATATTAGATTTTATGCTTTTTATACAGTATTGTTTCCTAGATTGCAAATTTGATTTGTTTTTTTAAACATGATATTTTGATTCACAGTCTAATGATATTTAATATTCAAATGCAATGTTTTTAAGAGAAATATAAAAACATTAAAACAGATTTTCTATTAAAAAGATAACACATTTTAAAAATGATTGCTTTTGCAGTAAAGAAAATTTTGTCTGCAGCATATTTAAAAATATATATAGTTTAGTTTATAATTTTCTCTTAAATGTTTAAAGCAGAATAATTTAGTCTTAATATGTTCTCAGTCAAAGCAAAAAAAAGTTGTCATTTTTTTAATGTAAAATTAAAATAAAAATGTATTATTTTCTAATTTTATGCAAGTGTTTAAGTTATAACATGTTTAATTTAAATCATATTCAAATCTTGTTTAATTTAAAATAACATTCAAATGGAAAACATATAACCTTTAAAAAAATAGAATACTTATCTCATAAAAAAGATATTACTCGGTTTTCATGCAAGCTCCATCATCAAAATAGCATCATCCAGATTACTGCATAATAATCAACTAATTTTTTTTTAAAAAATAACTTTAAATGAAACTAAAATAAAGGTATGTTACGTGAACCTTAATGTTCAATTTGTTAAACTGCATGCAATCATTGTCATTTTTTAATGACAATTTGAAAACAATATCGATTTCCTCTACAGAGAAAATAAAATTTCTAAATGTAACAAAATGGGAAACCAGAATTTGTTAATTATTTTTGTACTGAAGTTTTAATAAAGATATTGAATTTTACGAAAATGATTTTAATCAACTAGTAACAAACTGTATGAATTATTAAAATAAAATATTTAATAGTACTGAAAACATTGGTTCTGATTTATGTTTTGCAATGGTTGGACCCAATATTTACTATAATGATTAACAAATTTCATTAGATATTATTTTAAAGCAGTATGCTTAATAATAAGTCATAAACTTTTTTAAATAAAGATTCAAAACAAATAAAGGAAATCCTGCAGAAATGTTAGACAAATTTTTAAAAAATGTTCTAATTCAGTACATATTAAAATATCTATTTATAGTATAATAATTGGCATTTTGCTACAAAGCACCTAACACTGCTTTCATATAAATACATTTTTTATGATATATTCACAATTAATGCAAAAATATTAAATTACACATACAAGAAAACAAAGAATACATTAAAATTTAACATTGAATAACTGTTTTTAGCCATACTGAATTAATTGTTGCATCACAGTTTAATAACGATGTAAGTTAATTTATCTTCTAATATTTCATTCATAATGTTTGCATTAGTTAATCATTCTGAACTTTTTAATGGTGCTTCAATTAAAAAAACTCAGAATGTAAGTCTTACAACAACCAATGTTAACATCATGAATGGCATAATAGATTAAATTCAATGAAAAATCAAGAACGTAAAACTTGCAAATATGATTTTGATAAAATAATCTTCTATAGAAAAGGAAAATTTCTCAATATAATTGATACTCACATGACAAAAATATTAATATTTCTCATAAATATTAAACAATGAATTTCAGATGTTTTACTCTAATAGTTTCAAAATGTCAAAACGATAAATGTGGTAATAACTGATTTTCAAATTATTTGATGAAATATCTAGATATAAATTTGTCGATAAAATAGAAATTATGTTAAATATTAAGATAAAGTGATAGAAATAAATTTTTATGATATAAATTTTGCACATCTTAAAAAGTACATTTTTAATACACATCGATATTGCAAAATAATGGTAATAACATATTGAAATTGTATTATTTCAAGAAAAATAAATATTGTATGTATCTTATATTCAAGAAAAATAAATATTATATAAAATTTTATATAAAATAAAATTTGAAAATTGTTTTTGTCTGGATTTTAATAAATATTAAATTAATAATTTATATTCAGAGTTTTCACTTTATCATTAAAAATGTAAAAACTCTAAAGTATGTACTTAATATTAAAAGTTAAACCAATTATTAAAATTAAAGAAAAGAATGGAAAAATATTTTTTTATTATTTAATCGATTCCTTTTTGGCTTGGTAAGAGGGTGGCGAATAAAAGGATAAGAAATTACAAATCCAGAGATATTAAATTTTCTAAAAATATACATGCAGTTTTGAAACATTTAAAAAAGCAAAATTATTGCTTTACAATATTCCTAGCTATCCTGTTTGTATTCATATTTCAGAGACATAGACTTTAATTGTAACTGTTTTTCGTGGAATTCAGAAAAAGGTATATCTGGTGTATAAGATGCAATCAGAAGTTTTGCATTACAACAAAATAAGCCATTTCAATTAGATTAGGCATATTGTGTGTTTAAATGACAATTATATACTAAAAGAAATTATCTCAGTTTGACCAAATAATAAAAAGAATATAAGATTTTTTAAACATTAAAATTAAAATTTGAAAAAGTTTTGCTGCTAATCAAACTAATTAGAGATATCTAATTCTGAAGCCATTGATCTATCCTGTGTTGTTGCACAATGAAAATCGATGATAAGACAGAAGAAGGGAAATTATATTTTAATTGACTGAATTATATAATTTAGAAACGTTTGATACATCATTAATGAAATTCAAAAAAATCTTGACAATAGTCATATTTGCACACAAAGGTTGATGAAGTATACATTTAATTATATAAATAATATTCAGTGAGACCCATTCAATTTTATTCATCTGCTAAACATTAAAATGAAAATGTATAAACAGTTTTTAAAACAAACTTTTAATTTATACAACATACATATTATGTATACAAACACTAATAGAATAGTTATATTTCTTAAATTTAGAATTCATAAATCAAAACAGGTTTAGAAAATGCTTCACTTTATTACATTCAATCTAAATCTTTATTTAACTTTAATGTTTCATGTGAAAATTAACGTTTTGCAAAATTTTCAGAATAGAAAAAATATTCATTCAAAATTAATTTTATTAACAACTAAAAATATTCTTATATGCATATAAATAAGTTCATAATTTATTTGATACTAGATAGGATCTACTAGAAAGGAAATGCTAGTGTATGAATATATTCAAAAGAATTCAAAGAATTAAAAAATACATTAGTATAAAACATTTTTAAACATTAAAGAATTAATTATATCATGTAAAACTCAAACAAACATATTTAATTAAATTTTAACAATAACTTTTTGGGGTAAATAATATAGACAGATATTTACATAATTTTAACTTCATAATTCTATAAATCGGTAAAAAAGATAATTATTTTTTCATAAAATTATAACAAACAATATTTTTTGAGAAAATTTATAACTCACCGGGAGATTTATGTATATTTGAAGAAAGAAGATAAACATATTCACTTAGCTTACTTTTGTTAATTCTCAATTCAAATGAAATAATTTCCCAAAAATATTAGCTTTTACATTTTAATTTTTCATATATTCATATATAAACTACTAAAACTAAACTCCATGGCACGACAGCCCATGTGGGCCAAGGCCTACAGTGCCCATAACTGTTTATATTCATATATATATATATATATATAATAGGTAGAGGAAAAAGAACCAATATTTTTTTCGGTAAATGACTGTAGTAATCGATATCTCTAAAATATCGATTTAACAATATTAAATTTATCTCGTTGTCAAGGTGACATTTCATAGTAAAATATTTCTTTTTCTGCTTTCTTGTTCAGCCCATTCAGTTCTGAGTTACAGGGTATTAAAAATGGTAGTCAACAAAGAGAAAATTTGTTACATTTTACAATATTACTTTGATAAAGTCGAAAATTCAAACCAGGCAGCTTAAATCGTGAATAGTGTTTATGGTGCCGATACTATAACAGCTAATTACGCGCAATTTTCATATGCCGATTTCATTCAAGCATTTTTGTTGTTAAAGCTGCATCTTGCACAGCCAAGCCCATGATTGAAAATGTCGATAAAGTCACAGAAATAATCGAAATTGACCAGAAGGTTATTAGTTTTTTTCAGGAGCAAAAGATCAACCGTAAAACAGTTCTGAAACATTTGCGCAAAGTTGGATTAAAGAAAAATTTTGCTGATTGGGTACTACACCAACTATTACCAAAAATTTGATGTATCGAATTTCCATTTGCGAAGCCTCTGTTAAATGGAATGAAATCAACCCATTTCTGAAACAGATGGTGACTCAGGATGAGAAATGGGTCACATACGACAATAGAGGCCAAAAAGAATAATGGTCAAAAAATAGTGAAGCAGCTCAAATGGTGGCCAAACCAGGACTAACTGCCAGAAAGGTTTTACTGTTTATTTGGTGGGATAGGAAAGAAATCATTTATTATGAGTTGCTTCCATATGGCCAAACCCTAAATTCAGATCTCTACTGTCAACAACTAAACCGTTTGAAGCTAGCGATTGACCAGAAAGGACCAATAATGGATTTTTTCCCCAACCTATTATATATATATATATATACCATGTTTCTGCATATATATATGCAGAAACATGGTATTTTATTACAGATTTGTAACAAGAAAAAAGTTCTGCCAGGCTATCTTTAAAAAGTGATTATTTTTCAGAAATTACTGAAAAGTTGAATAGTAAAGAACAAAATTAACAACATACTTCAAAGAGGATTTTTAAACAATTAATGAGATTTAAACTGGGTATGATGTAGCAGCTGAGACTTATAATGAGTTAGTTGGTGTTGTTTCATATTACTCTTTTGGGCAAATCGTTTCCCACACAATGGACAAGGAAAAGGTCGAACACCACTGTGAGTTAATTCATGATACTTCAAATGTGTTGTAACATTAGTTGAGTAAGGGCAAAGACGACACTTGTGTCTTTTGGTAGTAGTCATTTCAGATTGCAGATTTTGTCTGGACAGTTGTTTTTGTTGAGATTTTAGAATTCTTTCTCCTATCCAGCCTAATGCAGTAAAAAATTTAACACATATTATTATATACAATATTACAGAATAATTTCATTAAAATTTCACAAAAACAATAAATATATTATTACATGCAGCATGAAAAAATGAGAGTTTCAATCATATCTTCATTTATTCTCCTTAACACATTCAACAAAGATAACATATTTACTTTTCTCAAATAATTCCCTACGCACATTTTCCCAATTTTAAAAATACATACATTTCTAGTCAAAAAAATTATAAAGGTTTTATTTTAAGCAAATATAGTATATAGAGACATGTACATAACAGACATGTACATGTACATAACAGATTTCATTTTTATAAGGAATTTTTAAAAACCAAATAGATAATTTATTTTTTCTTTATTTTTAGAGCACCAAACTAAAATGGTTTACTCGAACTTGAAATATAAATTTTAATAATGAAATATTACAAGGATGATATCAATTATCCATGAAACATGCCCAATGAGGAAGCAAAAATAAGAATTTATTTATATTTTAATATTATTAGACATTTTAAAATAATGAATTTTTAATGTTACTTTGAGTTTGGTTGTTTCATATCCCAGATGGTGTAGCTAGGCTAAACCATCTCCATAAAACCTTCAAATCATTAAAAAGTCTAAAATGAAACAGGATTCCCCAACTTTGTTCACAGTAAAATTCAGACAGTCAAAAATATGTCTCGGGGAGGCCTGATCAGCCTTGCACTTTGAGTTTTAAAAAAATCACGTATACAGTTAACATTTAATATTATGCATTTATTTGATTCTGATTTCTCATATCAAATAAATCGACTTAAATTTTCATGTCCTTAAGGATATTAAGGACATGAAAATTCTTATTACATATGTACAAGTAATGAAATTCAGTATAAGCAACAGCATTTAATGCAATCCATATATAATATGGAAAAAAATTGAGTAAAATTTAAGTAATTTTTAAAATGTTTTTTTAGTGGAAGAAATTTTTTTTTATTATTATGAATAATTGTATCATCAAGCCTTTTTGGGTTTAATTTAGAAATTAACTAATATGAGAAACTAATATGAGAAAATCAGACTTTTATATGTGAATAGAATTTTATTTTAATTACTTTTTATGTCACATGATTATTTTTTATATCTCACCAAATTTTTTGATTTACAAAGCACAATGATTATTTTATAACACATTTTTAATTCCTTTTTAATTGGCAAAATATTTTCTTACTATTGATTACCATTAAACCATATCAAACATATGCTGCCACAAAAAGAATAATTTCCTAATACACCATTTCATATCAAATCATTACTATATTTAATGACATTTTTCAAAAGTTTTTTTAACATAAAATGCTGCTAAATAAATTTTTATAAAAACTATTAATAAAACAAATTAGAATCAAGATAAATGAACTATACTTTTTTAAAATATTATAATGACAAACTGAATGGGTAATAAATTCACAAATAATGTGTTGTAGAAAGTTGGAAATCAGAACCTTTTACATCAGATAAAATTGATTTCAACTCCAAAAATCCCAAGCCTTTTTTATATAAATGTGCAAAAATTAAAAATTATATTAGTACTAATAAAAAATAACTGTGGATACATTACACAGTACTTAACAATTATACAAACAAAAAATTATCTAACATATAAGTGTTTTTAAATTATTAAATAATCAGCTCATATGCATCCTGGCTAATAAGTCAAAACTTACAGCTCCAGATACAAAAACATTGTGCACTTACATAGAATAAGTGCCCTAGTTTAAAATCACAGCTGAATCAACAGTATTAAAAATCTTAAATTTATATAATGAAGAAATTATATAATAAAACATCATCTCATCCAATTCCAACTATAATTAATTATAAGTATTCAAATCTTTAAATAGCAATCAGTCAACAAAAATGGCTTCATACATACAGTTCCATTGCTGGTTGTTATAGTTATAAAAATATTTTAAAATAATTCATTCCATAAAAATTGCAAAATGTAACTAAATATAAGAATTATTATAAGAATGTACACTGTCAAATCATATTTACAAAAATACATAGTACAAACTAGCTATAATGAAATTTGAAGTAGAATGATACAAAGTAATGAGCATAAATATGATTTATACTTTTAAAATAGAATAATGGCTTTCCTTATAAATATACAATTTTATTTTAAGGGCAATATATTTATCACACATAATTTCCTTTCTTTCTCTGAATTTTGAAAGAGTAAACAATTGTGAAACAGTACATACTGAAATAGTCACATGTTCCAGATTTATTAAAAATGATAATATATATGAAATATAATCACCATAATTACAAAACAAATGGGAATTTTTAATGTACATAAAATGAGAATAAATTCTATGCAAAGGATATGATACGTAATTTCATGAAATAACATATTTTAAACAAATTTAGCAGCAAAATAAACACAAAATTATTGTAATGTAGCTAAAATTCAAAGCCATACAGTTCACTTATAATGTAAACTTAAATAATGTTCTCAAGTAAATATAAGTTTGTTATCAATGCAAAAAAATTATAACTTTTTTAATGCTCATCAAAATAAAAAAATTTTCTTTCTGGAACATTAGATATTTTTACTTCACATAAAAAAACTATACTAAAACTTTATTAAATATTAAATCTGAAAAAACTAAAAAAATTTTTCAAAAAATGTAATTTTTTAAAAATTTTATTCTATAAATTATAGTTTAATTATTAACTATCCATAAAAGTGTAAGTAAATCTGCTCTTAAGTAGGCAGTAAATTATCTAAAACTGTCTCAATTTTAAAATTTTCTTACATTATCAATCAAATCCCATTATTAAGCATTTTTAAAAAGTAATATCAATTTAAAGTACATTAAAGAATACAATATTTAAAATATATTATTTGAATACATAAAGAATGACTGGCATTAATTTTCAATCTGATACTTTTACAAGATTTAATTAGTAAAAATTCAAATTAAAACTAGAAAGTAGTGAAGCAAAAGAAAATGCTAGTTTCAACAGCTTAGTTAAAAATCTTCATTAAAAATAGTAATATGATAGGCAAATATTTACCTAAATGGATTATCATAAGAGATAACTTCTAAAACACAAAAGTTCAGAAGTCATTGTGTGATAAAAATTGGAAGCTTATATTCAATTTAAGCAATGCATGACAAAAGCTTGATTTTTTAAAAAAAAAAAAACACAAATTTGCTATTTGAGAATTGCTTATTTAAAAAGTTTTGACATATTTTTCATTCTGTGATTACTTTTGTGCTTGAGGACTGAATCGACAAGACAAAATTAAAGACAGCTCCAAACTAGCAAAGACATTTAAACCTTATATAGAAATTGAATTCACAAACTAATGAATTGAAAACCAAAACACTAAACACATTTGCCAGGCATAAAGAAGAAGGAATCAGAAATAAGTAACTTAGAATAATAGCAAACAATATTATGTCCTGAATCATGTACAAAATATTTTTATTATTCTGGAAAATTAATTTAATCTAAATATTTGTTTTTACTCCTTGAATAATTTTATTTCTCAGTCAGTTAAATGGAGAAAATAATTATAGAATTAAGTAAACTATGGACATTCCCTGAACATAAGTTTTAAAAATAAATGCAAAAACTTTCAACAAAACATAACCAACAAATGCTTTCATTTACAATAACAAATTCTAAAAGGCAACTAAAAATTCAATAGTTACAATTTGACTACTTCAGATTATGATTTACTCCATCACAATTTATTATGCAGTTTTAAATGAGTTATAATCAGATTGATATAATTTTATAACTAACATAAAATAGCTAAGTATTAAATACAATAATATATTATATATAGAAATAATAAGCAAAATTGCTCACTTAATCCTTAAAAATCTCAATTTCAATTTATAAGGATTCTTCAATAAAACAAATGAAGAACTAATTTTAAAATGCAAGGCATATTTTACTTATAAAATTTAAAAAAAAAAGCTAACAAATACAAATGAAATTGAAAAAAAAAAGCAGTAAGTTAATCCTTCACAAAATTAACAGGTTATATGATAAGATGTATGGGAAATATACATTAAAGAAATGACAAAGAATGTCAAAATTAATGTTATTGTGCGTGTTAATTTAAGTCATGTATAATCTCTTGCATTGTTTAAATTATGGTGTCAGTTAAAATAATAACAGAAATAGTTATTTAATCACAAGAATTTAGAATATAATAAAATATAATTGAGTTGTTGAAATATCTTAAGTTTTCTATTATGTTTTGAAAGTGTTTAATTAAGTAAGAAAACATTTTTTTATTTATAACAATTTTTCCATGACCAAAAAACTCAATATTAATAAAAAAAAATTTACATCCATTAAAAGAATAAGAGCTTTTCTTATCAGATATAATTATCATGAACATAAATTTGATTACTGGTAAACTATTGAAGAGATGCTATTTCAATATTAATCATAAACAAAGAATAAAAATTTACTAATGTTAAAAGGTGTTATTTAAGAAAACATTAAAGGAAAATAATCTTTAAATAATTGGCATATCAAAAAAATTAGTAATCAAGAAAAATATTTTCTTTTAAATCGTTATAAAAATTCTGCTCATAACAGGAAATTTAATTTATCACAATTTCTGGTAGACAAACCAAACAAAAACAATGCATTTGAAGAAAGTAGCTTAAAAATATCTAAAATTGTTTAGAAATGCAAAATCAGTAGACACTGCCTTAAGACAAACCACAAATGTAACACCATAAGTCTTAGGGTCCCTAAATCTTAACTCACGTCTTATCATGTATAACATAAAAAAGTTAATGTTTAAAATGAATCTTATGGCATATAACATACTATACAATAGAAAAATGCATAAAATGAAAAATTACTTACATTCACAGATGCTAGTTAAATTTAACTTTTAAACATAGAAACACTAAATCAAATGCAAAAAAGAGATCTAAGTGAAAAAGCTAATACCTGAGAAAAAACGCTATTTCATGAGCCAAAAATATTCAGAGTAATTTTAGTAAATGAACTGATTGCAGAGCAAAAAAATGGTTGAAACTATTATTTAAATTAATTTAAGCAATCATGAAGTGTGACTATAACCAAAAAGAGGCCATTTCTTAATGTAATTTACCAAAAGAGAAGTGGGCAATTATTATTAAATGTACAACAAAAAGACAATTTTTTTACTGTACAAAATATCCAAGTTAGAAATAAAAAGTCTGTATTTTAACTGTATTTATTAAAATTCTTGGTATTCAATTATATTATTATAAGAAATATTTGCTTTGGAGTTATAAGGAAAATGTCACTTTTTTTAAACTTTGCGGAAGAGTTTTTTTGCCCATTTTTTAATTCTATTCTCCTTTCACTTACATAATTACATAAATGAATGCAACATTGGAATGAAATTTTATTAGTAAATGAAAGGAATGAATGAGGGATTGAAATTGTGTATAAAGGATAGGTCAAAGTTTTGCATTTGAGGACAATTAATTTAAATAAAAGTAATTAAATAATTTTTAAAAGCATGAAATATATTAAATAATTAATTTATGGCAGAATTTTCTGCAATATTAGGTAAGTACAAAAATTTACATATAGTTATCCGTTTATAATAGAAACGGATATAGTGCCTTTCACATATAGAAATATAATTTTCAAAATAAAAATTTACTAATCAGAAAATTACATTACATTAAGTAGCTACTAAGAGCATTTTCACATTATATGTCTATTTTTATTTATTTATTTTTTGAATAAACAAGTCTAACTAATAACCAAAATTGTCTAAAATCTAGTTACATATAGAGATTAAGTATATTAACTTCTTAAAATAATGACATAGATCGAACTATGAAAAATAAAACGACATATGATGAATTTAATTAAATAATTAAGACAGGTAAAATGATAAATTTTGTAATGAAAGTTCTTTATTAAAATTTGATTTTCCTGATATACTTCAATAAAGAGAGATTTAAATTATAACAAATTTCAATTTTATTTGACAATAATTTTTTTAGGCCCAATTATTCATGTAGTTTAAATCTAAAATGAACAAACTGATGTTGTTTCATATTGCCCTTCTGAGTGAATGATTTCCCACATATTAAGCAAGTATAAGGACGAACACCACTATGAGTCAAAAGATGATTTTTTAAATGAGTTGCAATGTTTGTGGAATAAGGACAAAAACTACATTTGTGTTTCTTAGGAGTAGAAATTTCTGATTCTTTTTCCTGTCTTGATAGTCTTGGGAGATGCAAATTGCTATCTTGAACAGTAGTACCTGCAGAGAAAAACTTCTGATATAAGAAAATAAATCAAATAATGATATTTTACAAAATATTCATGTTCTGCAGAATTGATAAATTATACAAAGAAATTATAAAAAAATCTGTTTGACACATAAGTTACTTCAAAGTTTAATCACATAATTAGGTTGTTAAGGACTCACATAACATATTATAAAGCACAACATTTGAAGTTATACATATATTTTTCTTCATACAAAAATGAAAAAATTTGAATAAAGAAATTAATAAACATAAGAGAATGTCAAAATTATAATCATCACTCACAATTTTCTCCTGTAATGAGCAATATTTTAGAGCTAATTTTTTACTCAATAACTGCTAAAGGAAATTATTTCTAAATTAAATTAAAAATCAAATTTAAAAGATAATTTTAAGAAGAAAACAGTTAAAATTTGACAAAACAAATATAAATGAAAGAATGCTGATGTACAAGAAATGAATTAATAAGGTAATACATTAAGATTTATTATGATAAATAATATACCTTAATTCAAACATTAAAAATGCATTCAGTTAATAGGAAAAAATTACAATCAAAATATGTGTAAATTAGTCAATCTCAAAAATAAAATTTTTCTAGTTTTAAGAGAAATTCTTAATATAAAATTAAGTTTTAATGAAAAATGATTTTCTGTTTATATTGAGTTAATGATAAAAATAATTATCATCAAATTAAAATAAAAAAATAAGTTGAACATTTCAGAGAATTTTCATGAAATTGAAAAATTTTAAAGAAAAAAATTGTATTAACATAAAAAACATTGACAGAATAATGATACAATAAAAAATAAGTCACAAACATAACAAGTCAGATCAACATAAAATGGTATATTACAAGTAACAAAACACAGGAAATATAAAGCCACTATAAAAATCCTCAAATATACAACATATTGATTATAATAAAAGACTGATTCCTTAAGAAACTTTATCGAAATGTGAAATTTATAATACATTTAGATCATGTTAACATATAAATTATAAGTAAATTAAGGTGTTATAATTATAATATCACTTAATGTATGTAAATTATTTGGACATGTAATTGAGTTAAAATTATAGAATCTTTTATTATTTATGATAAGTATTATAATAAAAGAAATCATTTAAAAATATTTTTTGGAGTTAGTGCTTTTAATCTATGAAACCCTTGGAATCAATATTTGGAATATTCATTTGGATTCCAAACTTTTCAAAAGTGAATGTGAGCATCTAAATTCTTGAATTGAAAATTAGAGTGCAAGCTTGATTTTTTGGGAAAAAAATTTAAAAGTGTCTATAACAAGAGGTTATACACATGTTGCATTCTGACACGATGTCACATCAACTTTAAAATTGTAATGATAGTTAAAAATATGGAATACAAATAGGATAAAATGGCTACTAAATAAGATATGGTTTAGAGTAATTTAATAGTAAACAGAATTCCATATTAAAAATTAATATAAGTGTCACAAAAAATAATTTAAAGAAATTTAGAGTAGTATTGATTTAATAAGAAAAGAGAATTTGCATTCCTAAATGTTAATAGAATGAATAAAATGTTAATTCATAACATTCTGATTGAGTAAACATGTCACCAAAGTGATATGGAATAGACAATAAAAGATTAAAAAAATGAAGAGTATGAGTATTATAAATAAATATTTGAACATTGACAAAAAAAATGGCAGTAACTTCTCTACAGTGTTTCACAACATAACTGGATTAAAAAGTGTGGATAAATTAATATTTCTATAGATAACATAAACTGTATTTTGATTAAACTAATGCTATAAAATTTGATGATTGACATCCTTCATCTTACCTTTCAAAAATAAAAGTATATAGTATTTAGTTAGCAAATAAATGATATTGAAAACTTATCTCAACACACAGCTTCAACACTTTTCCAAATATTACTTTATGGAAATATATATCTCTTTATTTAAAAATTGATAGAAGAGAAAGGATGTAATATGCACTTTGTGTATACTTAATATTTTACATTTCTTTTTTTACTGTGCATGAATTGCACTGGATGTAATGATAACTGATTAATTATCATTATATAAATATTTTTTAAAATTCAGTAAGAAAGAAGTTTTTAAATCCTTTAAAACATTTCATACTTTGTTCACTAGTTCATTTATTAAAATGAATTTTTTATTTCAGAGTTTCAAAGTGCAGAACTTAAGAAGTAAAACAGCTAATTAAATACTAAATATAATTAAAATATATATCCAAAAATAAAAACAAATTTCAATATACAATTTAATGTTTCATGTAAATAAATTTATTGCTTTTAACATGAATCAATCACAAAATATCACATGAAAATGTACCAAATATCATAAAATATAAAGTGATAAACAATATTTTTAAAAGCAAAAAATTTTTGGAACTCATTTTAGTGTTTCTGTAAATTAATATTTTCAATAAAGGCATTTACATAAACAAAACAGCTAAAAAATGAATACCAAAGTTTTTAGGAATGACTTAATGCATTAGTAGAGTAAAAGCACATTTAACATGACTACAGTTCAAGGAGGAATCTGCTTTTGCTTCTTTTCCAAGAATTTATATCTTGGAAATGAAATATACAAACTGACATCAGTTGTTTATCCTAATAAAAAAATGAATTATGAATAGTTGATAATACATGTACATAGTTAAAAATATAAGAAATAAAAAGTAATAAGCTGATAAAAAATATGAACAGCATACAGGAATTCATGTCATATAGCAAATTAAAATTAATAGAAAAAATTTTTGTTTGAAAAATATATTGCTAAAATAAAATAGAATAAGTTTAGTTGAATAGGACATGTTACATTGGGGGGATCTTGGTGTTCCCTATTAATGGTTTCAGGGGCAATGAGAGCTATAATTTTGGCTCCAGATTTTCCTTTCTCCCCCCCCCTCGTCATGAAGTTTGTGGTCCTTCACAAGATCTAGACTTGAATAGCTTACAAATACTGGAGTAATTTTGGTCCTTCTCTTATTTCTGATTTACCAAGATGAAATGTAGTTGCCCCCTTTCATCTAACAACAGGACATGACTGCTTAACCTCTCATTTGAAGCGCTTAAGCATTCTTACTATTCTGACTCGTCCACTCAGTGACTCTGAAAAAATAATGGACAGGGACCATCTGCCAATTTGTGAGGCTCTTTGCTGTTCAATGGAGAAAGCAAAATATTGGGAGGCAAGATTGCCCTTCAGGAAAATGACTTCGTTCTATTTTCTGTGATTTACTTTTTTGTAATCTTTAGTTCTTTGTCTTTTGCCTAGTCATTGGGAATTTAAAAAAAGGGTGTTGAAATATACATTTTATGCTCACTTTAAATTTGTGATAGAAGTCTCGTTTATAAAATAAAAGAATTAATGATATATTAATGAAACAACCCACAATATACCATTATGAAATATATTGGGTTAAGAGCAAAAGTTTGATCTATTTTTATTTTCCATGAAGAACATATAAATACAAAATGAAATTACCTACCACTGTGCATGATCCCCATTGCTATATACAACACAACCTCTTGCCATCTTTCTGGTAAGAGATGAATTACACAATGATAAAATTTCAACAGTTCCAAGTCGAAAAAAACATTGATGACATTTTCACTATATCAAAATCATTAAAGATTTTCCAATTGAAAGAATTATTCACTACACAAAATAAGTGAGTCAATTGGAGCTAAGTTAGGAGAAAATGGAGGATGGGGTAAAACCTCATTAACTTTTAGGAGTGATGACAGCATCATGTAGCCTAGTGTGATCATAATAAAAAATAGCATCATGACTGATGGGACCTGGCTGCTTTGCTACCAAAATTGAATGCAGCCTGTCTAACTGTGGACAATAAAAGTAACATTGAAAATTTGGTTGAATAGCAAGACTTCTAGGAAAACTATTCCCTGCACATTCCACCCCACATTCAACACCTTGGAATGAATTTTATTTTTCAAAGTTGATGCAGATGGATCAGAAGAACGACGCAGTTCTACGTCACTTTACTTTAAGATACACACCCAGTTCTCATCTCATGTCACAATTTGTGTACTTGGAAATCAAGAAAACATAACTAGTAATAAAGTCATCCTATTGATTAGCTGTCTGATCATATGAAGCTCAACAATCCGACTTTCTCATAAAACCTAAGTTAACCAATTATCTCTCAATTGTTGTACGATGTACATCAAAGGTATGCGCTAATTCATGCATGGTTAAGTTTGTATTGTTCCTTTCAACTTGGCTAGTATTGTCTTGTCTAATATGTGATGGTCATCCACTCCTAGTTTGAGCTTGGCAGTTAATGCCTCTTTCCTTAAATTTAGAAACCATTGATGACGTGCTTTCATCTGTTGCATCCTCCCCATAAATGTGACAAACACTGACAAGTTGTTGCTGTATTCTATTTATCAAACAATATATATTATATAACAATTTTCCTATGTGCCTTCTCACTTTTAATGTTACACCCTCTGACATCTTTTTGAGACGATTAACTGTGTGAGACACAATTCATTTTTATATAAAGCATTAAATGTTAAATTGTATGATGATTTTGGTAATTAAAATATAATTTGTAATTTCATTTCCATTGCAAATTTGTACATCCAAAAAATGGGTGAAACTTTTGCACTTTCCCAATAATATCATTCTACTACTTTTCAATAGAAAATTTTTCAAAATCATCACATCAACAATCAAAATGTCATTAAGCTAAAAATAATAATTAAAATGATATAATCTATTCCCATATGAAGTGCAAATTAAAATATTTATTTACCAATTCTATAAGTAAATAATTCCTTTTGATAGATATCAAAGCAATCACAGCTTAGGAAACAGTACTCATTGTTGGTAACTGTTGCAGTAATATTAAAAGAAGTTTTTAAATTATTCCTCAAAATAAAAATACACATGAAGAGCATAACAAGATAAATAATAAATGATCAAGAAAAAGTTTACTTATTCATATTTGTGTAAACAAACATTAATGATGTTCATTAAAAATGCAACTACTTACATAGTGTAATAGAAAATGAATTATATTTTCCTAGTTAAAAATTTGTTAAAAGATATTTGTAAATGATTACACAAGCAGATAAAAAATAATGTGTTCACATATAAAGCAAAGCAAAATATTTTTAGTAATTATTTTTTGAACAGGGGAAGTAATATAATTTCTGATATTTAATTTTACAACTGATCTTGTGAATTTACAAAATCCAATACAACAATAAAATGTTTAATTTTTAGTTTTTGAAAAGAAAAAGTTGGATATGCTTAAAAATAAATGATGTTCATATAATTATAAATCTATTATGAAAAAAATTATCATGCAAACATATGACATTATAGTGCTAATTTCAATCAAAAGTAGTTTAACCAAATATTTTAGCATTTTATGTAGAAATTTTATATCAGAAATCAGACATTTTTTATAATAAAATAAAAAACTAATTAAGTTTAAAGTCTGAGGACTAGTCCCCCAATATTCATAAATATTTGGCTGTAACTAATATTTTAAAGTAATAATAAATAAGCAAATACCATTTAAAGTGTGGAAAACTCTAAAATATCCTTAAATTGCATATATTCTATTTATATAGTAAAAAAGTTGCAATAATAACAAAAAATACTTTGATTCCTAGGGGGCAATTAACTTCTGCTTCAAATTGTAATAAAAACAAAATGAATCTAAAAATAAAACAAAAAATTAATTATGAATGACTTTTTAATTTTAATTAAAAACTTTAATAAAATTTAAACTTTAAAAGATTAAAAAAAATTTAATTAAATTTAACAATTTAAGATTTATTATTAGCTTTCAAAATTATCAGATAAATATTTTAATTAATTAAAATACTTTTTTAATTTAATTAAAAATTTCAAATTTCGTCATACTTAATAGTGTTAAGAGAAGAAAATGTTGATAGACATGTTTGTTAAAAATTATATTGGTATTTATCATTATATTTTATTTAAACAATTATATCATGATTAGCTTTATTACATCATTTTACAGTCTAGCTATTCTTCAGAAGGTGCAATTAGTAGAGAAATTGTATGCTCACAAAATATTGTAAACAATTATATATTAACTTGTAAATAATTGTACATTAACTTGTAAACAAATGTAAGTTTTAGCAATTGCATATTAACTTGTAAATAATTTTTTGAAGACTTCAATAAAATTCCTTTTTAATGCAATATTTTTTTAAAGGAAACTTGTGATTCACAATGAGTGTCTTTCCCATAGAAAACCAATATTAAAAATATTTTATTAATTTAATTTTATAAAATTATGTTAAACTATGAAAAAGGTTCAGGAATTTTACTTGCAGATTGTTTGTTTGTCGCTCAACGGTTATTTTTTGCACATGAGGGCTAATTAGACCGGGACCTACGGTTTAAAGTGGATTCCAAACCACTACAAACATCCATGCCCGAGGTAGGATTCGAACCCACAAACATTTTACTTACAGAAATTTAAATTTCTTTATATTCAAAAAATTCTAATTTTTGTTTAAAATTTTAAATTGCTAAATATTTGACAGTTTTAAGCATTTTTTAATAGCAGATGCAAGCATTTATGCATAATAACTAAGAAAAAACAAGTGATTCACAATTTTTTCAGACCCAATATAAATTAAAAATGATAAAAGAAGTTATGTACTACTAATAACGATGATTTTTGAGCAAAATAATCACAATTTTGCAATGAATGTTAGTTTAGTTGCTATACATAAATTATATACATCAAAATTATCCACTCTTTAATTTAACGAGTAAATGTATTGTATAAACAGGCCTATATTGTGAAATTAAGGAAAGTGGAAAATATTCCTACACATGCATATACCACTACAAACGTATAATTTACATAACCTGATTTACAATAAAAGAAAAAAGTCTTTTTAACACAATATTTCAATATATTAAATATAAGATTCAGAAAATTCATGACAAATGAATGCAAAAGCCTATTTTTTTAAATAATTCACAAAGATTGACTGACATTAACTATGAAATATGAACTATAACTATTAAATGATTTGAAATGTGTCTTATGGTGTTTCTTCATATTACTTCTTTGGGTGAAAGATTTTCCACATACAAAGCAACTAAAAAGGCGAATACCTTTGTGAGTCATTATATGATCTTTGAAATGAGTTAAAATGTTAGTGGAATAATGACACATATTACATCTATGTTTCTTCTTGACCCTATGTAGAAATTGTTTCTGTTGAAATTCATACGATACAATCATCAGACAATGTCCTAATAGGAAAGTTTAAGCAAGAATATAATAAATTTAAGCAATAAAATATTTATTAAAAACTTGAAGTTTAAAAGTACTATAATTAAAATATAAATACATGAATAGTTAATATTTGAAAATCAAATTATTTATTAATATGTATTATTCAGCAAAACAATGTTACAATGAGATCATTGATAAAAAAAATCAGTATAATTAAATATTGTATTCACTTTTACCTAAATTATATAAAAACTAAATTAAAAAAAAGATGAAAAAATCTATAATTGAAAAATAAGTAATTTGAATAACACAAAGCAGAAAAGATATTAAAGACACTAGATAAGAATTTTTAACAAGAACAAGATGAAACATTGAGAAAACAAAAGAAATTAACTAGAGAAATAATGGAGCTGTGTGAAAATGAACATTAATACCAGGAGAAAAGCAAAAAAAGAAAACAAAAAATTGAGAAATGAAAGAAATATAAAATATTCCTTATTATCAAAGGAACAGGGGAAAAATACATATCTGAAACAAAAATTATTTAATTATTGCAATAAATACATCACAAATTTTAACCCAAGTCATCTACTTTCTTGCTTAGGATTAAAAAAGAGGACTTGTTTTAAAGTTCTCTTCTTGTTTTGGACTTCCGTTTGTTCATGGTCTCATGGATCTGGTTTCGCTTATTGGCTATGCAAATAGGTTAAGCAACAACAACATGTTTATCGCTTGAACTCCTTAAAAATTCTGCACCATATTCAAAAAAACGCTAGGCAAATGCATCTACAATTTAGAACCAATAGTAAATAACAAAATTAATTTTTTTATGAACAATTTAAAACATAAGTTTGAATTTTTTGGCACTTTTGAATTTAAATAATTTAATTCACTAATTTTGTTGAATATATTTAATGTAAAAATAAAAGTTTATTAAATTTATATTATTTTTAGAGATACAAATTTCATAAATAAGAAGTATAATAAATTCACACAGAAAAATTCAAGCTTTAAAGCGGTAAAATTAATAAAATATATGATTTTGATCTGGGACAATGAAATTCACTAAAATAGGTGATTTGGAGTAAGAAAATTTAAGTGTTATTAAAAAATATTTTGAATCACGAATTTTTTTTATTCTCTTTAATAACACATTTTTAAAAATATTTATGCACACTGATAAGACTCATTTGTAATTTATATTTTTACCATTTGAAATATTTTCCTAAGCTCATTTGAGATGTTTGCAAACAGCATTAAAAGAGAGCTGATATTGATCAATATGAATTGACTTATTTCTACAAGTTCAATGCTAATATACTGATTCTCTTTAATACCATTTCTAGAGTATCATATAACTTTTTTTCTGCTCATCATTTTCTGGTTTTATGAAATGCAATTAAATATTTACTTATTTTACTGTTTACATTCCATTCTAATGATCAAAATATATAAATATATGCAATATATATATATATATTTAATTACGTCATTATATAAGCTCTTTCGAGCATCATAAGTCTTGCAGTCCAATAGAGAAATGAAGCTTCTCCAGGAGAGGAGAGAGTCTTGAAGTGTGAAGAATCGCAGGCCTCTCGGAGGACAGAGCATATCCAAAGGTGCTCGCCATTCATGTCCAAATGTTCATTGCACAAAATGCAGTCAGGCGAGTCCACAAGTTTAATGTGGTGCAGGTGTCCCTGAAGATAATCATGCCTAGTGAGAAGCCTGAAGCAGGACACCCCCATAGCTCTAGGTAGATCCCTGGGGATGCAAGAGGTCAAGAGGCTCCCCCAACAAGCATTAACTGCTTTTTCTTTGTAATAAGCCTGTCGTTGGTTTTGAATTGCTTGTTTCAATAAGTGTTTGACATTTCTTAAACCAATTGGAGTGTTTGGGGGGTTCAAAAAAGACGCCTCTTTGGCGAGTAAATCTGCATTTTTCATTACCAGGTAAACCACAATGGCTAGGGATCCATTGAAAGGCAATTTCCTTATCCGCAGTTAGCAAAGTGTTAATGATGGTTTTACATTTTAATTCTATTGATGAAGCCAGAGGATTATAATTTGTCACTGTATGAATTGCAGCCTGGCAATCGATGAGAAAGGCAAATTTCATTTCTGAGATATCCAGAGTTTTTTGAAGAGCAATTAGAATTGCATACATTTCTCCATCAAAATTGTCAGAGGGTTTTCGCAAAGGCTCTTTGAGTTGGAAAAAATTGGAGAAAACTCCAGCTCCCACTCTCCCAGAGCTACTCTCAGCTGAACCATCGGTATAAATGTGCAGCCATTAGTCTGGAGGGTATCTTTCATAAATAGTGGCAAGAGCAGCAGCCCTGAGCTCTGTCTCAGGTGAGACTCCCTTCTGTACCGGAAGAACAAGATCAAAAACAGGAGTGGCATATTTGAATAGACCTGGGAAGACGGGGGGTTTGGTTGAAGGAGCCCTGTTACTTATATATGCAATATAAACAGTAACACTTGAAATCTTTTTTATAATTATCAAACACTAATTTAATGAAATATAACAACTATTTCATTTCAATATTTAGTAACTAAAAACAAGTAAGCATATTTATAGTAGGAAAAATATTAAAATACCAAAAAAACATTTGTCATATCATGAACTCTGTGAATATCATATGCAAAATAGCTTTAGAAAAATTTTTATAATAAAGATCAAAATTTTTCTTGAAAATTTTGTCTATATACTTACTTAATACTTGAAATCTATTTTTGCTTGTAAAAATAGTTTTGAAATAAATTATTAAAAAAAGGACTTCTTGAAATGTGCAATTTCTATATACTTTTCTTAAAATTTTAGAATAAAAGATGTCTTAACAGCAAAATGAAGTATATAAATATTTGTTTCCATAAGATAAGGAAATATTTAAATAATAAATTCCTACAAATAAAATTATAACAAAGGCATATTAATATTCTTAAACATCAATGAAATATTAAGAAAGGAAATTTTTCACAGAAATGTTAATATAAAAAATAGTTATAACATTTTATGAATAAATCTTTCTCAAAAACAATGAAACTTAAATTTTGCTGAAAATTTTATTTTTATTTATTGAACATTTTCAGTTCAATATTAAATTTAAGGTTTTTGTATTTTTTTCATTTAGTACAAGATATAATCTCAATTTAAAATTGTCTTTTCTAAAATTTAACAACTAAAATCTTTTATTCAAACAAATATAAAAGTAAAATTTTGATCAATTATAACAGCATTAAATAAAACTTTGTTATAAATAATAAATTGATTAAAGCAATTTATTTATCAAAATATTTTATACAACTTTTTTTCATTAATTTTTTATAAATAAAAACATTTCAAACACAAAGTAGGTAAATAAAAAGAAAAAAATTACTTAAAGAAATTTAAAAAAAAAAATTTCAATTATTTCATGTTTAAATTAGTTCAACATTGTATACAAAAAAGCAAATCGCAGTTTATCTCAATATTTATATCTTAAGTGACCTATGATGTTTGATTGGACATATTTTAAACAATAAATATAAAAAATTGAAAAATATTTTAAAAAAATTACCTAATTCCAAATTTGCTTGATATATTTTCCATATAAATTTTTATAATTAATTATTTATAACAGTAAACTCTCCTATATATTATTTTAATTAATAGCATTAAATATATACATTATAAAATTATCTCAATCTTTTCAATACTTAAAATACATGAAAAAATTTATTTTCATAAAAAGCTTGAGCTTTATAGTATATATATATTTAAACTATTTAAAGTATAAAAATCAATTGTTATATATTTTTTAAATTTTCAAATAAGAAACATTTAAATTTCCCTGATCATAACAAACATTAACTTCAAATCTCGAATAAACTTTTTAAAAATACTACATTACATCACCTTTACAGCTTCAATTATGTAATGACACAATATTTAAAAATAAATACTGGAAATGAATTTTGATGTTTTCTCATACGACTATATAATATTTCTCTGATCACCTATCATATATTTATATAAAATTTTTAAAACTAAATTTAAAAAAGTCTTTTTTTACCAGCAACTGCTGTTTTCCTTATATTTTATACTATTTTTAGGAAGTATAAAATAAAATTATTATGATAGTTGATACAGCTATATTAAAGACAATATAAATTAAAATGATAATAGGCAGTGCATAAAATAATTAATAAAATTAGACTAACCAACCATATATTTTTCAACATTAGTATGAAAGACAGCATTAAACACATTAAATAAATTAAGAAACACACATACCAAACAAAACATCTTTTAAAAAACAAATATTTTTCATTTAAAAAATATAAATCAGCCAAATATATGTTTCTATAATAATTTTGTGACACAATTTTTCTCCGTTTTCGTACCATTTTTTAACACATTAAATAACATGTATTTTCTTTTTATTTAATTTTAATGATACTTTTCATAAAATTTCTAGGAATTTAAAACACTCATAATATTATTTTGTATGCCATTAAATCATACTAACTGTAATTGTGACTTCGTTTATTTGCAAAGAATTCATCCAATTATAACATGGAAACATAAAATGTATTTTTCAAACATGCCAAATATTTTTATAAAAGTTAACCAAATATGATAGTTTCAAATAATGATGAATTGGGGTGAAGCATATATATGCAAAACGTAATGCTAAAAGAACCTATTATTAAGCTAAACTTATGTAAAATTACTCCTTTTCTCATATGTCTGAAATTATTTGTATTAAATTCAATTAAAAGATAATTATGAATAAAAAAATGAACTTGTAATACAAATAAATAGTCTTGCTACTTTATTTTAAAGAAATAAACACATAAAAATTTTCTACACATATGTATATACACATATTGACATTTTAGTCTGAAGTAGCATGCACCACATTATACATATATTAACAGTTATATACACTGGAAATATTTTAGAGAAGACATACAGCAAAGTGCTTTTAAAAAATTCTCTTTCAAGCACAACTCAATAGATATTACTTATCACACAAAAATTTAGATCATTAAGATGTAATATCTTATTGATTAAATGACAAGCAAATTTTTTTATCTATTACACATTTAGCTCGTTAACCAATAAAAAGTTGAATTCTGGAATAAGTATTTTTAAAATAATGGTGTTCATATATTTCAATTATTTTTAAGATAACTTTAATTCTGTAAAATATGTATGCACATAGATATGTGTGCTTCACATAATCAAAATTATGATTTTTAACAGAAAAATTTATTATGAGAACTTATTGAGGTATAAAAATTTTGTAAGCCAGGAAACAGTTAAAAATTTACTATAAAAATATTTTTTCATCATATTTTTCAGAAAAATATAAATTTATCTTAAAAAACATACAACTTCCAACCAAACACTAAAAAAAAAAAAAAAAAAAAAAAAAAAAAAAAAAAAACAGTCTGTCTTTTAATTGAAAAATTTTATTTTTGAAAATAATTTTAAAATAAAGTTCAGTGAATTTACAGTCATGTATAGTTAAATATTTTTCATGAATCTTGCAAGTTTATTTAGAAGTATAAAAAGATATTTAACCTAAATACTACTTTTTATAATTCATAAAAATTCATTTTTTTTTTCAAAAATAAAAGTTGTACATATTATTTAAAAATAATGCTTGAATGTTTAATTTCAAAATAAATCCAAATTGAGTAATATTTTAATTTTATTACCCACTTTCGTGTAGTTTTATTTGTATTTCGCTTCCAATGTTTTCAAAAATCAATACTTTAGGATCCCCATAATAAAAACATATTTTTAATTTTCCCACATATTTTCAATCTTTGTAGATGTGAAATAACTATGTTCTTTCCCTTATCAAAATTTAAATGAGTAGATGATGTTTTATTATTATTTATTATTATTTTTTTATATATTTTTATTATTTGCAGTGCAATTTAGAATTTAATAATGTTCACACTCAAATAGTATTTTTAACATTAAGGTAATTGCATAAAAATTTAAAACCATTAATACAATACAGATGTTTAAAGATTTTCAACATAAATTTCAATGTGAAACATTATTAAATACAGGTCAAGTACACAAACACAATATTAATTCACTTTTTGCTAAAGTTACCCACTTTCTCCTACTAATATCCATAAATAAACCAGAAAATCTGATAACTTAAGGTTTAAGTATATAAAAAATTCAAAATTTTCTTACTTTTAAAAGGTTGCAAAAAATGTTTGAAAAATTCCCTCTGTATAGGTTTATTAAATCTAAAAAAACTGACAGTCAAAAAATCTGTTTGAAATTCAATATCTAAAAATTATACTTCTACAAAAAAAAAAAAAAAAAAAATTTTAAAAAAGAGAATAAATTTAAGATAATTCTAAATCATTTCAGGTTGATATTTGAGATGAGTAAGCTGGTGCTGTTTCATATTGCTTTTTTGATGGAAACTTTTTCCACATGTTGAGCAACTGTAAGGGCGAACACCACTGTGAATTAATTCATGACTTTTGAAATGTGATAAATGATCCGTGGAATATGAGCATATGTTACATCTGTGTCTTTTGATAGAAGGTAGCAATTGCCTTGCATTTTTTAGCATTTGATGATTTTCAAAATCCAGATTACTAAAATCATGTACTCTTGAATCTAGAAAAAATGACAATAATTCAATAAATTTACAACTACAAAATTCAAAGCTTTACTTTTATATATATATATATATATATATATATATATATATATATATATATATATATATATATAAGCTGTGTAAAAAATTATACATTGGCAATTGTAATTATTAATGAAAACATCAGAAATATTAACAAATACATTTTAAATTACTTCAGAAAATGTAAAAAATGTAACTTTTACAATTTAAATGAAGAAATACTGTGATTCATAAAATGTGTTAAATAAAAAAATATATAATTTAAAAATATTGAGTTATACTTTTTAACAGTTTTATTGTTAGAAATACATTTACATAAAGGTAAGATTTTTCAAAAACAATAAATCTTTAGTTCATTGAATTCTAATAAATTTCTGTCAGTAATTTCAAGTAAATAAAAATTGCACAAAAAAAAAGAATTGTTTAATTTAAAAATAAGAAATATAAGTACCTCAAAATATTTTAACTGAAAATATATAGATTAAAATTAGGGATAAATAATAAATTAAATTAAAAAATATTAGGTTTAATTAAATAAATTTGTTGAAAACGTAAATTAATTTATATCATGTAATTTATTTTCTTAGTTAATTTACTTCATGATACAGAAAATCTATAGAAAAAAATTTAAAAATATGGAAAAATTCTATTTGTTTAAGATAAATTTAATATTTTTTCATTGGTGCTAAGCAGAAAAATTATTAAATGAAATAATTATTTTATTTAATGATACCATTATCTAAGAAATAAAAAATTGCAAATAAAAGTACATGGTGATTTTATATTTTTCCTTTGTTTTATTGCTTTGAAAATAGTATATACTTTAACTTTTTTATTAAATATTTTGGCTTGCTTCTGTCATATTGATTTTTTGTCTTTTTTTTTTTTAAACAATTAGATAATTCAAAGAATACATTCACAATGTAGAAATGAAAGTCCAGTGTAATGGTAAAATTTTTAATTTTTGGTGTTCAGAAAACTGGACCTCAATTAACTTTTTATGTGCTTTATGATTATAAATAAATTTTAATAATCATTTAGTAATAGAATGGGCAATGTTCCATCACTGCTCAATATAAATTTTTTAAATTCATCAAAAATGGCTTATAGAATATAAAGACAATATTTCAATTATATAATATACTTTTATTTTAAAGTATATATTAAAAGCTTCACAATACAACTCTGTTAACAAATGAACTTCATTTATAACAGAAACAAACATTATTACTTAAAATTCAAGTCAGTTATGTGAATTTTACATGGGAAATCATATGTCGATTTAGAGCACTCTTTTGAGTAAACCGTTTAGAGCATAAGCTACAAGGAAAAGGTCGAACGCCTGAATGTGTCAAAGAGTGCATCCGTAAATTAGTAGAAATGTTTGTTGAATATGTACAGATATTGCATTTGAATTTCTTCACATCATTTTTCTTCTGTGGTTGCTTTTGACATGAAAAGACATCATGACTAATTCTGATGAAAGCTAAAAATAATAAAATAAGATAAAATATATAAGTTTAAAATTGTCAATGAAAGAAATATTTAAACATGAGAAAAGCTAAGTATCAATTAAAAAAACATGAATTAATTCATTCAAAAGCTTTTTAAAACTATTCAGTAAATATATTCTTTACCATTAAAATTTGAACAAGAATAAATAAGAATCACGAAATACAGAGCACTAACATACCTGCCAATTTTCTACACAAACAACTATATTTTCTAAAAGGAGGAAGAAAATAGCCAAGATAACATATAACACAATGATCTAGAATATTCTAAATTTTTTTGTTATAAATCCTTTAGTTTATCATAAGAAATTATGAAAGTACCTTTGCAGCATTCATTCATCATAAATTACACATAAAAGGAAAAACAAACCATCAATTGTGAAATTAATTTTTTTTTCAGACAGAAACTACATATAATTAAAATGTTAGGAAGAAAATTTTTGCATTAATTATACAACTATTAAAGAATTCCTTGCAAAAAATATAGTTAAAAAATAACACAAAAAATTTAGTTAGAAATAGCATGGACAAAATGAAAAAGTGCTCAATGCATGAGATACAATATATTAGGAAACAATATAGGTTTTAACAACATTTCTGCATAGAATTTTAGCTCATAATAGTTTTGTAAAACTGAATAGAAATCTGTAAGTTATAGGCAACACATACAGCTGACAACAATGCCAATAATTTGCAAGAAAAAATTTAAGTTATATTCGCTTTAGTATAAGAAGTAAATAAGATAAAAAATAATGCAATTTAACTAGAAATATATCCTGATTAATAAATCACCATTTTATAAATGAGCATAGAAAACTTCAATAATTTTTTTCTACTGCTAGGCCCATGTGATCAGTAACTAGAAAAACAATACATTTTAAATGTAAGTTCTTGCAAAGACAGTATATTCCCATGTTAAATAATATCCAAAGTTATTTTAGGTTTAATTATTATTACTAAAATGTAAAGAGAAAGATGGTTCAAATAAATCATCTTTCTCTTTACATTTTACTTAAATCATTTCTTTAAATGTTGACAAAGTTATTTTAAATAAAATTTTAGAAATTATAAAATAAAGTTTATGATTTATAATACTCACTAAAAAAATTTTTCTAAAAACTTTCCCGAAAGAAAATTGATGATTTATTAGTAACTTTCATTTTTTATTTTGCAATAAATTATTGAAAAAATTCAGAAATAATTTCGAATTATCTTTCAAAGAATTTTTTTTATAATTAGTTTTTATAATAGTTGTTACATAATTTTCATAAATCGTTTTTCAAAAATTTTTTTACTTCCCATTTAAATAATCATTTCCATAACATTCATATCTGAATATAACTTACTATAATTTATTACATAAATTAAATAAGTGATCAGCATAAGTGATTTATTACCTTTCACAATCAAAATATAATCAAATAAGAGATTCAGAAACTTAATGAATGTGTTTTATTTTTAGTTACAATATTCATATTTCAGTAACTCAATATTCATATCAGTTACATTTATAAATAATAAAGACACAAGCTTAAAAATCATAAAAAAATTACAAGACCTTTTTGTTATCATAAAAAATTTTAGTGTCTGACTTTTCTAAAAAAACTGCTAATTTATTAACAATTCAATTAATAATTTATTGAAATGATAAATGTTATCACTTTAACATTTCAATATATTTAAACAATAATAGAACAAATACAGTGTGTTGCCAATTAACTGATATCCCATATGTATTGACTGAGTAGACATTACATATGAAATTGACACAAGAAATTATTTAAATTGTGAGAAATAGATTTCACAATTTATTTTTTAATTTTAAATTATTTCCCCATTAATAGATTATTGATATAAATAAGTATTGAATCATTAAAATATCATGAAATTTCTGTAAAATGTAAAAAATGAAATATAAAGAAATAATTATTTTGGAATTTAATTCACAGGTTTTATGGAAAAATAATATGGTATTACAGTCGATTTTAAAAATAAATTTTTGTGCACTAATCAATACAAAAATAATTACAAACTACACCATTCAGACCTGAGGGCAAAATAAAAAATTATATAGTAAGGATATTTTCATATCTATAAAATCAAATTGTCTTAAAATTAAATTCATTAAATATAACCAAATTTAAAATATTTTACATTCATAAAAATAAATATAGCTAACAATTAAAAAAAGATAATTTATAACTTTCAAGACAGAAAGTATATAAAGTGACACTTAATTTTCTAATAAACTAAAAATAAAAAAACACTTTAAAAATGTTTGCATAATATTTTTAAAAAATAAATTTTATACAATAAGTAGAGCATTTCAAAATACTTTTAATCTTAGTAAACTAAGTGGTATATAACAGTGGTATATAAGATTACAATCATATAATGTTGATTGGGATATCATACCTTCCATCTATATGATAAAACTTTTTTAACTATATGAAGAGAAATAACCTTTTTATTTTATTTAGAATAGACAGTGTAATTAACATGCATATCAACAGACAACTTAAATCAAGAATTATTTTGAATATTTTTACATATACAATTTTAAAATAATAGCATTTTAAATTTTATTATGAAATTGGAAAAGAATATAAGCTGATTAATATAATATTCAATATGCTTATGCAAAATATCAATAAATTACATGTAAAAAGTAGAATAAATATTATAAGAGTTAGAACCTAAATACATTTCCAATTATGTTTCTTAAATAAAATTAGTCATGATAATCATTCCATTACACAAATACAGATATTAAGATTTAATGTTTTAATTATAAACACAGATTTGTGTGAGATTGGTTTTTACTAAAATTTCTAATTCAAAAACATTCAAATCACGATTTAAATATTTAACTTCTAGACAACATAATTATTATTTATAGAAAAGAAACTTCTTTTTTCTGTTAATTCTACAACTCAATTAATTTATAAACATATTTTGACCCTCTACTTCAAGAATGGAAATAAATATTAAAATTTCTCTTTTGATGGAAAATTGCTAACTTATGCAAAATTATAAGTCTAATAATAAAAAAATTATGTTTGGGAAAGAGGGAATTCAGTTTTATATAAAAATAATGAAAAGTTAAAATAAAGAAGCAATAAGTCTTGAATAGCATTAAGAGCATAATAAAATGTGACATCTTATATCTACAAAATTTTAAATTCTTATATTTTATTTAGTAATAGGTTTCACTTCAAATAACATAATTAACAACAAACTAAGTAATTTACCAAAATAAAAATTATGGTATTCATATAAACTTTTAGAAATATTTAAAATAAATAAATATTTCAATAAACAATTACTCAAAATGTAATACACACATACACATAGGAAAGGAAATAAATATACAAATATCATGGCATAATAAAGGAAGTATCTCATAAAAAGACAATCTTAATTAAAACTTACCACCAAAAGGAATAAATATTAAAATTTTATAAGCAAACAATATTAGTTTTCATTAAAAAAAATTATATCTATTTGGTATCAATCACTAATACTCAGAAATGTTTAGTGATTTTAATAGCAATTCACAGAAATGTTGCAAGATATTTTTGACAGTTAATTGCTTTCTAAATCTACTTATATTTTCCCCACGCCATACAGATTTTTTATTGGATTAATGTTTTTAATCATTTTGTCAGAATATTTTTTATGAATTTTACTAGGAAATACATATAATACATAATGTCAAAATATTTTTGATTTTTGATACATTATTAAAGACATAATTATTAAACATTTACAAATAATACATTAATAATTATCACATGTTATTTATTTTTTCCATCACAACTGAACAAAAATTACAAATGAAAAATATTTTAACCTCTTTATGCAATTTGTACCAGACTTTTAACTTATTATTATATAGTAAGATTTTGAGCTTGTACAGTAAAAATTATAATTGTATCTTTCTATTCTTTATATGATACAATATATTTCACTTTTACAAGATTTTTTGATCATAATAATATGAATTTTGATGTTTTAGATTTTAATTTAAATATTTCTAATATATTAATTGATCTTCTGAAATAAAACATCAATAAAAATATTTCCTTTTAATAAACTTCTAACAAAATAAATTTAAAAAAAATCAAAGCAACAGATTTGAAATAACCATTTTATTATATTAATTCTAACGATTAAAAAAAAAAACGCTGATCCTTATCATATGTATATAAAAAGCTGCTGTGATATATATTTTCTTAGTACATATAAATAAGAGACAAAAAATGTACAACTCAACAAAATAAGCTCAGAATAAAAAAATATGGACTTTTTTAAAGCATCATAGTCAAAGAATAAACAAATTATTTCATTCATTAATCATGAAATGATCTTGTGAAGATAAATTGAATTTAAAATTGTTAAATAAATTACAATGTATAGACAAATAACTTAAGGATAAATAATCATTAAGGAGTGACTAGTTGAATACTAAGAGGTCAAACTGCAATGAAGTAAATGTAATGTATGACATATTTCAATGACATCATAATTCAGATTTATTAATTAAATAAAATATAAAAATAAAGCTTACAATACAAAAAAATTAAGCAATAATAAAGTATACAGCTTTTGTTCAATAAATCTTTAACAGAATGATTAAATTAAAAAATTTGCAAACATAATCTATATTGTATAATTATGGTGAAACTAATTAGTGATATAAGAAAAAATTACTTTCCATAACTTTTTCATTTTTATTTTAGTAGTAACAACAGTTCCATGCATAAAAAAATTTTCATAACATAAAAAAACCTGATTAAGTATTTAATTTAAAAATGGAACATATACAGAAAGTTTGCAATATTTTTATTAAAAGATAATAAAAATATACTTAATGTAGGTGATTTTAATACTATTGAAGAAATCAAGCACATTAGAACTTTAAATTAAATTTAGTAAAACTTTATAAAATATCAGGTTTGACTGTAAAGCATGTATTTCGAATTTAAACATACACAATAAAACATTGTAAAACATTTCCTTAGTAGTTACTAATCATTAAATGCATTATGCATTATTTATAATTTTTTTTCATTTGTATAATTTATACACTTACTTTATGACATTTAAATGGTACATTACACTAAATATTTAATAGGTATAAAAAATTAATAGAGACATTGAAATAATCCTGAAAAATAATATGTAATAGATATTATTTCTGAAGGTATTTTTACATAGAAATATATTACTTTAAATACAGGGTGGCGCACGGCAGACGGATGAATATCAAAAGTCAATAAAACACATAATATTAAAGAACAATGATATTTTTAATTTTGTTCTTATACACTAACAAGGGAAATTAGAGTTTAGACAGTTTTGAATAAAATATCGCCCAAATGGCTACCCCCACACTCCACACATTGCCTAAGCTTTTTTCCTGAAATATTCATGGACTCTTTCCAGCATTTCTACAGGAACCTGTTGGACGATGGTCTGAATGTTGCCTATAAGGGCTTCCAGGGTCCTAGGACAGTCGTTGTAGACGAGGAATTTTAGGTAGCCCCACAAGAAAAAATCACAGGGGGCCAAATCTGGAGACCGCGCTGGCCAGAACAAATTGCCTCGCTTGGAGATGAAGCGCCTAGGGAATCGGTCACGCAAAACAACCATACAAACTCTTGCCGTATGAGCCGTGGCCCCATCCTGCTGAAACCAGATGTCATCCAAGTTCATGTGCTCCAATTCAGGCAAGAAAATGTCTGGATCATATTGAGGTAACGTACAGAAGTCACAGTTGCCGCTCGATCATTTTCTTCAAAAAAGTAGGGCCCGATGATCCCCACCCTCGACAAAGCACACCAAACTGTGACTTTGTCAGAATGTAGGGGCCTCTGGTGGAGCACCATAGGGTTTGTCCCACTCCAGTAGCGCATGTTCTGTTTATTGACACAACCGCTGAGGTGAAAATGTGCCTCGTCAGAGAAGAAAACAACGGAGTCTGGAGGCAACGCAGCAAGCATGTTTTCGCTACTGCATTGACGTTCTTCATAATCCAGTGGTTTTAACTCTTGAGCAACAACCATCTTATAGGGGTGTAAATGGAGGTGTCCTTAGACGATTCTTTGAAGGGAACGTCTTGAAATTCCAAGGGCGCCAGCCTGTTTACGAAGGGAACGCCTAGGAGACTGCTCAACCGCAGCTCGAACTCTCTCAATGTTTTCCGGGGTTGAGACAGTTCTCCCAGGGCCCCTCCTTATCGAGGACACATTACCTGTGTCCCTAAAGGCTTTCACCCACGCAAGAATTCTATTCCGATTGGGAGCTGGACCGCGAGGGGCGATGCGGAATTCCGAACGGAAAGCGCGCTGCACGTTGACAATCGAACGGCCGTTTGAAAAATATGCTTCCATGCAAAACACACGCTGCGCTACAGACCATTCCATCTTGTGAACTGACCTTGATATGGAGACAAATTTCCGATCTCGCTCTTTTGATCCACGACTCCTTCGAGCAGCGCCGACGATTAGGAAGCGAGCAATGGCCTTTTCAAATCCATCCGTCTGCCGCACGCCACCCTGTATTTATGAATTTTTAAGATAAGAATTTGGATGTAACAATTCAAATGCAAAATCTGACATAAGTCAAAATTTTAATTTACATGTTATTTTATAACAATTTCTTAAAAAAAGTGACTATTTACATTATAATTAATAGAATTAAAGAATATTAATGAAATTAAAAATGATGATGATGTATACATGATGCTTCACATACGACCCTTTGATGAGTACCTTATGGCAAACAAAGCTCCTTAAGATGTATTACGGATGTGAGTTAATTGATGCTGTTTCATGTTACCTTTCTGAGTGAAGCTTCTACCACAAACCGAGCATATATAAGGACGTAAACCACTATGCATCAATTGATGATTTTTAAAATTAGTTTTTACATTTGTAGAATAAGAGCATAAATTGCATTTATGCTTTGCAGCTTTGTCCTTCAAATCACGCTTAATATTAAAGAATTGTCTACTGGAAAAATGTAGTGCTGCAATTGCTGAAAAAATAAAAAACAAATACTGCATTAAACTGGAAATAATAAATTCAGATCAATGTTAAAAAATTGCTATAATTTAGCATCAGAAAACATCAACTCAAAACAATAGAAAAAAAACTCAATTTACTCATACTTAAATAAATTTAGACATGTTTTGAATGTAATAGTATTTTAAGACTTAATAAATTTATAAAAATTTAACAATATAAAATATATTTTCAATAATAAAAGACAAGTAAGTTTTTAAATTTAAGAAATTAATACCATAATTCAAAATATAAAAATCACAATTATTTAATTAATAAATTATGAAAGATAAAGTTGCAAGAGACAAAATTTTTTTTATTAATTTCCCAAATCTATTAAGATTTAATTAAGATTCTTATCAAAATTTTATTTTAACTCTGTTTAAAACTTTATTGCATGGAAACATTATATTTTTGATTCAATAGTCATCATTCTTCAAAGCACATTTTAATTAAAAAATAAAAAAGATATTAAAAAGCATTTAGTTTTAATAAACCATTATTGTTAAAATGATATTAAGAATAGAAATATCAACCAAAATACAAGTAATCTACTTTCTGGTCAAAAATATACAACAAAATCCTAAATATCAATGTTAAAATAAAATTTTAGTTTGTTTCAGATATTAATAGTAGTAAGTTCTGCTAAATATAATTTTATAAGTACTCATCTCCAACAAGAAATATATCAAAAAATATTTTTTTGTCATATAACTAATCCAGAATTAAAATTAAAGCCCATAAAAAATACAGTGGTATGATATCTAGCAATAGGAGTGGATTGAAAATTCATTTTTTAAAAAATGGAGGATACTGAAATGCATTATGAAAATTTGATAAAAAATAAACACTTTGTGTAACAAAATAAAGTACTAGTATCATTCATTACATCTGATTCTTTAATAAACATAAGCAAAAAATATATATTGTAAAATGTAAGTTCAACAGAAAATGATAGCTAGTAGCCTGTTACTTAAAATTAATACAAATACAAAATATTAAATCTTTAATATCCAAAATTTCCAAAGTGAGTGAAAAATTACTTCAAATATACTTTTGTTATTTTAAGCAAACAAAAACTATTGATGCTAAAACATACAAAAATTAATATGAAACTCACAATACATAAAAAGTGTTTTATTAACTAATTTATATAAAAGAAAATATTGGATCAAATCTATAAATACAACATAAAAATACAACAAAAGTAACTCAACATCAAAAAGTTTTAAAAATCTTTAAAACGAAATATTGATGTTATAAATTTATATAACTAGGAAAAAAAAATCAATAAACATTTAACTTCTAATAACAATAATATTTTTAGATTTTAACTCCCAAAAGATATTAAATTATTTCAAAATATAAATTAGGAAAAACTCTTAAGATTTTATTATGATTACAACATTTTACAGAATAAAATAATTTTATTATCAAATTTTGTATTAAACATTATTCATGGGAAAAGCTGATATTAGTAGAAAATATGTACAGCAGAATCAAGAAACTATTAACATAATAATTGCTTTAAAATGGAATAAATATTGAAGCATACAAATATTAGTAATACAAGGATGCATGAGAAAATAGAATTCAAAATTAAAAGAATGCATTAAATATATGTTATAAGAAAATAGAATTAATATTTCTCATTGATTCTTTACCTATGCTATAAAGAACAAGACGCAATTCAATAACAGCTTGCATATTTATACATTGTCTATCATAATAACCAACTATGTAAATGCTCAAACAAAAAGCTACAACAAATATAACTTGTATAGACTATTTCCAACATTCAAATTTTCAATTAATTCATAAAATGGAATCATTAAATTTATAAATACAAATATATATGATTTCAATAATATATTAAGTGCATTTATTTAAGATTAAAATTACTTTAACAAACTTCAATAGAAAAATCTCAAAGAAAAATTCAATTCAAAGCTAAATCTAATGAGCTAATTTTATTTTATTTTTTCTTATCATAAAACTAAATAGCATTCACAGATAGTATAATGACTTTCATGTATTTTAAAACTTTAGCTAAGTAAATGAAAAAGATCATTGTTTACTATTTCAAATTATTAAACTAAAAATATTAAAAGGATTTATGTTATCAGAAAAATTAAATGAGAAAACTTTTTTTGCAATAATGAGAATGTTTATTAATTTCATCTGTACAATAATTATCAAAGCAATGATTTATAAATTCAAACTAATTTATGAACTAAATAAAAAAAGTATATATTTAACATTTTTACATTAAACTTGTTTTTACAGCTAAAATTTATATAAATGATTTTTTTTTTGACAAATTAGAATAAAAATTAACAGTATTTTGAAAACGTTTTTTTTTGACGTACTTTAATAATTAGAAAATTTATTTCTATAGAATGTAAAAATTAACAAAAATATAAAGAACTTTAACAATCAATAAATATTTAATTCATTTAATAGAAATCTATAAGAGATTTAAATATGAAAATAATTTGATACAAATAAAATAAACCATTTTTGACAAGAATTTAAAAAAAATTATCTGATAGCATTATTTTACATACAAGACTGAATTTATAAAAGCAATATTAAATGAAAATATAAAATTAAGTTAAATTAGCACCATTGTTCAAAAATATTTAACAAAATAAAAACTTTAAAAAAACAACAAGATATCCAGAATCCATAAACCACAAACTCAAAGCAACAATTATAGGGTCATTTGATCAGTTTGTCTTTTTTGAGTATCTTTTTGCAAGTAAAAAGGAATTTGACAGAAACTTTTGATTTAATGAAATACAAATCATTATAATACTCATACTAAAGCAAAAAATGAATTCAGCTGAAGGCCAGAATGTTATCTTGAGTTGTTAGCTAAGCCACTGCCATAAAAAATCTAAGAAAATTTTTTTTTTTTATGAAAGATGGTTATTCCCTTCCAATTTCCATATCATTCAAATAATTATCAGATTGCTAGATTTTTAATTATATTCATCTAAATTTTAATGAAATATAATGCCACATTTTGATTTGTAATCTTCCAGAATTACATTGTTACAGTACAAAATATGAACAAAACCATTTTTTATAATGGCGAGGTTTCAGCTTTGCATTTGTAAAATATTCCTATTAGTTTAGTATATGTGGAAAAATTCAAATACATCAACTATCAGACAATAGTTTTTAAATATATTAGTTGCATAATAAGAAAAAAAATAGCAAATTAAATAAATCTTTTGAGTTCCAAAATCACTAAATACATGTCTCCTTTCTCACATAAATACCTATGATGTAATTATAGTGTTGAGTATAGATTTTAAAAGTTTGTGTTTTCAAAAGGAGTTTTAATTGATTTAAAAATTATTTTTTTAAGCTTTATATTTTTTCAATTAGAGCATTGGCAATATATAAATAAGATGAATGATTAAAATATATTTTACTTAAAAAAGTGAAATTTTCATAATTGAAGAGTTAAACAACACTAAACAAAGTGACAATTTTATGAATTTTTAAATTTCACTGGTAAAAAACTAATAATCTAATATGAAAAACCTAACTGATATTATAGAGTAGCAACTAATTGGATTTAATACTTTTACACTAAATATTCAATTTTATGTCAAATAATTTAAATAAATTTTTATTCAAATGATATTTTACCTTACTACCTAGTGATGGATCACTCTGTCTAATTTTTTCACAATACATTTTTTATAATTACATTTTTATAATACATTTTTTTCACATGCATTTTTTATAAACATTCATAATATGGAATCTAATATCATTGAGTAAAATGATGTCTAAGCTGATGAGTCTTCATGTTGCCTTTTTGAGTAAAACTTTTACCACATGTTGGACATTTATAAGGACGAACACCACTATGAGTCAATAAATGATTCTTCAAATTTGTTTGGTAGTCTGTAGTATAAGGACATGTAGTACACTGGAATACTTTTGTCCTTTTGAGCTGATAATTAGCTCCTATAGGCTGCCATAGTTGAAGAGAATTTGATTCATATGTGTTGCCTCCACATGCTGGAAAAAATTATTCACGTGATCCATAAGGATTCTTCTAATTTACATATAATCATAAAATTCAATTAAACAAGGCTACAATATTACATGTACAGAAACAAATAGACATATTTTAACAATAGAAAACAGGAAATGAAAAATACTACTAATCAAGCTTTTACTTTTGAATTGAGAAAGAAATCATTTGTAAACATAAGTTTCTTAGTACAAATATATTTTTAAAAAATTCAATTATTTAATAGTTCAGTTTTATTTGTATTTTGAATTCAGGTACATGACAATTTTTTAAAAAAAATCCTCTTATATACTTATTATTAGTTATGTGTGTGCAGAAACAATTAAACATATTATAATGTATTATCTTACTAAACTCAATGACATAGTACCTATAAGCCACAAAACTTTTACTTTTTAAAAGAATAGAAATTTTCCAAAAATATATCAACACGAAATATGAATTTATTTTTACTCTACTATAGGATGTTTTAATAACTGATTGGTTTACAGTGTCTGTTAGAATTTATCTCAAGTTGTTTATAACAAAAATTAACAATGTGAATTTAATAATGCTATAAAATTTAGAAGGATCACATTTAGTTTGAATAAAAATAAAATTCAAATATTTTAACACACAATACAAATAAAATTTAAGCATAAATATTTTTAAACATAAATTTGAAAAAATTGATAGTGACAAATATAACTTGAAACTATAACATCAATTAAAAATAACATTTGTTTATAAATCCCAAAAAATAAACAAACTCACAAAAAATTATCATTCAAATGGATTACTAGATAACAATTAAGCTCACCATGAAGATTTATATGAAATTTAAAATAAGCAATTTATTATAAATCTTTATGGTGAGTTTTAAGAAATTTGTAAAATATTAAATAAAAACTAATAACTATAAAAAAATTAGGTATTCATGTTATATAAATATATACACACACACGTCTGTCTGTCTGCATGCATACAACTAATTGAATTGGAACCTACAGTTTAAATGTGGATACTGAATCTCACTACAATCTACTACATCTGAGGAGGAAATCAAAACTCTCAATAACTTCAATTTGAAAATAATGGAAAAAGTGGAAATTAGTTTCCACATAAATAACAAGTTGATTAATTGTAATGAAATACTTGACTGATTGCTTTGATAAACAGTTTAAATATATACCTATATAGTAAAAGGCTTCCAGTTTTCAGAAATGATCATGTGAGTACATTATCATCTAAGTTCATATATACATACATAACATGAATAAATACACAAATCTAATTCTCTCTTGTTTCACATATTAAGATTTGTGTTCAATGATATCCTCAGTCTTTCAATTTGGAAACATATGAACAAGAGATAATAAATGATTAAAATATTATGGGATTTATTTTCCTAATTATTTATATAAATTACATTATAATTTATATTACTTTAAAACATAATTCCATAAATTTAAAGTAATGTAGAAATATATAAGAAAATACTCCAAATGTTATCAAAATAAATATTAAAAATGGAAAATGAGCAATTCAGCAATTTCATAATATTAGAATATATTAAATATATGACTAAAAGCATAGGACAAAAAACTATTATTCAGAATTTCTTTTGACAAATATATAAAATATAGTTTATAACTCTATAATTTCAATTATTAACTATAAAAAATTAAATGAATCAAAACAAAAATGCATTTATTAAGAGTAAAATTCCAGTAAAATTGCTCAAATGAATAAAAAAATAAGCAAAAGCAATAACATGGTGGATTATATATGGCAAATAAAAATGTAATTTAAATTATATAAATTTTTTCTATGCTTTTACACTTTATATTACAAATGATGAGAATATTTTGTTACTCAATGGTAAGCAGGATGTAAGTGACATAAGTAAGACTAGATAAAGTTAGATATTTTTATTTTTTTATTGAAAAAAAGAATGCAATATTTTAAAAAACACATCAATGTATTTGTGAAGTTAGCATTCTTACTAATTATTCAGTCTCTCTACTAATTTACACTTAATAATATTTTTTCACCATTTCACATATTTGTCACCAATGATCTCTGAATATTTTATCTACATTGCTTTCATATAATTTTAAATGTTACAAAAACTTCAGTTTGACCAATTATTATATTTTCTTATAAGTTTGCTTGGTAAATAATATTATCCTTACTATATATTTAATCAAAACATTGATATATTTTAAAAATAATGTGATTTGGTATAACCATAATCAAGCATTAGATTTGATTCAGCTCAGATCAGTTGATCATCACTAATTTAAAGTATATGTAAATTTTTAAAATGCATAGTTTATGGATACACAATTTATTTAAAAAAAGAAATGCATAGTATGAATCCAAAACATATAAAGTTCTTTAAATCATTGTTTTGGGATAACTTCTCAGACAAGTTAAAAAATGACGTTTCCTGTTACTTGCATGAGAAAATCCTCTTCCACATTTCCAGCATATAAAGGGCTTTTCACCAGAATGCACATTTAAATGTGATTTAAAATTAGATTGGTTATATGTTTTATAAGAACACATGTGACAACAATAAGTTTTTCCTTCATATGTTGATAAATCTACATAATTCCATGACACTGTTTCCATAGATTTGTTTGCAGCATCTAGAAATTTATAACATTAGAAATGAAATTTAAATAAAATATAGCATAATTTTAAGACAAAAATTTTAAAATAAAAAACATTAATTTCTAATAAAATTGATAAGATTCTTAAATTTATGAGATATTTCAAATTAAATTTGTAAGATCTATTTGTAACATACAAAACATCATTTTGAGTTTTCAAGCACATGACTAAAGCAACCTGCTTGAAACATATAAAGTAACAAAAATTTACATAAAAAAATCATAAATAGTTTAAAAAACAAAAATAAATAAGCAAATTTTTACTTCAAGTTTATTTTTAATTTTTATTTGAAGATGTATTTTGTCTTTTTCATGCACAAAATACTATTAGTGTAAAAAAAAAAATATTGATAATATTATACAGAATGTAGAAAAATCAGAGATGCAGTATTAATATCCAATGTAAAAAAATTAATTCATGGAGCTTTGTGTGTGAAGAATATTTTCTAGAAATAAAATCAAACTATTTTACAAAATACTATATAATAACATTCTTTTTTAAACTATACATGACATGAAATTAATTAAATATACTTTTTTTCAATCACACCTTTAGAGAATAATAAAGTGAACTATTCAGGATAATCAATATGAACATTCCATTAACTCTAATTTAAAGCATAGAACAGTTTTACAAAGTTATATAACACAGGTAGCTAATATTTATGCTTAAATATAAGCTGTTTACACTTATAATAAATAACTCTCTCTCTCTGTTAGTCTCTCTAAATAAAAATTATTCTTATGCTGCATGTAACAGGACTATGATACAAAAAATTAAATTATTAAGTGACCCATAAAATATTTTTTTTAATTTTAAACCTTTACAAATAGTCTCGGAACATTTAAGTTGTGTTAAGCACTTATAACTACAAATATTTTATATATCAATATTACTTTTCTACCAATTTAAAAGACAAATGAATGATTTTCCAGTTAGGTAAGATAAAAAAATTAAAAACTACTATAAGAGCAAAAATAATTATTTTTTAAAGCTTTTTTTATTCTAAAAATGGGAGAGATATGGTATATATATTCTTAATCATTAACATTTTAGATTATACAAGGCCAAAACTAAAAAGTAAGCCTTTTATAACTTAAGGAAAAGTGAAAGATATAATTAAATTAATTCTCAATTTCCATCGTTTTTTATATTTTTCGAAGATATTTATAAGCATTTAATAACAAATAATACTAATGTTGCATTAAATTCTAATAAGAAATACCTATGCAAAAATAGCATATAAATCATTAGCAATAAAGTGAAACATTTGCTAAAAAATAGAAAATTATATATATTTTAATATAATTACACATTTATTATTAATATTTCATAGCATAAATATTCTATATTTTAGAAAGCTATATAATAATTAAACATTTTAAACATTATTTTTTTAATTAGGAATTTGTTCTTTAAGCATACAAAGAACCATTTTAATGTTTGATAGATTTCAAATAGCAATAAACATTAATGTTGACAATTTTAATATAATCTACCAATTTAATAATAAATATACTGCACTGTTTATTTTACCAGAAAAAGCAGATTAATTTGAAATTTTTTTTTAATCTTATTTCCATAAACTCTGCCTATAGTTCTATATTCAAAATAAAAATTCTGGAAATTAAATGCTTAACGAAAATATCCAAATTAAAAGGAAAATTTTCCAACTGATATTCACAGTAGAGCAAGATACTGTGAATAAAGAAATGTAATCAAAACTTCTTGCAGTCTGATTTTTTGCCATCCAATTTTCTACAAATAAAAATCTTATATCCTTAAGTAAAATATAGACACTTTTTCATCGCTTGTCAAATTACTATGCAATCATTTTACATATTAATAGGATTCATTTGTTTCAATATCAAATTTTAAGAAATTTATATGTAATACATAGTTTGTTGCATTAAAAAAATATGTAATTTACAGTTAACTTATAAGTAACTATTAAATTTATTCATTAAAAATGGTCTAATAGATTTTATTTAAAAATATTCTGTTACTGATTTATTTATTAATCATCATGATTAGGGGGATATCCAGGCATTCGTGTTTGCTCCACCAAAAGCCACATTGCACTGCCTTCATCGCCAAAACTCAATGCTTACTGTCACAGCATGGTGACCCAGCTAAAGAAACAGGTCGTCATTTGTGCTAAGTGATGATGAGTTGTAGGCGAAGCCATTGAAGTCGGGAGAAAATGTGATTGGGTGTAACATAAGTGGAGCCTTAATTTCTTCTTCTTCTTAGAGTTGGGTTTGTATGTCATTGGGCACCTCTGTTTTTATCAGCATTTTGTATTATTAACTCCAAACCCAATGTTTCCTAGTTCCAGTTGCTCGGGTCACCCACTTTATTAATAAAGTCCAAGAACCCTTTAATGGAGTCTAGGTGTAACTCTTTACTATGGATGATGCCTAAAGAAGTTAATCTAGGGAGGGCAAGAACCTCACATTCGTAGATGATATGCTTGGCCGTTTCCTCTCTTGCCTATGACATTTCCTGTAGATAGGGTCTTGCTGAAACAGTCACATTTTATGGAGGTGTTTTCTGAAATAGTAATGCCCACTTATGAAGCCTACAATTAAATGTATCTTCTGCCTAGAGCACCTTAGAATTTCAAAGGCAATCCTCGCTGATGATCCACAGATCATACTTTTAGCGTGGGTTTAACCAGGAGTGTTGAGCCAAGCTTCATACATCTTCCGTTTTCCCCATCTATTAACATTGGTTTTTGCGGTCTTCAAATTGATCCCATAAAAAGGTTCTGCACCAATGGGAGGAAAAGACGATCCTTGTTATCAAGTTTATCAGCCCTTTCATTACCTTCGATACCTTTGTGTCCTGGCACCCATACAAGGATCACCTTGTTTCTAGTTGCAAGTTCTGTAAGGTTTCTACATTCCAAAATCATTTTAGATTTGATTTCGAAAGAACTGAGCGCTTTTAAAGCAGCTTGACTGTCACTAAAAATGAGAATCCGCTTACCATGGTAGCCCTTCCTTATATTTAGTCGCAGACAGTGGATAATGGCCAAAACTTCTGCCTGGAAGACCGTAGCGTTTTACCAGAGGCTTACAGATAGGCTTGTTCTTGGTGAAACGCCACATACTCCCAGTCCTGAGAGGCTGTTTTTTAGTGATACATCTGTGTACCAAATTAGATCTCCTGTTTTAGTTTTGAACATGTTGTTATCCCATTCCTCTCTAGTTGGAAAAACTATTTCAAATGTCCTTTCAAACATGTATGACTTTTCCATGATGTCCGAGGGCATCAGGAAAGTATGACCTTGAATATTCCTGGTAATACCCCTGTGCCCTTTGGCAACATGCTGTTCGTACCACTGGTTTTGTAACTTCATTCTGTATGCAGCTATTCTGGCAGTGCTGCAGATGAAGATGTCTAAGGGAGTCAGATCCAACATAACTTCCAATGCTCTGGTTGGTACTGCGGACATTGCTCCTGTGATGCAGAGACAGGCCAGTCTTTGTAGACCTCCTAGTCTGTCAGTCACAGACTTCTGTTCTACCTTACGCCACCAGATCACACAGGCATATGTGATAATGGGACTGACAATAGCTGTGTACATCTAAAACATCAGTTTTGGATGCAGACCCCAGTTTTTACCAAGCATTTGCTTGCAAATCATAATGCTTTTCTTTGTTTTGTTAATTTTACTATCAATGTGCTTATTCCAAGTGAGTTTTTGGTCTAAATGAATGCCCAGATACTTCACCTCTGAAGCCACATTGATTTCAACATCAAAAAGTCTTGGTATGAAAAAACCCTCCATTTTCTTTTGCGTGTAAAAGGTACAAGGTAGGTTTTCTGAGGATTAACCATCCGTGCACCACTTAACTTACTAACTGCACTTACATAACTTAGATCATCCTGCATGAGATGACAAGTTATGTCAAAATCTTTACCAAGGATTAGGATGGCAATGTCATCAGCATATTCTAGCGTATAGTAGCCCTTATCATTTAGATTTTTTATAAAGCTATTTACAACTAGGTTCCAAAGTAATAGTGAGAGAACACCTTGAGGACAAACTCTAGTAGTCTTTTTTTTCAAATGATTCACCGAAGATGTTCATTTGTATACATCTATTCGAAATTAAGGCCTCTATCCAAGTACACAGGGTCTGATTAATCCCTGCCCCTTTAAGTGCATTGAGGATGGATGGATGGGAAGCGTTATCAAAGGCACCCTAGATGTCGAGGAAGGTTGCCAAGGCAATTTCTTTTTGATCCAGAGTGGTTTCAATCTTGGAAACTAGCTGATGTAGAGCGGTTTGAGTAGATTTGCCGGGTTGATAGGCAAATTGAAGAGCATGCAAGGGACTGTTACTACCCAAGTAATCTCTTATATGCCGATCAATGATTTTCTCCATAGTTTTAAGTAAGAATGAAGAAAGACTGAGAGGTCTGCAAGATTTGGCTTGGTCATAGGTGTCCTTGCCAGGTTTAGGAATGAAAACAATCCTGGTCTTCTGCCATATCTTTGGTATGTAATCCAGTGCTAAGCTAACTCTGTAAATTCTAGTTAGCACTGGTAGGATAACCTCCTCTGCCTTCTGGATCATGATGGGCATAAGGAATCCTAATTTAGTTTATCAGTGAAATAAAATATGAATTAAATTCAATAATTTTGCACAGCAGATATTTGATATTAATTGTTAATTGGGATCAGATTCAGTACTTAATAACACTTCATAAATGTTTTAAATGCAAAAATTTATTTCAATAATTTTAGATGCACAAATTACAAATTGTATGGTTAAGAAAATTTTAAAATGAATATATATTAATAACTGTTAACAGAAATTAAATATTACGATTCCATAATTCTATGATATTTTCAAACGATAAGAATAAAAGTAATTTAGTAAGGGGAAAAAGAGAATCATTTTGATGATGGTAAAAATGTTATCTCTTGGAAACAAATAAAAAGAAAGCTTATTAAAACATATTTTGTTATAAATGTTAATGAAATCATCTATATAATAAATTTTAAAAAAATAACCTTTAAGTGTATACTTAAAGGTTATTTTTTTAATGAATATTGTCTTTAGTTCTTACATTGCCTATCATTTTTGTGTTCAATACTAAATTCAGTTAAATATGATACCATTGAAATAAATCAATGTAATTATGGAAATAACATGCAAATAAGTCACTTGCAGAATAATTCTTTTATACAAGACAAACTTTATTCTACTTTTACCTCCCAAAAAATACTTACTTTTATTTTTTTTTAAATTTATTGAGTTTATCAGAGAAATATTTTCAATAAACTTATACAATAGATCTTATTCAAGGTTAATTATTAATTGGAATCAATTTCAGTATTAAATGATATTTCATAATATTTAAATTCAAGAGTATTACTACAAAATTTTTGCTGCTGTATAAGATAGCCTTAAATTGTTATTGCTTCATTCACACTTAATTATGATGTTCATGAATATTTATTACAATATAAAGATAAATTAGTATTAAGATTTTCTAAGTTTATTTGGTTGCTAGAAAATCTATGATAATTTTTACAGTAACTGATAAATATTTGTTTCTAAAACAAGTTCTCAACACTGTACATTTTTAATATTTGCTATGCTAATATTACATAATAGAAAAATGTAATTCTTTGCATTTTTGCACTTTATAAACCCATTCAAATATTAAAAGTGATTTACCAATATTAATTGACATTCATTTACAGACATAAAAATAAAAAACTTTTATTGTTAATGAAATTATAAGCATAACACAAGAAAAACATAGATGCATATCTATCATATTTTACATCCAAGTGCCTATGATGTCAAGAGCTTATATAAATACTTTGTTGTTGATTTAACTCATTTTTATAAAATATGATTTAATAATGCATGTGATACCAGTGGCTATGATTATTTCAATATTAATATTTGCGGTACTGTTAAAAGAAAGTATAATATGACCAATAAAATAACTTGCCTTCTATAAATAAATTTATTTCACCAAAACACATCATGTGTTTTTAAAAACAGTGAAAAGAGATTATTTCAATTTAAATTATCTGATTTCTCTTTCCACAATAGTTTAAAGCTCATTGATGATTTTTCATATTTTTTTTGTGATTAATTAATTATTTTTTTTGCAATATTATAACCTTGTATCTGATAATCATATAAATTACAAGAAAAAATTAATATACTTATATTTTATTACTTTCATCTGAAAGTATGTAGTATAGTGTAGTTATAAGTATTGTACTGTAACATATAGATACATATTTCCCTAATTATCAAAACTGAATGTATGTAATAAGGAAATAATTTTTAATTAAATTTGTGAACCAAATATATGTTTTTTAGAAAATGTCAGGGCAGTCAGGCACGCTGACCACTAGACAAGTTGGGCTGCATTTAAGTTAAATAATCTATTTGAGTAATTTTTAAAGTGATATAAATAAAGAAAAAAATGATTTATATATATTTATTTATTTATGTGTATGAACTACTGAATAATAGAATATTTTCAAACCATCATATGATTAGTTAAGATGCTTAGCATCGAAAATCAGAGAATATTCATTATTGTAATATACAATGAAAATCAGCTATAATTTTAGGAAAAATAGAATGCATATTAAATTTTAAACGATATATCTATTAAAAGAAAAAATTAATTTAAATTAATAAGTATTTCAGTGATATAGGTTTGGCTTAAATTTTATATATTCTATAGAAATAATTGAAAAATTTTTTTCAGTTAACAGCTGAAGGTGAATAGATTAAGAATTTACAATATGTAGCTTTTTAATAATTTATATCACTAAGAATTTCTTTCTAAATGTATATTTCCCAAAATAATTTCTTTTATTTTAACAAAAAAATTTAAAATAGGGCAAAAATATTTTTCACTCAAAAGCAAATTTTAATTTTCAAATTTAAGAAAAATACAATTAATCTTATAATACTCTCTAAAGATATAAATACCATAAACAAAAATAATTATATTATTAACTATGACTATCAGATCTGATTAAATTCATTTAAAATAATAATTTTTTTCTATCAGACTAAGAACATCAAGTTTTCTAGCAGTTAGACTTCAAAATCTGCCTTACTCTTGCGAAAACATATGTGTAAAAGAGATTACATTAAAAACAAAGATACGAGAAACTACTGTTTTCTAGAATGATTATTGATAATAAAATCATTTTTGTAATAGATAGAGTAATAAAGTAAAAAAATTTTGCTTATTTCTAATCAATAAATGGTGATTATCAAAAAATTAATAAAGAAAAAAATAATTTTCCATGCTTTGGGTGAGAACAAATTTTTAAATATTTATTCCAATTATTAATTTTATTTTATTACATAGTTAATTGCAAACTTATAAAGGGTTTAAAATTAAGAATTGAATTTAAATTCTTTTTATCAATTGAAATTTTATAAATTATTAAAATATATGAAGCTACAAATAAAAATCAAATTAAATTAATAAAATGAAAAGAAATTTTTAACATGGTTTGAGATAAAGTAAATTGATGGAAGATAAGATCTGAAATATAATTTTAGAAGTAGTAAAATAATCTATTTTGATCTCAGAATTTATTCAATACAAGTTTTATGCAATTTAAAAGAGAGATAAATTTTATAATCATTCTGCCATGAATGATTTATTAATCAAAAATATTTAATCTTTTTTATTAAAGAGAAAAAATGGAAAATATTTATCACTTATTATATTAAGCGATTTTAAATATTATTGCATTAATTTGCTTTTGTATTCAAAAAATATTTCCTTGCATTTTCCACAGTTACTTACATTATTACACCCACTCAACTAGTTAACATCATTGGCCACACCCATTTACAGACAACCCCTTTAGGTTAGTATTAAATAAGAGCCCTCGCCAAAATATATCAAGTACAATTACAATTTACCTCAAAGGCACAACTTCCTGTAAACTCGCATGAATTGTACAGATTCTGACAGAAAATAGTCAGACTTTTACTGTGCCTTAGAGATAGGAAAAAAATAATTATGGTTGTATATCCTAACTATAGACGGTTGTATATCCTGAGTATAGATCATAACAGTAAATATTCTGACTTTTAATATGCATTAGACAGGAAAAAGATAATAATAAAGATAAATGGTTGAATAATTTGAAAAAATAAAATATATGTATATAATATTTGCGTAAAATCCTGTCAACTAGATAAAAATTGCACCTGGAAACAATGTCAAGCAATAAATATAATTATTTTTCCTGTTTATATCATAAAATAATAAATATTTTAGATATAACAAAATTAGAAATGAATGTAATTATTTAGGCTGCCAGTTTGTTATTATTAGGTTTTCTATTAGAATAGGTTTTTTTGTTGTTAAAATAATCAATTGAATGTTCATGTTTAGTTACTTTAGTAATGATGTTGTATAATCCAGCATGTCAAATTCTGAGTTTTTTCTGGTTTATCTGGCAATCTGGTTTTTTATAACTTCATAAAGATGGAGAATTATGAAGAAAATTCTACTTTGACAACTTTATTTATGTCATTGCAAGACATCACAATACAATAATCTTGGCAACATTTCTTCGTTGCCAAAAATTCAGAATTTGGCACTCTGGATTATACAGTAACTGTGCTGAAGTAATTACTATCACACTTTTTTCAACATTTAAAAAAAAATTAACTCATAGTTCTCATTAAATAAGCCTTGAGGAACAATATTGAAATATCTGATGTCAATTCAGTAGAAAGCTGCAGTTTTTATGTTATACAAAACATATAATACTGATAGTAAAATATTAAAGGTAATATAAATTGAATGTCTTAAAAACTGAAGATTTTAAATAACTTTAAATTAAAGAAATTAAAGAGTTTATCTACTGATTTTAAAGACACATATAATTACATAAATAATCCAAAATTTTAATAAAAATGAAATATTTAAAATGAATACTATGCTTTACCAATAAAATCAGACCAGAGGTGTCAAAGTAAAGATAAAGTGAAAATATTACAGATTTCTTTCAGGAATTAGAACAAGGAATATTTCTTTCTCCTAGTGATAAAAAATATCAATACATCATATGTTCCCTTTAACAATAAAATAATTTTTAAAAACATAATTTATGAAATGCATCATATAAATAAAAACAAAGTTATGTATAAAAAATACATTTAAAATACAAAAAATAACTTGTACAAAACACAATGTACACATTTTTTTGAAAGTATACACAGTATAAGAATAACTTGTATACTGATTTTTAGCATGGTAAAGTCATATTAATTTCTATTTAAAAATACTTGCTGAGAACAACTAGTGAAAATTATTTTGAATTTATATTTCATGAAAAACAAGAATTCATAATATTTCCAATGCATTTATAATTGACAAAAATACATTTAAAACCGAATTCATATTTGTTTCATAATAAGTGTAATCAGATTTTGTAGCAAAAGACTATTTTCTTATTCTCTTCGATGTCACAAAACAAGGGGTTACTAATTAAAATTCCTAAAAAATTCGTATCTTTAATGCAAATGATATATTAATGTGCAATAGCATGACAGTCAAAATAAAGGTAAAGAATGCTTACTTGTTCAACTTGATGGAATATAAAATGAAATATTTTAATATTTAATCAAATAATAAATACTAAATTAAAAAAGAAAAAATAAGAAAACGATGTTCTTTTTTTTCAATATAGCTTTTCTAATTGATATAAAATTCACAATTTACGAGATTTTTAATAAAAAGCAAATTCTGCGAATATGTTTCGTTTTAATATTTATAATTGAATAGATACTTGAATAATGGGAATAATTTTTCATCATAGAGATTTCTTAAACGTTATGAAATAAAAAAAAAATTCGAAATAAACTAATGCAAATTTTAAATCGACTTAACATTAAACAATCATCGCGTAATTATTTTGTTTCCAATCTTTCATTTCATTTTTCATGATAGTTCTATGAATGACTAGAACAAGATTAAAAATTCAAAATACTGGAATCAGATTTTTGATTTTAATAATTCCTCTAGATTTCCTAAACAAATTAAATGAAATATTTCTAATCTTTTCAGTCACAAATTTCTTTTAAAACATTTCAAGTTAAACCAAACAGCTCCAAGAGGTTTGGATAAATATCATGAAATAGAATTGATGTATTGATAAATTATATTGATAAAATGATTTGTCATTGCATTGATTAGTATCGTCCGAAAAATAATTTGTTCTTTATGTGACTCATGCATTATTATAATTTAAAAGAGATAATGCAGTAAGGAATCTTCCGTCATTAAAATAACACATATTTAATTTTCTTTTTTATTCTAATATTCATCCTCAATATTGTGGTAGGAAGCATTGAAGAGAGTTCCATCTCAAGTATTAACTAAGTCTTCAAAGTTTTAACTTAAATCAATAGATAAATGATTAACTTAAAATTTAGAATATATATCAGTTACACGAGTGCAAACATTAAAGGCTGAAGTAGTTATGATTTCCGCCGTACATATAATATGGTTTGCCGTGGCAATCTGATGGGAAGAGACAGATTTTGTCTTCAAGCCGAGAAAGTAAGAAATTTAACATTTGAAATAATCAAAAACTATCTGAAGAGCAATATGAACGAAGTATCATGAGGGGATATATGAAAATTAAAGTTACCATAAAATTCAATGAGGAAGTGCTGTTCATAAAAAGAAGGCTATATAGTTCAAATATGAAACGTCTCATACCCGTGACTAATTAATAGTTCATTAGCGTCCACTTCAGCCAAAAGCATCAAGTTAAAAATCTTCAATATCATCGAGGGAATACTTTGTCGTTTATAAAGCAGTTATTGCACCAGCATACTTCCCTCCACCAACCTCTGAGTTAGTCTCTACCAGTTTTAAATAGAAGCAGCCGAGAGGAGTCTTTTTGAATTTGAAGCAGGGCCGAAGCAGAAGACCCCCAATAATTGCCCGTTTATGTGGAAGTCATGGATGACAAATATACTATGCGATATGAACTCGTTTATTGAAAGATACTACTATGGATATTTATCAAATATGTTCAGTAAAGTGCGTAGTGTATTTGTTAAATCTCTGTTAACGTCATTTCTTATGTATATTGTTTACACACGAATTGTAAAAGCGAATTGTATTGAATTGTATTGTACACGAATTGTATTGTAATTGAAATCAAAAGATTTCCTCCTATCGTGACTTTATCAAAGCTTGTTCACAACATCCAATGCTTAATTTATCTAAAAAATCAACTGGCTATAAGAGAGAAAATTAAGCAATTATATGACATAATGTCACTGATAAAATGAAGAAATTCGTAGAGAGCGCCAGCTAACATGTTGACTACCTCACTCAAGTATATTGAAGAATTAAGAGGTAGTTGGTTGGAAAACTACCGCTTCGCATGTAGCGATAAACAAATCATCCTAATGCTGAACTGAGAATGAAATATTTTCACTACTTGTTTGTATATATGTCATTTCGTAATCATAAAAATTCATTATTGAAATGAGTACGCAGAAAGGTAACAATCATCGAACAAGGCCTCAGAAACATAAAAACAGTATAAAATTTGATAACTCTAAACATGATACCAGTAAAAAAACTCAAATGATTAATAATTTGGAACTGACTTCATTGTGTCAAAAATGTGAATCTATTATATCCTGGAAAATAAAATACAAGAAATATAAACCGTTAACAGTTCCTGGAAAATGGTAAGTAAATTAAAAAAAAATTGGAAATTAATGGATTAATAAAATTTACTTTAGACAATTCACCTTATTTTCATAATTTCATATTTAGCGTATTGAAAGAAAGAAATTGTTGGTACATTCCTATGGGAATTAGTTGTAATTTTCGCGCCAAGCGCTGCAGTTACTTTGTCAACCTAATTATGTCATTTCGCGCAATATCTGGTTTCAAAATCCGGGTAAAACTGAGTAATACGGCCGAAGTTTTTTACAAGTACATAAAAATCAAAATAAGAATGAATATTAAATCAAATTTTGAGTTAATAATACAGTAATAAGTTCTTAATTCATGATTCATCACTATTCATAACAAAAACAGTTATTGATTTGAAGTCGCTCTGCGAGGTCTGTCCGTAATACTCAGTTTAGCCCAAAATCCGAATCACACTCACTCGCGAACTTGGTGCGAAATATCGAACATACCGAAACTTCAAATGTTTCATTGTATTTACTTATTACATAAACATTACATTTATTAAAAACTAAACATATTTAAAATTACAAAGCAAGTATTAACAACTGAGCTATAAAATTAAATCAATAATATAAGTAATGTACATTTTCATGACGACATGTTTTCAATTAAATGGGGAATGGTGCCCATCTTAAAAACATCAGTTGCAGTGTAATCTACCATGAAAAACAACAGGTGATATAGCTAAATTTGTAATATGCAATTTTATGAAAACTTGGGTAGGTAGTAGCACCCACCTTAAAAAACATTTGTTGTTATGGAATCCATCATGGGAGAGCAACTGGGTAATAAAGCTAAATCAATAACATAAGTAATGCACATTTTTATGAAAACTCAGTTTCTAATTAACAAAAACTACAACTAGCAATAAACTGATTTACATATATCAAATAGTTCTATATCATACTTAATGAATTGCATACAACAGCAGTTTTAATTAAAAATAAAAAGTAAACTCACCTAATCATCACTTGTAGGAGAATTTTAAAAATTAAAGGAAAATTCAAATTCATCATTATTCACTCCTTTTAATAGATACACACTAATATGAAAATTCCAACTCTTATATTTTATTCACTTATAAAACAAAACATCATTTTTCTATATCACAGTTTTTAACATAAATGTAAGAAAAAATGAAACATGTAACAAAAGTTTCTGGTGGTTTTACAAATGTGATGTATTCAAGTACACATATTATGTCATGAAATCGCAAGAACTAATTCTGACACTGTAATCTAAAGGTTTGGTGCATTTGGCATCCATACTGTCTCATAGGAGGAAGTAGAATTCATAGATAATTTTTATTTCTGTAAATGTAAAAGTTTAAATTTAAAAATTTATGATTATAATGCTTTATTGTTTCAAATTTCTAGAAGTATGTAGATGGCCCAAATAATATATATTGCAACTTAACATAAATTATCTGCTAACATATAATTTAGTTGATAAGTTATCTTGATGTATATAAAGCTTCAAAACAGAATCACATAAAAAAATTAAGAACTGTAATTAAAATCTTCCCAGTAAATTGTATTATTTTATTAAAAAGTCAAATTCAACTAAGTAAATGGTATTTTTTTAGTATTGTACTTTTTTTAATATGCAAATATAATAAAGGTATTCTACATGACATTCATTTTTTATTTTGAACAATAATTTCTTCAACTTATGATGTACAAATAATTGTGATTCCTGCAAATATATTTCAAGCCAATGAATTTTTTGCATATGATAAATCAATTTATATATTTTTTTACAGACCATCTTCATCCAAACTATTTTATGTTTGAAATAAATTGAATTTTATGCTCTTAATGGTTTGTAGCAAAATGACTAACAGTATCATACTTTTATGCATTTTAAAGTCTTATGCTTGATATTTCATAGCTATACATAGTTCTTCTACATAAAATATATAAAACCTATTAACAAAGGTTGTAATAATTGTTAATTTTTATGTATATATTATTTAAAATTTGTTTGAATCTGTAAGCTTAGATTTTCATAATTTTTACCAAATCGAATATAACATTCTTGATTCAATACAAGCATTGCTTGACCCATTAAATTTTACATAGAATCTGTTCTTGTATAGATAAACAGTATTAAGTAAGCAATTCCACATTCTTAACCAAATTTAGAAATAGCATTTATTTCTAAATTTAGTTTGGAATGTAAAGATAATATTTATATTTACATATTCATCAAAATTTAGTTATAGAGTTATCAGCAGACAAGGCTAGTGTTATGGACTTTCTTGTTTCCTTTTTTTTGTATAATTAAGTACTTCTACTAAAAATAACCAAGTAAAATTTCAAAAGTTCCTAAAATTGCTTCATCAATATATTAAATTTTATTCTTGTCACCATATGTTTGTATAGTTTTAATTTTAATTAGTGGTTTTTGAAATGATATAAATTTAATTAAATAATTTTAATTTTTTATATAATAATTTTTAATCATTTAATTTTTTCAAACCAAGTGTCAATGCTTTTGTTAAAATCTTCCTGTGCATTAGAATTATATTATTTTTCTCTTTTTTTTCACTCAGACTAATATTGTATCAAAAATTTATAAAATTATAATTTAACTATTATGATAAAAACAGTATTGACTATTATATTAAGCATAATGGAAATATGTATGTAAAAACCTGATTTATAAATGGTGTGAGAAATGTATTCATTGATTATAATTGTGTTCAGTAGAGGAAAATTATATAAACACAACAACCAAGTGATATATTACTATCTTGATATCAAGTTTATATTAAATAGATATTTATAGTTCTCATAATTAAGTCCTTTTTTATTTATTCATTCCATTGAAATTTTGGAAATTGGTAAGGTTGTAAATGTCTGCTATGAAAATAAGTTCCTTTACAAAAAAGAGTGTTCCTGTTAATAACTTTGTCATGCAAAACTATTATAAATTGCTTTACAAGACTGGCATTTTCAAATTTTGTGAAATGATAATTACATCACATACATTGAAAGCTACTAAAAGTTCTTAATTTTGAATATTTATCAATTATATTATTCTTCCCATAACATAGAGATTAACAAGTTTATCATATTAATTGCCAAATTCTAAATTACTGACTATCTGTTTTGTGGCATATTTGTGTTTAAATTCCAAATAATTTTTAATAATTTAAGATTTTTTTGCTGATTATCCAAAGAAGTAAATCTACTAATTTGTAAATACTGAATAATAAGTGTGTTTATGTTAAATTATATGTTAAATTATTCAAAAGGATATTACTACAATTGCACCAATCTATTTCATAGATAGTTGGGAATTATACATTGCTACTGGATCAAAATTATCTGTATGAAATATTAATACTTTATTTCTTAAATCTGATTTTACTCTAGTTTAACTGGAAAACATTTAAATATTTTGCCAGTATTATTTAATAAATTAGTTTCTACAAAATTTAAAAAGAAATGATTTCTTTTAGATAATGAATTATATAAATCTATTTTTGTTTAATGTAAAACAAGAAGATAGATTATAAAATATTTATGCTATAAATTAAAAAAAAATCTTCTCCTTTTTTATATTGAGATTTTAGCTGGATGTAACAAAAAATGAGATGTTTTAATATTAGTCTTATTAAAATTTATAATATGCAGATAATAAAAATAGATGGCCTTTTTAAATAATTGCTGAATAAAATTAGCATAATTTTTCCAAAATTATTCTTAATGTTGACAAAATTTTTATTTCCAAAAATCCAGTATTTAGATAAATTTATGTTTAAGATGTAGTACTTATTTATTCTGTTTCATAGTATTTTAATGTTAAATGACATATTAATTATCTTTTTGCAGCGTTAAATGTGAAAAGAAAAATGTCAAGAGAGCTTATAATGCCATTTGCTTAGAATGCTCCAAAGAATTAGGAGTGTGTGCAAAATGTGGTGAAAATATACAAGATCAAAACGAGGTACTTATACAATAACATATCAAAATATTTGAAAGAGTGGCTATTTTTTAACAAGCAAGGAAAAGAAATTGAAATTTCTGCAAATAGTTCATATGATTTTTTTGTTCTATATTATTAAAGTTTAAAAATTTGATAATAGATAACTAGAGTGTAATTGTTAGTATAAGAACATCAACAATTGCCAATTATAGAATACATAGAATATAAATGAAAGCTAGCCTTTTCATTTGGAGAGTTCAAGTCCTCTGCTAAAAAAGCCTCTATGTTCATTAATATGGTAATTTTTGCCATGCTCTGGGAAAAAATATCCGTTTTCAACAATTTTTTTTTGTCTCATACCATCAACTTATTTTTATGTGTAGTTATTACTAAAATTTAAAAAATAACAAGCGCAGTATTTCTTAGAATATTATTTTATAAAATATTAAACAACTTTATTATATTTAAATATCATTTAATAAAATTTATATATTTTGCAAATTTTTAGCACTAATGATAAATTATATTTGTCATAAAATTATATCTGCTCTATTTTTATTATTATAGGAATAAGATAAATGGAAGGCAAAAGAATAAATGGAATTAATTCCAAAGCAAATGGTCTTTTAACATGAAAAGTCAGCAATATAAATAATTAATCATAATAAGATTTCTTTTAATGATAAATTGTTGTTTAAAAAAATATAAAAAAGCATTCTTTTTCATTTTTATACCATTTATAAAATATTTAATAAATAGAAACTAACATTGTTTGTTCTCATTTGATAAAATAGATGTAGCTATATTTGTGTATGATAGTTCTAATATTAATGTTATTTGTTATGGTGCATATCATTAGAGTCAGCCTGGGTTATATCTCCCTCAGTGAGTGATTGAATTTATGGGTTTTAATCAAATAGTAAAACTATATTTTCCAATCATTAAATTTAACCCTTTAAGCAGTCAATTATTTTACCAGAAATGCTTCCAAAAAAGGCATATTTTTCATTGCATACAATTAAGTACCATACTTAATAGAATAAGAATTTTTTATATTTTTTTCCACTTTTAATGCTTTTACAACATTTTTTATTTTACAATTTTGGACACAAAACCCCCTAAATGTTTGCTTTTTTCAAGTACATTCTGCATTTAGCAAAGAATGGTTTACAAGTTCTACAAAAATTTCTCTCATACTTACTGTGAATTTTGAAGTTTACAATTTTCCAAACAGTTCAGAAGTCTTTATGTGTATGGTACAATTTCCATAAGTTTCACAAGCACGGCATACAGTAGAACAAAAATTTCAAAGAAAAGTTCCAGCTTTACCGCTACATAGAAAAACCTGGGTGAAAAGCATTTCATTTACATGGACATTATCTTTCAATAATGAAAAATGCAGGCAAACCAGAAAAGGAAAGGAGAAAATATCAATGCCCGTACGCCGTACAGGCAAACCAGATGAGGCCAATTTCAGGTAGCACATACACCGTATGGGCAAACTGCTTAAAGGGTTAAACAATTTTGCATTTTGATTGATTGTTTCAACAATTTTGCTTCCCGTTTAATATCTTCCACTATCAACAGTAAAAAGACATGAAAAATTTTTGCTACATATTTATATTCCTATAATACAATCTTTTAAAAGAATAAAAACTTGAACTTGTTTTCATTTATTTATTGGTGAGTATGGATGATACAAAATTGGTTGAGGAAAAATTTATTTCATATAAGTGATCCCGCTATTTGCCGTGGTCTGTTTTCAACATTCAAAAATGAATGCCAACAGTCAGTTCACTGATTCTCAATTGAATTTAATAAAATGTAAATTTTATGAATGGGCTTTTTTATTTTATTTTGATGAAGTTATTTTATTATGATTCAGCTGTATAAATCATTTGCTTATAGACTCACAATAAAAAATGTAGCTATTTGTGATTCAAAAATTATATAAAGTGAAAATGTTTTATACTTAATAATGTGTACATAAGTTTTACCAAGCTTGATAATATATAATTAAAACATTATTTATTTTGTTAAATAAAATAACTAATGCTTTTGTTGTTTTCATTCCTTTTTAATGAAAAACAATATTATCATTTAGATCCAACAGCTAGATTTTAATTAGTATTTTTTTTACATTAAATTACATACAAAATTTAAGATTTATAAGAATCAGTGCCAAAACTTATTTAATATTGTATGTTAACTTTTTAAATGCAATAAATTGAAGTCTATTTGAATATTATTAATGAGTGTATTTTCCACTTATATGTGATATCTTAATGGCTAATATCTATGTGTGCAAATGAATAGGAGATATTTTGTTAAAAAAATTAAGTTAATTGTGGATAACCGATAAAATAACATGACACAGCTAAAATAATATTTAAAACAAATCAAAATAACACACAAAGGTTTTTAATTTTCCATTTCATTTTTCAAAATATTGTTCTAAAAACAAGAATACATTCTGAATAAGTACATTTTTATATTTAATGTTTGCATTCATTTTATCATACACTGCTCTCAAGGAATCCTATGTAAGATCAAAATAAGCTTGAATGTTTAATTAATATATTTTCATCGGATAATTTTTCATTTATATCAAAAACAATAAAATCTTTAATCAATAAAGCAGAAATGCAGTCATACTATTTCATACTACTTTTTAAAATGTTGCATTTTTTTAAATGATAAAAAGAGGTTTTACTATTATGATGAAATAAAGTATATAATAACCTTAAAGATTTAAAAATACATTGCTGATATTTAACAATAAGAAATATTTGCTTTTCTTTTGCAGGAATATGAGCACATTTTGTCAAAGCTTTATTCATGCATTTATGATTAACTTATTCTTAGAAATATTTACAATATAAAAAATACCTAATCTAAAATTAAATTCATTAAAAAATGTTCATAACGAAACGCATTTAAAACGTTATTGGCAAAATAAAATATTTTAAGAAACATGCAGGCATAAGTTTTGTAAAAACATGTGCATTACTCTGCAACAAAATTTATGGCCAAATCAAAAACTTTTTTTTATGACTTAAAAAAAGTTTGTAGCAATTAATATAAATTTTATATCATTTTTCATAATTAAAATATTTTAAGCTGTTAATTTGGTTATTGCTGAAAAATATTTTTCAGTTTAAATTAGTTCGTCTATTATTATTAACATTTATTTATTTTTAGAAATGCATACAACACTCTGTTGTTATTTTATGTTACTCTCACTTTTTTGTTTTTACATTATTTTGTGACTTTATTTAGATACTAATATTATAAAAATAGATTTTAATGATTAATGACCAAAGTGTGAAAGTTTGTAAATAAACAAATTATAGTTAATTACAAACATGCACATAGCATAATAAAAAATTTAATTATAACTTTACTAAATTCATTGACAATGTTTACATTTATATTCTTCTTTCCAAATATCAAGATATTTATCACACATAACATTTTTACAAAAATATGTATTTTAATTCCTCCATGGGAGGTACAAATATCAGAAATATTTTGCATTTTTCATAAATATATTTGAAAATTATTGCTTTATACATCATCTCTTTCTTCCACATAAGTTATTAATAAAACCTGTAAAAAGAGAAGTGAACAGTATTTTAATGATAGCATATGCAGGAATCCAAAATGTTTGCAACCAAGTTTCTTCAATCATTGGCAAGAAATACATATTTCCATATTTATAAATATTTCTTTTTATCTTTACACTAAACTCTTACTATTTATTAAAATCCTTTTATCATTAAATTTAATCAAGTGATATCAATGAAAATTTTTTTGCATATTTATAAAATGGTAAAGATTATAAAAAAATTTAGATCAAATTGAATGGGAAATAAATTATAATCCACATTTCTGTTATTGATTTTTCACATTTCTCTTTATAAGAAAAATTCTTATTTTATTTAAATAATTTCATTACCACCCTATATTCTATATATTTTCATATATAAAACAGGGTGGTATTATAGGATATATATTTTTCATTACCACCCTATATTATTTTTTGCTATTGACTATTGTCTTGACTTGATCTGTTTTATTCTGAAAATATTCAAGTTCATACATCGATATAAGAGATGAAGCAAAAGCACAGAAATTACAAAGCCTGAAAACTATGGAGAATGCAAATAAAAAAATAGTAACAGATGCGTTAACATTAGGTGAAAAACAAAGCATGTGCAATGCAAGAGAAAAATGGATCTAAAGCAATTAATATCTTTCATTTAATTATAAACAAAACAAATATATTTTATTTTTAAAATGCTTAACTTAGTTTTAAAAACTATTATAAACTAGAAATCAATAAAATTTATTAGAATATTTTTGGAATTATTTCTCTCGATCTGGTACTTTCATCTCAGTTTATCCTACTTTGCCATGAGGTGAATCCAAATAGGATCCAATCAGATGTTTTTCGTAGTAGATATTTTTAATCAAAGTATGTATTTATTATATATGACACTATAGTTTTTTAACTATTCACTGAAAAAATTACCATAAATTATATACAGGAAAATACAGTAAGTAAAATGTTTAAATCATGGGTTCCCAAACTTTTTTTCTCGTGGACCACTTTCAAAGTTTTTCTATTTTCGATAGACCCCTTGCTGCTAACAAAAGTACCTAGGTACTAATAAAAACGATTTAAACAAATTACCTATATACCTAAAGTTTAGTCTTCCCTAGCTTTTTGTTCTTTTTTATAGCAGTTAAGAATAATCTCTAGTATTTATAACTTTTACTACATAATTACCTACTACACTCAAGTAGTAAAAACAAATAATATGATTGATAAATTACAATAAATATTTGTATAACAAATAGGCAGATACTTATTTTTTCCGGCACTGCAAACACTGACATCGATTCACTCACAGTCACACTTTTATGTTTAAAATCCCGAAAACAAATGAGTAACGTTTGTTCTTGACATTCGTATTTATACTAATGTAGATTGCAAGCACAGTGCAAGTGGCATTTCATCCCTTTGCAGGTTTAAACAAGCAACTGGACGAGCAGGCGGAACTTTGTAAGTCTCGACAAATGGTGTATACTTGTGCTACTATCGATTGTTCCATTCAATTCTCTGTCTGTCTGAACTGTCTCGAATATTTTTGAGTACCTATTTAGTGAATGATGCTACCTGTGTACGTTGATAGGTAAATCCAAGCCAAAATTTTTGTTCTTTATTATAAAAACCAGAAAATTTTTCATGGATCCCCACTTACAACTTGTGAACCTGTTTTCTTTTCACATCTACGTGGATCCCCGTGTGATGGACCCCTGGGGGTCCACCTGGACCACTTTGGGAACCTATGGTTTAAATGCTCCAATAAAGTAAAATTTATAAACTGTGTGTTCATGAAAGAATCAATTTCTCTTGAAATAATTCTGATACAGCTTTTCTGGACTACACCTTGTTACAAAAAATTGCTCATGAGTGCAATGGTATCAGAAGTAAAACAAAAAATAATTATATAAATTCACTAGAATAAAAATAAATGTTATTGAACATCAAAATAACCACAAAATAATATTGAGCTATTTTTAGCCAGTGCCACATAAATGCTACAGATGAAGCTTTTCCATAATCAGGATAGAACTTTATTTGCATCAACATTTAAAAGATTATTTAAGACAAAATTTAATCTACAGTTTCAGCTATACTATATGCTTCACCATTACAGCATATACTAAATTTCTATTTTATAAGATATAATATTTTAAAAACACAATTTTACCCGTACTTTTTCCAATAGATTTTTTCCCCGATCAGAAATTTTAATCACTTACGTTGTTAATATCAACATATATTTTTCTTATTTTTAGTTGCTACAATTTTTATTGCATTATTTTAATACATTAAAAGTGTATTTTAAATACATTTTTCCAATCTAAAAATATGATTGTAACAAACAACTTTTAAAATTTAACTCATTAATAAATTAAACAGATGGTCAACATTTATATTGATTATCTCTGCTGAAATTTTGTGCCAAAATAATTTTAAACAAAATATTTTAAATACAATTGCAAAAACAATATAATTATCACCATTATAAGGATATTGAAATATGATAAATAATTATATTTTGTATTTATTTTAATATATTTGGTAATTTAAAATTATTAAGCTTTTGCTATAAATTAACTAAAAAAATTGAATTATTTTTAAATTAATAAATTTGCAGCTTATGCTTGAGAAAATAAATTTATTTACAATTCATAAAAAATACTCTATTAAATATAAAAAGTATTTATTGAACATAAGAGAACTATTTTTTTTTTAAATTTAATTTTAATATAATAATCTAGCAAAACAATCTACAATATATATAAACATAAACTTCATATGGTTAATTCATAGAAATAATGAATTTTTAAGGTAAACATAATTTAATTTCTATTTTAATATAGTACCATCTAATTTATAATAATGAATTTTCAGGAATAAATATGTAATGTTGTGAATAAAATAACTTTTGTTCATATCTTTTTTTTTTTGTAGATTCTTTCTTTAAAATTTTTAAGAAATAGGTGACTACTAGTTTTCAAAATTGTCATATGTAATACTTTCATAATTTTACAAAATTTACAGATTTACTCACAAGTATGATATTCTCTCATTTATAAAATAATAAGAGAGAAAATCGCTAGATAAATTATTTTTACAACTTTTAAAAAATGAATGTACATGTTGTATATAATTTGTTTTAATAACGTAACAAAAAAAAGCTATTGAATTGGCCTGATATTTTGTTATGCTTTTGAATTTGATTAATATAAATGATAAATTTATAAAATATTTATCTTTTTTCTTAAAAATATATTTATGAATTCATATTAGAGTATTTTTCAGTTTGACATTTCTATCAAAGTTAATGTTAAAATTATAAAATTCATTTTGAATATTTATTATAGAATAAAATAAATAAAAATTTTAATTTGATTTAAAGAAATAATTCATATGGATTAATTCGCAAATGCAAATGTCATTTTTGGTCAAAAAAGTATATCATTAATCATTTTTAAACTTGCAACACTTATCTATGTTATATTATATTCACATCATGATGTGAATATATTATTTCTGTAATTTCTACCATAAAGAGTACAAGATAATTTTCCATTATACCTCCGCTTTTGACCCCAAAGAAATTTTTTATGGAAAAGCGAAAATATTATAATGTAGATACGATAATTTTATTGGCTCTAAATTTATTAAGAAACATTACAACTAAATTTATTAAAACACTATTAAAAAACATTTATTGAGATAAAGTAATCTTATTTTTATTTTTCCGACAACACAAAAATTTTATGCAAAGTATCTTAGATTTCAGAACTGATACGGTCATTTTAAGAAATAAATTTTTAACAATAAACAACACAATTACCTTTTTTACTGTTATTACAATTTTTTTCTTTACTAGGAACAAGTGATGTAACAATAGGAAACAAAGTCACTTGCTTTTCAAAATTATCTCCAAATTTTCTTTCTATTTGATTTGAGTCTAAAATATAAAAAAAAAAAATAAATAAATAAAATTACATGCACTCATTAGTAAATGATATTACAAATTTCAATAAATTTACTTAAATTGGACTTGATGATATAACATTAATTGTCACTTTGAAAAGCAGTAAAATTTATACATTTCAAAATTATAAATGCAAAAAATAAGTATAAAAATTAGGTTGAATATTGCACAGTTACAAAATAATTAAGTAATGTTTTATTATTTTACTACCAATATTACTGCAAAATTAAGTATTAATTATATTTATAAATTTTGATAGCATACTATAAAAACTTGGCAAACAATTTTTATTTTACTTCAGTAATAAAAAATGGAAGTTAAAGTTGAAGGAAATTGGAATGACTTATAATAATTAGACTTTATAACAAATATTTATTTGTAGAAAATAAAATTAAACTTACTATTTATGGAAGAACAATTGTCACCTAAAAGCTTCAGATTAAAATTTTCTGGTTGCTTTACACTCTAAAAAATTAAACATAAAAATTTAAAAAATACTATAAAATATTACTAAAATGCCAAAAGTTTAATACCACTAAACAAAAAAATCAAAAAAAAAATTTTTTTAAAAACAAATTAATATATTTTAAGTTAATTTCTTATTTAAATTTATACTTAAAATATGCCAGTGTAGTTCATAATATTTAAAAATAATGTATCTTTTAAAAGAGATTCAAACTTAAAAATAGCACATTTTCTATCTCCAGAATAAAAAAATTTGGCAATAAGTTTCTCTCTAAATGGTTTTTAAAAATGTATTATAAATGAAACAGTATAAATATATAAGTTGAATATTAATTTGTTTATTATGATTAGTCTAAAAAATAACAGCATTTTTTGATTTTTTTTGTTATGGTTTTAGAAGAAATTAATGTTGAAGGCATTTAAAACAGTATTTGTTACAAATTCATGAAATATATAAATATACTTAGATAAAATTTTATGCTTAAAATAAACAACTTGAGGCAAAGTTTGAATTGCATAATTCATACCAGAATAAGTATTAAATAATTGTTTATTTTATATGATTGAATTCTTAAATTCAATTCTTACCTTCTTAGAAGCACAAGTATTTGGGCGAGAACCAGGCGTTTTGGGCTTTTGAAATTGCTCCTTATTTGAACATTTTAAATCAGGTCCAAAGAAGGTGAATAAACTTTTTGTCTATGAAATACAAAATAAATGTCTCATGTAGTTTGTATTTTATCATCATCATATGAGGATTTGAATAAATGCACCCTGTGTGTATATATATTCAGCTATATAATTTTAAGTATGCTTATGTTAATTAAATGAAACATTGCAATTTTCATTATCTACCCATCAATATCAAACTATATTTTCTAAAAATAACATAGATGAAAAAATTTAATAATGATACACAAATTAACATTTAAAAATATCATGAATGATAATTGAATTTTAATTGGACATATTTATTATAATAAATAAATTTGAAACAAAATATAAAGCTCAAAATAAACATTCAGAGATAAGAAAATTCCAAACTTGAACAAGATTGTTTTTATATTTTTTGAAACAGAAAGTATATGTTACTGAAAGCAGGAAGAAAGCTATTTCAGAAATAACATGATATATATATATATATATATATATATATATATATATATATATATATATATATATATATATATATAAAACGGCATATTTTTTTAACCCTAATATCAATAGAAAAAGGTATAATTAACAAATACTAATGCTTATTAGAAAAGATAACATGTTTTTTTTTAAATAAATTTTATCTAAAGATTGTAACGTGAAGTCATAAGAAATTAATCTATTAACTGAATTATTTTCTACTATGTGAAATAACATGAATAAATTGACCTACTGTAAAAATCAAATATATACATTATTCTCCAAATTTAACATTCAGTGTGAAATCACAAAAAAAACCAATTAATTAAAAAAGCATTTCTGCAATTTTATTACATGTATGAACAAAAACTAAAATTTTTATGACATGAATAAAAATTTTCACATACTAATTTAACATCTGGGTGTATTCCGTCATCGGTGTCAATGGGGGGAAGAAAACATTCTGGATTTTTTGAAAAATGAGTGACAACTGATGTCGAAATATTCTTTGATTCTGTTGGAAGAGAAAATCCTTTCAAATATTCAATTGGATCTGTAATGTCTTCCTATAATAAAAGAATGTGATTATATTTGTTAATGTTGGTTTAACATATCCACATTATTTTATAGCATATATGTGTATTTACAGAATTACATATATATACTATATTTATTACTAAATATTTACTAAAATGTTAGTGCTAGGTATGACAATGCTATATAGAATTAAATAATAAATATGCCTTTTATTAAAAATGGAAGTACAAAATTATTTATTCATATATATATTATTGATTAAATTTATGAGATATTTAATAATAGTTATAAGAAAATTATGCAAAACTGAAAACAACTTTTAGAAAAACAATTAAAAACACTGCTTAATATTTCAGATATCTATATATATGATTTCTTTTTAGATATGATGTACAAAATTGACTTTTGTCATCAAAACTGATTTAATGGACTTTAAAAATAATTGGATAAAATTTTTGAAATTTTTTTATAAAACTCTAAATTAATATGCATTAATTTTTCATATATTTATAAGAAGAAATAGTTACACATAATTGTTCATATAGTTTTTTCATGGTGACAAGTGCAAAATAAACCAGAAATACGAAAATTTTTTTAAAGAGGGAGAAAAAACTATTCACAGTTCTTTCAATCACACAGAAGCTTTTCCATAGATTACAAATCTATACAGATTTATGATGAAGTACAGAAATACAGCAGTTTTCAAAGCTGATGATTCAGTTAATCAAATGACTCCTTGCTTTACTGTTGACTAGCTCAATGCTTGGCTGAAGCTGATATTTATTCATCGATGATTATCCTGACTATTCCAAAACATTCATACAGTAATTCTATGATAACTAGGCTGCTTTTAATCCAATAAACTGGAAACAGAGAATGTTAATTTTTGTCACCAAAAATGTCGGCAGCCAGTTTCAAATCTTAGACTTATTTCTCAGCTCTGAAAACTGCTGTTTTCACAGAGTAAACATTGTTCAAATGATAATTTCACAAATGAAATGACAATAACACAGCAAAACAATCGGCTAAATAAAAAAATAAAATATGTACAAATATTTTTTTATAGCTATGCATAACTTACTATACATTGTTTATGACTTAGTATTTACTATTAACTTTTTATAGAAATTTTAGAAATTCAAAAATAAAAAATTTTAGATTTAAAATTATAATAAATATAAATTTAAAATACACTTTCATAAAAATAAATTTAATGAATATTTTTCTGCGATTTAAAAACAAATTACTTTTAAAGAAATATTAAATGGATTTATGATTGTAAAAACATACACTCTAAAATGAATAGTTTTAACCAAACTTCATTGAAAATCTCTCACATCAAATTCTTTTTTTATTAATTATTTAAAAAACACTTATTTGCTAAATAACACTAATTAATTAAATATACTAACATGATGATTTTTATTCTTGTCATTTAGTCAAAAGAGAACTATAATTCTATTTAATTTATAATTTACATATATCACTTAAATAACAAAACTTATAAATCTGTGTATTGTACCTATTGCAAAAATTACTTAATATTTTATTTTTGGATGCTTCACATGTTTCTTAAATGATATAACATATAGAAATGTGAATAACTAGTATACACAAAGTGAAAATTGTCTGCGTTTTTTAAAACAAAAATGTGGCAAATAAACTTTGAATTTTGCTCTTCTGTCATGCATAAAAGCTCAAAATTTTCTCAAAAAAAAAATACTATAGAGTAATATTATATTAAAAACATATGCACAATATTATTATTAATAATATGAAATGGAAGTTGGTTCATGTACCTCTAAAGCTGGAAGGTAAGAAGTTTTATCATTATCTTTTTCATCTTTCTTACATCCTTTTCTACTCAAAAACTGAACTTGTCTTGGAGTAGTGGCGGTTCTCAACAGTTCAGATGTCTTTTGATAATTTTTGCTACTGTTGTTAGAGAATACATGATTTCTCCGTGAAAAGTGTATTTCAGAATTTGGTCTTGATGACCTGAGGTTGCTTTTACTGTATAAAAGTATAATGAAAGTGATCAAGTGGTCATTAATTGTAAGAGTATAAAAATTCATTAATAAAATACATTATATTTGGATTTCAAATATACATATGCATTACAAAAGTAATGCAGTATAAAAATCGAAGAAGAGTTTACCATGGAGTACTCAGCTTAGATGACATTTTAGGATGATAGATATAATGAATGTTACTTCTGTGTCAGGTAAAAGTTAATTGATACATTTATGTGAGAAAGCAATTTTTAAGTTATTATGATCCACAATCTAACATGATATGATTTTCTTTATATTTTTTCTGTATTTTCAAGTCTTTAAATTTAATTCTGATTACTTATTTGCTAACATCTTTCCCATATAAAACTAAACATTTTACTAGTTATTTTTTTCGCACTTTTTAAGTTTAATTTATAAGAAGCATTTCATTTTGCTTCAACTATTAATATTTATTTATTCCATTTTAATAAATAATATATAATTGCTTAACTAAAGTATTTACAATTATTACTATTTATATATTTACTTTAAACTTATACTTTGTTGGTTTCAACTTACAATAAAAACAATTTGAATTACTTCTAAATAAACTGATAAAAATTTCAACATGAAAGATGAATCAATATTTTTATTGCACTATAATAAATTTAAAAATAAAAATTTATGATACACTAAAATAAATATTTAATTACAGTTATTTTACATTTATTTTTCAAGCAAATCAACCAACTGTATTTAGTACATTATACAATTTTCTTCTAAAGATTTAAATTAAATTATAATTTATTTATTTTAAACATTTGTGTGAATTACATTAAAGAATTGTTTTATCAACATATGTCATTTCAACACAAGGTCTTTGGTATAGTGTTAATATTTCAGAACAAGGAAAACTTTTTATATACTTTCCATCACATTAATATGGTTATAATCAACTTGATATATAATATCTTATATATTTCAAAGTATGCTACATTTTAAGAAATGTTATTTCTTGAAATAGAAAAAGTTTTTATTAAACACAAATTTTAACAGTTAAGTATGCATCATTTATAATTTTCATGTTAGCAAAGGTATGAATAATATACATATTTTAATGTAAGCATTTTCCTTCATTTCATTATAATTATTAGTCAAATGTACTTAAATTTATTTTCAATTTAATAAATCTAATTTTTTAGTTGTTTTACAATGAATAATTCATATAAATTAGATAATATAGTAAAACACAGACTTTATTAAGCTTAATTTAGTGAATTGCTATTTTTGATGAAATATTTTCAGTCATCAAGACAAAAATTTATCATATAATAAACTTTCAAATGTAGTTAAATGGAATTTTATAATCAACATCTATTACTTGACAATCACAACAATTAAAATTATTTCCAAATAGAAATTATGTATGGCTTTGAATCATATACTGTATTATTTATAAATAACATGAAATCATGAACAAATTGAAGGAGATTTTTTAAATTTTCTATACTTCTGGAAAAAAGATGAAGGAAATGATAAAAATATCTAAAAATTACTTTATGATAAAATGATAAATTTATTTCATATACTGTCAATGAAAAATGTTATACCATAAATACTTAATAAATGCATTACATTGAGTTTTTTAAATAATACAAGTTCATTATATCTAATTTCACCTGAGACTTATGAAGTATGATAAAAGAAATTTTTAGAATCAACAAGAAATTCATTTCTCTATTGATTATTTACCTTCTACAGAATAATTTAGTAACATATTTTTTTAAATATCCAGAGGAAACATTTAATATTGAGAATGCCAGAACACCAAATACAGAAGTACTTTCAGAAAACAAATGAATACATACGATGTATGATAATCAAACTGAGATGATGCATTAGCAGGTTTACCAAATCACTAAGGATAGGCATCTACACATGTTGACTTTACACTAGCTGTGACAAAGATAGTTTAAAGAAGAGAGTGTTTACTTTTCTTAATATTCTGTATTAATTTATATTTGATAAAATTATATTTTTCATTTTGTATTTTTATTGATTTAAAATCATGAAACATAAGTAATAAACATCAAATTGTAAACCATGATCAAGAAATAAAGTCAACACCTAAACAAGTATTTTCCTCTTTAAGTCCTACATAACAACAACAAATACATAATAGAATGTCATTACTTAAGATACACAGACACTATCAATTTGGTGATTGGTATTGGTTCAATACTGAGTTTACTTTCACTCACAAAACTGCCTTTCTTTTTTAATCAAGCAATCATGATCTATCATATACTATAGTAACACATTTGATTTAAAAATTAAAAACTGTATATGAGAAATAAATATTATAGATAAAAAAATAGAATATTTGCTACAGATGCTTACCCACTTTTACATTCTTTTCCTTCTTGTAAAAGTTTTGGTGAAACTGTTAGAATACCACTAAGCTTCGGAAAATCAGTATTTGAAAAGTTTGTACCTTCAGTTTTTGGCCTTGTAGAAGATATGTATTTTCTATGTGCTATTGCAGTAGATATAGGTGGCAACTGGAAATCTTCACTGGTTTTATCTATAAAACAAGTTATATTCTCAAATAAATATATTAATATGTTTAAATTAAAAATTTTTAAATCATATTTTATTAATATACAATATATTTTATTTCTAATCTGTCTTAGGTATACATAAAATTTAGCCAAATATTTTGGGGTAGAGATGCAATATTAAGATAAAAAGATAACTGAACATTTTCTTGAATTTTCCATCTCTCTATAAAGTCTTCTCAAAAACTTCATATTTTTGTTATTCTCATCTGATGTTTTGATTTGATCAAAATATCTACTTTCTTGGATATTGGAATATTACTAATCAGAAATTAAATTTTTCATGACATAATAATATCCCATATTTCCAATTTATTTCCTAAGGCATACACAGAATTTAGTTTAATATTTTAAGATGCAATATTAAATTATATTTCAAACATATATTGAATAATTTCATGAATTTCTCACTCTTAATTTTTTTTCAAGATTTTCATATTCTTGAAAATTAAAGCTGTTCTTATTCAATATAGAGAACACTTCAGATTTTTGAAAAAAAAAGTTTTTATTTGAATGCAAAAATTAAAATTTATCTTCTTAGATAGTTAAATATAATACCATTCAGAAATCTAATTTTTAAAAATATTTTTGGAAAAAAATTGAAGACATTAAGTACATTTGTTAATAATCCACAAATATAATTGTTATTATCATTGTTAACTTTAAGTATTTATTTTTTCAGGAAAATAAATAAATTATGATTATTTCAATGAGAGTACATTACATTTACACAAAGTTAGATTTAGTTAATTTATCCTCTTCCATAAATTGCTTTTAATTTCTTTTAGGAATATTCAACATCAAACACGTTTTCCCTGAACAAAATAAAAAGCCCCTCATTAAATTTGACTGTCTAAAATTAAAGGAAAAAATAGTTCTAAAAACTAAACATATCAATATAAAATATTTTAAAATAGTAAAATGAAAAATAAATTTGAGTTACAAAGAAAAAAAGTAGGAATTAAAAGTTATGTATATAACAAAAAACAAATACTATAAGTCATTAATGAAATAAATATCATGTTGCATTTGCAATGAATATAAAATTTAACCAATGCCTGAAGTTAAATCAATGAAAATTTTGATACATTTCAAAACATTATTTTTAAAAATGAAATTAATCTAATTTTTTAAAAAATGTGTTTGTTACTGGATTTTAGCAAAATTGGCAAGAACAGTATCAGGCATGTTAGCTAGTTACTTCATATTCCGCATCAGCTAAGTTTGTTTCATAACAAAATTTCTTCAAACTTCATCTCTGCAGTATAAAATGTTAGACTTTTTTCAATAAGAAAAAAATTATACAAATTGACAAGAAGGATCAATTCTTTTAACAATAAAGATCTTGGCAGCACATATTTTCATTAATTACTCGGCTGGGAGTATTAAGTTTAAAGTTTTATCACTAAAAGCATATATAAAAGCTAGGGTCTGACAGCACCATCAACCAAGCCGCCCAACAAGGGGAAGCAAATATTCTGCACTAGTGTTAGTTAATCCCTATATGTTCACAGTACATCCATGAAATTAATTTTCTTCACTCTTAATAAATCATCAACAGTAGATGGACCAATCACTTAATCCATGAAGCCAATTGATGTGCTGAGGAGTGTAACATCTCCCCCCCCCCATTTACCTGAAGAAGAGACTAAATTAATGTGTCAGTCTCTGGGGCTTCCAATACGAGAACCCTCTTTCCCAGGAACACAGTTCTCTATACACAACAAATATAGGGTGATTTAGGCCCCAAAAGAAGCTAATAGCAACACAGCAGCGATAGCTACTTAAAGAGAGCCCTCAACCTCATGAGATGCAGTCACAGCAAAAAATAGAGTAAAAGAGTGCAGAAGAAGAGAAGAGAAAAAAAAAAAAGAAAGAAAATTATAGATTACTGAGTTACCTCAGGATTATAACATTTATGTGTAATTAAAATAAATCTGCTGAGGGGTCTTTTTTTAAGAGAATTATGTACAAAAATTCTTAACAAAATTCTTCTACAGAAGCAATATCATTTTCATTTTTCATGCACATTTTGTCGAAATATTATAATGCTTAAAAAATGTGATTACATAAGTATTTTAAAATAAATTACCAAAGTTTAAACATAGAAATTATGAAATGGAAAATATTTTTAAAAAAATACTTTCCCATGCAGATAAAATTAATTATATATTAAATTAATTTAAAAAAATTTTATTATTACTTTTTAATACTGTATCATATACAATGAATAAATAATAAAATAAACACATTAAAATATAAAATAATTTATTTTGTTTATTTCCAAAATATAATTAAAAATAAAATATAACTATTTACCTGGTTTTTTACTACTTCCAGTATTTTTAAGAGCCTCTAAAACCTAAAAGTAATTACAAAATAACATGTCTATATTTAAAAGTGTAATAAATTTAAAAAGTATACAAATTTTACAAAAATGATAAAAGTAAAAAAAATATTTTTAATATTAAATTACATCACTCAAGCTATAATGATTTGATATCTGTTGTATTTTTAAGAAATAAATTTATAATTTATATCAAACTGCAAATATAATAAAAGCTATACAATATCAAAATATTGCCATTCATTTTCCATAAAAATGTGATTATTTAATAATACTTGATTTAAAAGCTATGCACTTATTTTATATTTTGTAGTAATTTTGGTATTTTTTAACTGAACAGATAAAAGATATCAAGATAAATATGATTTACTACATTGAATGTTCTTTTTTTTACTGCAATTTTTACAAATATGATTCTATCATAATCTTTTATTTGGCAAGTACATTCTTCAAAGAAATCACATCAATACATTAAATTTATTAGAGTAGTTCTATGAATAAATTTTTTCTTACCAAATAAGGACGCTTTAATTTCGACAATATTTTTCACAGTATTTGTTCACATAATCTCAAAATTGTCAATCATTTATTTATTCGATTTTTGATTCAATTGTTAGAGATTAATTGTTAACATTTAATCGCTAATATGTTAGGTTTCATGTTAGAGATTAAATGTTAAGAACTAAGTTTAAATAGAAGCTTTATACTAACCAATAAAAACTCAGTCTAAAAAAATATTTCAATTACACCATAACATATTTATTTTAACAAGATTTTAACGAAAAACAGGTGAATCAAAGGTGGCAAAAAGAAAGTTTACAAACATCCATAAAATGTGCTGAAACAAATCAAAAATTAATTTTAAGTTTTTTTCTTTATTCATTGTGGAAGACTCAATAACTTAAATTGTATAATGTAGAAAACATTTAAATCATTCAACTATACATTCTTCTTAAGAATTCAGATTTTTCTCATATCACGGAATAAAAAAGTAACTTACAGGAAATATTAGGTTTTTAATTATGTATTTTGTTTAAAAAATCTTATACTGTTATTTCCTTAAAATAAATTAAAAGTTTACTTACATGGAAAATGTAGAGCTTATTACTTTCTCAATTTTAAAATTAACTTAAAGTTAAGAAATTTGATTTATTATTATATTAGTTAAAATAGTTTGATTTTTAACAAAGCTTTGTTAAGTCAAACAAAATAATTTTCGGGAGAAAGCTAAATAAAATTATTTTTTATACCTAAAATTATTATATTTATGCATAAAATTATATTTAATTAAAAAAATTAATAAGTAAAATAGCTTTAAATCTTTGATATCAAGAAGTCTTTAAGAACTTAAAATTGTTAAGACATTTCACAATTTAAATAAATTTCTTAATTATTTTTATAGTCGAAAATTTAACTAAATGTTAGTTTTTTTATTTCTTTTACTGTTGAGTTAATAATTTATAGGCATCAAAAACTATAAACAGCATAGTTAAAAAGCTTTAATTAATGATTTTTATAGTTACAAATAAGAATGATTGTTTCTCTTAAATTCTGGTAATGAAAAGTAATCATAAGTTATTACAATCTTATTTTTTGAATTTTTCCACTAATCATAAGAAAAATATCTAAGCTTAAAAAGTATAATTGTATAGGTAAAAATGTATTTGTAAAAGTATTTTTTCAATCAATTTTTTAACATGATCTTTTTTAAATTATGAATTCTTGATTAGAGGGGGAAAAATTTAATATAAATTTGAAAACATTTAGAGTAGCACATGAAAAGTCATTATTGAATAAACAGTAATTTTAAACAGATAATTAATCAAATAAAATAGTCTAAAAAACAATAAAAATATAATATTAGTGTTTTACCTTTGGCCAAATATTTTGGGTCAATTTCTCAATTACTTTTTCTTCTAAAGATTTTAGAGTAGCAATATTTTCAGCATCATTCAGCAATTGATCTGACAATATATCACCAATATTTGTATTTTGGCTTAAAATAAATAAATATGCCTATAAATAATGGAATAGTAATAAAAAAATATAATTTAAAAAACATAATTGTTAATACAGAAGAAGCAAAAGCAGTTCCTAATATAGAAAAATATAATTAGAGTGCAAAAAAATCTTAGCACTTAAAAAGTAGCTTTTAAACAGGAAATCACTTTTTACATATTCATCTCTCATTTCAATGTTACAAATGCACACTTGCACAACGCTAATCTGGTCTCTATCATCTATGAAAAATATTCTCATGAAAGAATTTCTCTGTGGGCATTAAAAAAGCCGCAGTTTTAACTAATAGACTATCTATTGTTTAGACACATATTATACATCAATGTATTTTAAATAAAATATTGTTAAAATTACTCACTGAAACCCATATAAGTCTGATTAGTCTAATTTTTAGTACATAGTCTTATTTTTAGTTACTTTATTAATTTCCAAACATTTTGGGAGAAGTAGCAGCAATCTCCAACTAATGGCTTCCAATCACTTTTATTACAGAATTTGTCAGTTGAAAGTTGGACTTGCAACTAAAAATCTTTCTCTTATTGGGAATGACTCCTCAAACTTAAGTTAATGAAGGTGAAATGATGCATAACTTTTAACTATGTGTCCTTTTTAATAAGTTACAAGAAATAAAATTTCATTTAATCATGCCATAGTAAACAAAACTATTCAATAAGAAATCAATGCAATTCCTTAACCATTTGCAATTATGCTGCCTTCAAAAAGATTTTTTTCTATTATTTTGTATTAAAAGAACTTTGCAATAAAATATAGAAAAATTCCATTACAGTTAATCTAAATATTAAAAAGCTATCAAATTAAACATATCTGAATTAATACTGTTAATGAATACATGAAATATGGTTATCAACTTTATTATACTTTATCGAAAAATTTTCTTTCATTCATATTGATCGATGATACGGTAATACACTAATTTATTCTGTATAAATTGCAAACCTTAAATAGTTACAAAAAATGTATTCAAATTAGGATTTAGTTCATCCTTATATATTTGAATTATAAGAATTGATTTTACCTTATAAAAATGTTTTTAGATAATACTAAAACCTTATATTATAAAATTGTTACAAAGAATTAGGAACGCAATTAAAAAAATTAATATATATATATATATATACTACACAATTTTATATATATATATATATAATTAATTGTGTTTTTATTCAAGAATATTATAAACTTTGTATGAATTTATTTATAGAAGAGTTTGAATTTTTTAAGGAAAATAAAGGGTTTAAAATAATTTAAGTCTTGTTAGTGCCAATAAAATTGCTACAATATACAAATGAAAATAATGAGAATTATTATAAATATAGTATAAAATTAAAAAATTGATAAATTTTTTTCTTATTTATAACAAAATATAACAGTTAAATGAAACACTCATAATTTCTTTGATTAACATTATTTTTATGAAAATGTTAATTTTATTAAATTTTGTTTCAATTCGATACATTATTTTCTTGCTTATTGAAACTCTATGTTATTTTAATTGCATTCAAACTTTTTGTCATAATAATTAATATTGGCAATTTAAAGATGTCTTTAAATATTTCAATGTGAAATCTGTTGGATTATTTCAACTCATTAAAAAACTTATGATGTTAGAAATTTTAAATCTGAAATAATAATCAAAAATATACTGAAACTTATGGAACATATATATTCTTTCATCTTATTTTGCTATAATAAAATATTTCATAACATTAACTAGTATGCTGATTCTAAAAGATAAATAACATTTTCTTAAATGAATTTGTTATCTTATTCTTACATATCATAAAGACACACAATTTAATTTTAAGTAATTATGCATTTAATTAATAAAATAAATTTACAATTTATTGAATATAAAAGTTTCTACAAATTATTTTCATTCAATTTACTCAACGTGAATTTCTTTATTACCTACTGGAGGGTACACAATATTCTTCATGCTGCCCATCGCAAGCAATAATTTCTTCATCCTCATATTCTACACTAAGAGCTGCTTCAGTATTTGACCTCTTGCAGAATTTATCAGATACATGAATAGCCATTTTTTTCCCTTCTACATGCAAACTGGCAATAATATAATTGAATATATGACATAAATTTCACATGAAATGAAAAAATACAGATATATGGATAAAAATTTAAAGAGTTAATATACTTAGGAAAACTAACCCATATGAAAAATTTTGGAAGCCTAAAAGAAAGTCTTCTGTTTGACTTGATGTGTGAAACATACTATCATCAAGAGGTTTGATAATTTGTTCACCTTTCACTCTACATGATAAAAAAAATTATATAAAAATTTTTACTAGAAAGAATAACAGTTAATCTTTATTGCAAATAACAATTTAAGAAAAGTAATTTTCAAAATCTTTTTACACCTTTTATTTAATATGTAGCACAGTGAACATTACTGCAAAAGAACATTGTACAACATACACAGCAAAACAGATAAGTCCCAAATTGTACCTTAAAGTTTACAGATTTTGTATATAAGCTTATCACCAAGCACTTCGCAACTCTGAACCACATTCAGGTAATAATAATACGCCATCTGTGAGCAAGACGCCATTTGTGAGCAAAACGCCATCTGTGAGTCTTCTGACGCCATCTGTGAGCAAGCATACTCCTCTCAACTTACACTGTGCTATAAAAGCATGCTATTACCAAAGCCCTTTACCTTTTAATAAGATATCAGTTAATATGATTTACTACTATTTTTAAAAGGTTATACCTCTTTTATCAGAAATAAAAATCTTACCGATTATAAATTTGTTATTTTGATAGGATTGATAAAACTGATAAACAAATAAGCGACTAGAGAATAATTTGAGCATTTAATGAAACCAAGTTAAGTTTTAAAATTAAAAAATAACATTAAAAAAAGAATCAAATAGTATCAATAAAAATTATTAAAATTTACAATAAAATTTGACATTTAGAAATGTTAGAACAAAATACCATAACATCTTCAACTGTGTATATTTAAAACTTTGATTACAACCGATTAACAATTTCATAGCAAATTTCAGACTTAGCGTAATTCAGTTTCAATTCCAAATTTCCCTTAAAAATTTAAGCCGCTGAAAGATGCATATTTTAAATGCTTATATTCATTCTGATTCTGCATGGATGATACAAATCTTCAATTTTTAAAAACATTATTCAAAAAGATAATACCTGCATACAGTGGAGACCTAGTTCCTGATAGATATATTTTCTTATATTATCTCCAACAACTTGTATAGATTAATTGAAAACATCAGAGATATTTTTAATGAAACATTGTGATAAAGTTGAAAATAATAAACAGTAGATGTTCAGCAATTTCAATATGATGAAGAGGAACATTCTAAAATTATATTCCAAAAATGAATTTATTTTAAAATAATTAAACAATAAATTCTTGTGCATTTTTTTATTATGATAGTAAAATAAAATTATCGATTCACAAATAAGATAATTTTCAATTGAAAATGCTCAACTTAAAATGTATAAAATAAAATTATTTTATACATTTTATTAAGATTCTGAAAATCAAAATACAATAGGAAAAGAAGTATAAAATGTTTATAACATATTTATAAAAATAGCTATAACTTAAAAACCATGTTTTTTATTAAAAAATTTACCTAAAATATAAAAATTTTTTTGACCAATCACAGCACTCTTGAAATACTTCTTCACTGATAAATGATGATCGTTGATTATCATACAAAGCATCATCAATAGCTTCTAGAGACTGACTTACTCTGTTGCTTGATTTCATGTCAAAATCCTAAAAAAAAGTGTGCACTATTAAATTATATTAACTTATGGAAATCTTCATAAAAGTACGTCAAATGTTTTAAATTAAAGCATATAAATGAAAATACTGAAATTAGCAGAAGTTAAATAAGTTTGTTTAAAATGTATGTTTGATATAAATCAGAAAAATATAATGTTAAGAAAAAATTTCACTATTAAATCAAAGTTTTCAATTTGCATAGCTGAAATTTTCAAATTAAAAGTTTTTTGACTTTTTAATTAAGTGTAATTTACAGTGCTTCATTAAATAATTTTGTTTTATTTCATTTTTATAAACAATTTCTATTAGTTTTAATTTTCTTAAGCAAAATTATAACATTAGGAAATACAGATGTAGTAATATTTAATGTGAACTGATATTTAAAATAAGTCATTAATAAGTTAAAAAATATCATAAAATTATGTATAATAATTAGTGATAATAATAGCTAGATATAATTCAAATCAATTGTGAGTTTAACTTTGTATAGATTTTTATCCTTGAATTGTGTCATTTTGAGATCATACAATGCCCATAACAAGCATTTCATAATTATTCCTGTTTACATTTAACCACTGAGTTCTGACTGAAATAACAAATCAAACCATACCTTATTAATATAAGAAATGATCTACTCATGAATGTAAACTTTAGAATTATAATAAATTGTTACTGGAATCACAAGTGGTATAATGGCTTGGCATTCAAGGTTGTGAAGTATTTGGCCAAGTAACTATTTAGTCTCTTATATAAGAATTAGAGGGATGGAAATCAATTGTTAAGAGTTGGATTCCATACAAAGAAATGCATTATTACCAAACTGTACTGGAACAGACACATAAATTTTAAATTTAAAAAGAAAAACTTTTTTTAATTATTTGGAAAATAATCATTTTTCATTTAAATCAATCACACCCAATTCCTTAAAATTAAAAAATATAATTTTAAGAATAAAATCAAATGGACAGAGAAATTTAGTGTAATTAATAATACACAATTAATTAGCATGTAAATGTTTAAAAATAAATAAAGTTAAGAAAATTAGAAAAAACTATTTTTCCTTTATTTAAGAAAAGTTAATATATATTATGAACAAAATATTTCAAGTCTTACATCATTATGCCAAGAACATGAACTTGTAGATCTCCCAGTTAAGTCGGAGAAACTATCATAATCATTTTTGAAAAAATCACTTTCTGAAATAGAATGCTTCTGTTCCCTGGACCACAAAATTTCAGTCTTTTGTTCCAGAGTACTTTCTTCATTACTGAATTCAAAATAATAAAAAAGACATAAGTTTAATAAAGATAAAATTTTTATTTTATCATTCATTCAAACAGTATAATGTTAAGAGAGATAATTTCCAATGAAATTACTTCATTCTAATTAATGAACTTAAGTATATTACATAAATTGAGATGATATCCAGATTATTTAAATAATTATTATGTGAGAAATAAAAAAAAAATCCATAGAAAACATTTGCATACTAAATCATAAATAAAAATAAATATTTAAATCAGTAAAAATAACAAAAATAATGTTTATAAATTTAGACCTCTAGTAAGTTAACATATGTATTTATATGGATGTCTCTATTTGATTTACCTAATTTCAAAAAGTATACATAATTTTACTTCTAATAATAATTTAAAAAATGTTAGGAGAAATAAAAGAATCATATGCTAGAGACAAAAAAGCAATAAAATTATAAAATTATTAAAATAAGTAAGTTTTTTCAATACCCATGTTTATACCATTGCCTTCAAGGAGGACATTTTAGTGATAATAGCCATATTCATATTACAAGGGGATAATCATATTTTCTTTGAATAAAAATTTAAAGATTTTTATAAAGTATGAAAGGATGATTGTCTTTTCATTAATTTATGCAATTGTTGAAAGCTAACATTTTTCTTTATATTTGAAATATTGTATATTTTATGAAAGATATAATTTTTGTTACAAATAATAATTATAAAAATAGTTTATGCATAGAACATACACGAACATATGGATTTAATACATAAAATGGTGTCATCTTGATCAGCCCTGATATTAAACACTCACTGCTTCTAATCTACTTACATGAGTAAATAAGAAAGCTTAATTTTAACTTTGTATACATAATCGATATGCATAGAGATTACACTGGGATACATTATAATCAAAACTGCAAAACAAAATTGTGTTCACTTTAGGCTATTAAACCATTGTTCTGATTAAAGATTATATAGCATTAATAAAATCTTTATAAGCTAAATAAATTTTTCCTATAATCCTCAAATTCTGAAGTATATTTAAGACCAAACTTTGCAAATGTATTTAAATAAAAATAATCACATATTCAACTTAAATTTCTAAATACAAATAAATAAAAATATTTTGAAAAATCTTACTTTTATTAAATATATTAAAATTAGTTGTTAAATTAAAAACCCTATATAAGTAATAATAAATATAATTAATTTGTAATTTTATTTGATGATATTTTTAAAATAAATATTAAAATAACACTAATTTTTTTAATAATAGATATACTCAAAAATATTTTGAAACTAATGTTATTGAAAAGTGAAAATATTGCTTTTAAATTTTACATTTAACTTGAGGATTAATAGCTTTTTAAAACGTTTTGTATACTTTGAATGATATAGATTCCATGGAGAAGCTCCATTTTCATCACAATCTTCTGATGAATCTAAAACTGTACTGAAAAAACAAAAATTATCTTTAATATTATAGAATATTTTATTGGAACTAATAAGATAACATTTGTTAAAAATTGTCCATTTCTAAAACTTAGAAAATAAGTTCAACAAAACATCTTTTCAATAATTTATTTTCCCTTTAAAATGCATTCTTAAAATTAAAAAATATGTATTTAATGATACTGTATTAATGAAATTGCAAATATTTAATGATATTGCAAAAATATTAATGATAACAAAAATATTTAATGATATTTTCAGGAATAATATTTACAGATTAATCTATTGCTTTAAATTGTTATTTTGCTTTAAAAATATATCGAAACATTTACTTGCTCGTCTATCCTTACCAACCTTCAGGAGGAAAAATTACACAAACTTTAGATGGAAATGGAGTGATCTTTGCTAAATAGAGATAGTCTAGCACATAATATATTTCTAGATGCATTTCTCATGATAATTAAACTTTAAATATAAATTTTTTACAATAGCTTATAAAATAAAATTTAACAAAAGCTATTTTATGACTTTTTAGTACAAAATACACCATTAAATCAATGACCAGAAAACAAAACAAATATTTTTATTTTATTTTAATTTTTGTATTGATTAAATGGTTAAAGTGGGAAAGTAAATTCTAAAATAGATAGCTATAATGATTATTAGAAAACTTTTATATGCATGCAAAATTTAGTAACTTCATTTTTTTCTAGGTAGGTCAATAATAAAAAGCTGTTTGGAAATACATTAAGATTTGAATATTAGGTTAAAATGATATCGAATATTTAGTGCCAAATTAATTTTTGTTAATGAAAGTAAGATATAATAGAAATTGACAGATTTCTTAAATTTTCCATACTTACAAAGAATATTTATTTTAAAAACAATCTGATCATATTATATTTTTAAAACTTTAAATATATTATGAGTATCATTTCCTTTTAACTTTTTTCTATTTAAATTTTTGATTTTGTTGTTTCAAATGCTTGGTTACTCATAATTTCAAATTTCAGCATTGCAAGAGGCAGAAGAGAGGGCACCTTTATATAATGAAGCTTGCAGCAAACTTGCTATCATGCCCCTGAAAGTCAGCCCTTGTAATTTAGAAGCAGAGACCAAGCGGAAGATCTTCCAGACATTTTTATTTTGTATTTAAACTTTTAATGCTTGAATAATTACAGATAGAATATTATATGATTCATCTTTTATTGAATAATAATTATAATATTTGTTACATTTTGATTATCTACTTCGAATAATATTGTAAAGATGAAGATTAGATTCCATATGATTTAAGCAATTAAATTTTCACTCAAAATTATTAAAATTAGCAATAATAAAAATTTGAGCTAAAATGGAAACTTTACATAATGATTTTTTTTTCTGAAAACAGTAGATAATAACACAGTATATTAATGAAAACAGTATATTAAACAATATATCTATGATGGTAATACTTGAAATTTTAAAAAATAAAATATTGCAATAAATACAAAATTATTTTAAAAAATATAATATTTTAAATAAGTGACACTGAAAGATAAATATAGTAGTATTGATAATTACAGTACGATACAATATTTACAATATGATATATTACAATATTTATAAAAAGAATACATAACTGAGATATATCATTTATTAAATAAGTTATATATATGCAGATATTATATAAAAAAAATTGCCTGAAATTATTTTAAGAGTTTTCATTTTATAACAAATTTTTTCCGTTATATTTTGACAGTAGAATGAAATATGTCATATCAAAGCCTAATTTTCCACATTAAAGTGAACTATTTATGAAAAGTTTTTTTTAAAGAAAACTTTTTCATGAATAGTATAAAACATATTTACAAGTCACAAATGTGAAAAGAAAAAAAAATTGACATTATGTATTTCAAATTTTCCAGAATTATTGATTTTTCCATATAAAAAGTGAATGCCCAGATTTTGAAACCATTTCTCAGAATCAAAAGTTTTCACAAATTAGAAAAATTCAATGTTATCAATTTTTGTGAAATGAATACAATGGAATTGACATTGTAGCCTTATGAAATTTGTATTGAATTTGCATATTAATATCAAGTAATTATTATTCATTATTTAAAAATAAATCTTATGATAAACATATGAGTATTTTCAGTTTCCCAACATAAATACTGTCATCATATTTTAAACTTTAAACAAGAAAATTTATACTGCTATAAGATTATGTTACATGTTTTCAGTTTTAAAGAAGATAATAATGACAATAATATGGGTCAATAAAATTAGTAAGAAAATAAAAGTTTGTTTCAATTAAAAATTATGTTTTATTTATAAAAATTTAACTTTATATGAAACAGTAAATTTTTATAAACAAAAAGTTAAATTTTTGAACAAATAAAATTTATGATTTTTGAGATTTCTCAATTATTTTACTTTGAATAAGCAATTAATAATTTGGAATGATTATGCCAAAAATCAATAGAATTTATTGTTTGGCAGTTAAAATTATGTGTTGTCGTTTACCCCTCCTGGTTGACAGTGGTATCTAACCAGGCCTAAGAGCCTGAATGTTTTCAAACAATGGAACACTGCCTCAGGGCTCCAGAACAGCTGGCTTTTAATTAAACTGATGCAGGTCACAGGGAATAAACTTTGTGGACTGTCACATGATGTTGTATACAACATATCAACTTCAAAATCTTGCAAGAGTTGTCTGATCATGCCTGTTGCCAATCCCAATTAGAAAAAAACCAGGGTGATTTTCCACATACCATTCATGCTTTCTTTCTATCTTTTCCATGCTTCTCCTCCAAGAAGAATAGGTATCTTGCCTGACCTGAGTGGTGATCTCTAAAAAGGTAAGGCAGCCACCTTGAGCAGTATCCTTACAGCTGGCCTCTTGAGACAGATTATGGGCAATTTTGTTTCTATGCAAATCTAGGTGCAATGGAGCCCACTAAAACGTAATCAAGTGATTCATTGGCAATCAAGTGATTCAAAAGCCAAAGTGTTTCAGTCCATATTCCTCCACCATTCAGATAAATAATGAATGGGGATACGACTATCACTCAAAATCCAAATGACAGTGCAAACATTCTCAATTATACAAAATTTCAAAGCCTCCTGAGTAGTTATCAGTTCTACACAAAACACAGCAATATGTCATGATAAAAGGTTAAAATTATTAATATTCTTAAGTGTTTATAATATCCTATATATAACTTTTTATACATTGAATAAAAAACTACTATAAAAAATCTTATCCTACCTTAAATATACAGATTTCATAACCCTATGAAATTATCTGCAAAAACACCTTCACCGTTTGGGTTTGAGGGACTCTCCAATCTGCCCTTTTTGCGGACTAGAGGATATGACTGGTGACCACCTTTTCACTTGCCCTGGACTTTCGGACGTCGCAGATAGAAATTCTGCGGAAGATGACTTTTCATTCACCTCAAGATTGTATTGGGCTGCCCGACAGAGACTGATGGTTGAAAAACCAAGGTCGGGCGTAGGATAAAAAAAAATAACCCTATGAAATACTACACATGTATTATGTTGGCTAAAATTCAACTAGACTTATCAATTTTTCCCCAAATGTTAGCATTATTTCAGATCATTTGCATGATAAATAAAATTTACAGTGTTTTCAGTTATTTGTTAATTGTAATAATTATCAATGACAATTTTTTGACATTTTTCAGTGAATTGATAATTATATCAGAAATATGACAATTTTTCAGAAATACTCAGAAATATGACAATTTTTCAGACATTATCAAGATGAACTAAATTAAATAAAGAAAATAGCCAAAAAAAGAGTAACTTAAACTCTCTATTTCAAATTAAATTATTGTAAACTTAAACAGTTTACTATCATAAACAATTTGAATAAATCCTAGGAGCCAGTACAGTGATAAATGAACCAAACTGTGGTTTACTAAAACAAATATATCCTTGTGGTTTTATAGCATAACCTGGGATTTTTTTAAATCCCATGTTATGCTATACATTGTGAACATCCTTAAAATTTGGATTAAGGATTTTGACACGTATTTTGTTTTAATTTGTGGTTGAAATTTAAGTATATGAAATGTGAAATTTACTTTAAAAATTCCTTAAATTGGTGTCTAAATTTATAAAGTGAAATTTATTAAATTGGAATTTAAGTTTTAAAATTGAAATATTTGAAAGTTTATAAAGTAATTGTTACAGGTTCTGTTAAATATTGCAGGAAAGCATACAATAGCCTCTCAGGTGAAGGTTTTGTATAATAAACAGTTAATCACTCTGCATGACATTTAAAGATCTGGATACAGGTATTCATATAAATACTATCACAAAGGCATCTGGTCAACAATTAAGAGATCTCTTTGAAGTATGGATCATGTGTAAGGAATAACCAATCAAATAACATCATGCGAGAATTTTTGGAGACTATTATAAAATGTTTATTACCTGACTAATACTGACAATTCTGCAAGAAGTGGTGAGTAATTTTAATTCATGTTGTCTTGCATTTGATTAATATTGTGGTTGTATGTAATATTTTATAAAATATATAAAGTATTGTTTGACAATATTTAGATTTAGTGAGATTGTAATGCTTGTTCATTAGAGATTCAAATTTTCATAAAAATTTATCTTACTTATGATATAGATTTAGCTTTATTACTGTTTCTCATCAAGGTAGATTGGGTTTACATTAAATAACATACATTTTTATGAAACCTGGGATTTTAATTAACCTGTCAGTGGCACCTACCTTAAAAACATCAAGGTAGATTGGGTTTACATTGATGTTTTTAAGGTAGGTGCCACTGACAGGTTAATTAAAATCCCGGTTTTCATAAAAATGTATGTTATTTACACTATTGATTTAACTTTATTGCCTGGTTGTCTCTTGTGTTAGACAGTATCTATACTGATGTTTTTTACAGTGTGTACCACTGTTCTATTAATTAAAACCAAGTTTTTATTAAAATATAACCTATTTATATTATGAATTTAATTTTATTGCTCTATAGTCTCCTGATCTAAGCTATATAATATCTAGCTATACTTTTTTTTTTCTTGTAATGTGCAATCTTTGTGAAATTAGTTTCTAATTATTGGTTTTATGCTTCTTAAGTATGTAATTATAGTGAAATACTTGAAATCTAGAATAGCATGAGAGGACAATGTTTAAAATTCAAGTTTGAGAGCGATCAAGATTTTGAATATAATACATTGAGCAAGATGACATAATTAGCTTGGCGATATAATTGTGCTGTGCTTGACGCATAACAGCTGGTATAATTTTGCCATAAATGTTTCTTAATCCATATTTTCAACATTTAAATTCCTCTTTTTTAAACATGTTAATAAATTATGGTATGCCATTGAGTGAGAAAAATAAAGCATGATTTTTTTAAAAAATAATACAGCACTTTACAATTTCATATACCTATGAATGACAATAAAATCTCTTAAATAAAATTGAATAAACTTATGCAATATTTTATTTTTATTTTTTAAAGAGAAGATTCTGAAAATGTTACAAATTATTAAGTTGTCTTTCAGCAATTTTATTTTAAAATCTTTTCAATAAACAAAAAATATTTATTGTATAGAAAAAAAATGTGTTAAAAGAACTTTCAGTTAATACTTTGAAACCCAACTAAAGGCTTAAATACCAAGATATTATATTTCAGAAATACAGATCATTAGTTTGCATGAGTAAGGTAAGAATCAAAGATACTAAATTGAAAATAATGAGCAGAAATTTATTTTTGTTCACTTTAGAGTTTTTACTATTTTGTTAAATTTACAAATGATTAATTTTTACCTGTTCCATAACTTTAAATTTTATAATACTATTAATAATAAAACAATTGTGACATATTTAATGGTTATAGTTATCAAAATAAAAATTAAAGTGAGACTTGTCCACTTTAATTTTTAATACATTATTTTCATTGAAGATTTTTAATCAATCATCAATGTAATATTACACATTCCTCACAAAAACAGAGAACTTTGTAGTCATTATGTAACATTTTTCTTTGAAATTTAGATTCTTAAAGAAAAAATTCTATGATAAAAATCAAAATATAATCAATCTTACGATAGGCAATCTTTAGAATTAAGCAATCTTCTGTTCATGTTTATTTACAAAATAGCTGGAAAAAATCTAGTTCAATAAAATTCATGGCCTGAAATGAAAAATAACAATTTCAGCTTCTCTATACTTATACAAGTTCAAATTCTAAAAATTTTATTATTGTGTGTGTGTATATATATATATATATATACAAACACACATACAGGCAATTATTAAAATAGAAGCACTTTAGATTTATAAGGAATCCTTAATTAACATAGTGTATGACCTCCTTTGGTATTTAATAGAGCTTGGATTCCTTTGGGAATAGATTTATTTGAGTGCTGGATGTTTAGAGGAATATTGTATCATTCTTCAAGGAGATATTATGAAAATTTTAGGAATGCTAATTGTTTAGGAATGCTCTAAATTAGATTAAAATAGTTCAATTATATTGAGTTCAGGAGACAATGCAGACCAAGGTAAATGTTTAACTTCATCCTCATGTTTACATTAAACTCAGATTGGAGAAGTCCCAATGCAGCATGGATAGGTGCATTATCATCTTGAAAAAATTCCATATCTTGCAAGAAATAAACTTTGCATTAAACGATGGATCTTGACAGCTAAAATTTCTTTATGCTTTTCACGAGTAATCTTTAATTTTAAGGTGAAAATTGGTTCAGCAGAAACCAGGACTTGGCTGCCCACATCGTGATGGATTTATTTCTATGCTTGACAGCTAAAAGACAATCACAATTATATGTTTGTATAGGTGTCCTTCATATGTGCACCCATCCTGTTGTGGGGAAAAGTGTTGTTACAAGAGAATTTATCAGACCATATTATTTTCTTCCACTTATCAATTGATCAAATTTTGTGAGTATTACCATTTTCCACTGTAGACGACATTTAACAAGTAGCTTAGGAATTGCTTCTCTGCAGTAAAATTTCTGTTTATGAAGATGCCTACTAACTGTAATATCATTGACACAGGAGAATCCAGATGCTGATAAAGCTGTTGTCATTTTATTATAACATTATAATAACAGACTGCTGAAATTGCATTAAGCATTACCACACTGGTTATGCAGCGAATATAATGGTTTGGGTGGTATTGGATTTCACTCGTCTATCACTCTATTTCCAATATACTGAAGAGGTAGATTAAATCTCAGCAGTGTTGGAGTTCATGGTTCTCCCATAATATCAGTGTTTACCATATTCTTACAAGATAATATGTGACCATATGTGGCACGTAATATTCAAGAATTCTCCATTATGCATCAAATAGAATTACTTTCTTAATCTGCTTATTCTCTCCACCTATTGCCAATTAAAAATACCATGGTCCATGCATATATAATAACTAGCCTGGGATACATGATCTATTCAGTCTAACACTCTCCAAACTAAGCTATTTCAGAGAAAAGGATGCCAACATCACCTAGTATTCCCAGGTGGTCACCCCCCAAGTACTGACTGCACCGGATGATGCTTTCAATGCCAAAGCATGTGACAGAAGCTACAGTAACTAATGAATTAATAATCACCCACACTTCACAAGAAGCTGTAATTTCAATCATTTGATCTTTGTAAAACATGTCATCTGCTAAATAAATTCTGTTGTAATGTTGCTGTTCTTTCTTAATATTTCATTTTGAGTGGTCATCAGTGCATATATAACTAGGCACTAAATATGACAAATAGTAAAGTATAAATATAAATGAGAAAGACTGAGATTGATTGATTGATTTTGTGATGCAAGGTTTACTGATGCAAGGTCCAATATTGGACATTTCTGCACCGTACAATATTTAAAACTGTAGGTAAAAGTTCTGTGTTAAAATACTAGTCCGATGTATGCAATGGAATGTATTAAAAGTTCAAGAAAAGCATATGTAAAAGGTTATTTTGGCTAAAAATCTTAAATAGAATTCAAGAAACCTATTGCACGTAAAAATGCAAACAAATTTCTATGTGGTTTAAACCCAAGCAAGTCTGATAAAATTAAATTTGTAGTATTAAAAAACACTATGCGTAAATCATTGAAATTAGGACAGACAATTAAAATGTGATGTACTGTATATGGTACATTACACATGCCACAAACTGGAGCACTACGAGACAAGAATAAGTGCTTGTGTGTAAATCTAGTATGTCCAATACGAAGCCGTGTGAGTTTTACATCTACTCTTCGCATGGGAACAACTGGGAATGGAAGAATGTGGGAGGATATACTATATAATTTATTGTTCTTCTGCAAATCCCATGTTTTTTGCCAGTGGGATGAAATGAAATCTTTGATAATTTGTTTAATGTCAAAAAAGTTAATGCTTTATGCAAAATGTCAGAGACATTTTTAGCTGCATTATCTGCAAGTTCATTCCCAGCTATGCCAATATGACTTGGAACCCAACATAACAAGATGTCAAATCCTTTATTCTTCAGTATATTTAAAATATCCAATATTTCCACTATAATTGGATGACATTTATCTTTAAAATTGTCTAATTGCATGAGCACACTCATGCTATCTGTATATATACAGTACTTTCGATAAGAGCTGGATTGTATTATTTCTAGAGCACGTTTAATAGCAACAGCTTCAGCTGCATACACAGAATATGATGCATGCAGTTTATAGCTGTAAACTGTATTTCCAACAACAATACCACAACCAACATGACCACTTGATTTTGAGCCATCAGTATATACAGAGATATGGGAGGAATAATGAGAATGAATGTGTGAAAACATTTGTTGCAAAATAAGGGAAGATGTAACTGATTTATTGTATCCAGTAAAGGGTTGGATTATATTGACAACAGGAATATTCCAAGGAGGAAATCTTAGAGCATCTGTGATTTGAATATGTAAATCAGGGAACTCGGATGAAGACAGGAATGAATTTGTACGCTCATAAAATGGTAATGTTATGTGGCCGTGCATTATATAGCCTTCTTAAAGAGGGACAAATAATCATCGATTTCAAAGGGTGTTGTGATACTGATAGCATTTTAAAATAATAATGTAGAGAGAGTTTTTTACGCCTCATATCTAGAGGTAACTGGTTGCAAATTACATAAAGGCTCTGGACAGGAGAAGTCCGGAATGCTCCAGAACAGATTCGTAAAGCTGAGTGATGAACAGGGTCTAGTTTGCGCAAAACTGATGATCTGGCTGATCCATAAACTACGCTACCATAGTCAATTCGGGATAGAATAACTTACTGATACACTCGGAGTAATGCTTGACAATCTGCACCCCAAGAGGTGTTAGAGAGAACTTTCAGAATATTAATTGATTTTTCGCATCTTTTGCGCAAATCTAAGATATGTGGTAGGAAGGTTAACTTTTTATCAACTATAAGCCCAAGAAATGATATCTGGTTAACTACGGGAATAGTTTGTAGTGAACGAATATGCAGTATTCGATTCGTACTACAGAGCCGCATGTGCGTGACTCTCCTTCTAGAACGAACTTTTCTTTCCGCATATGATTCCTGTGCTTATTATAATTTTATGTAAATATTTATTGTCACCAACCAATCAGAAGATATTTTTACCTGTATATATAGCCTGTTGGTTTTCACTCGCCAGACAGGCAGAGTGAGATGGCAAGTGTGTTGCTTGTCTGATTTTAAGTCGCAATAAAAGCCTATTGATTTTAATTATCCTGTATTTACTTGAGCACGCTAGTTATTCACTTCAATGGTAACCCGGACGTGGAAAAATGACGCACAGGTGAAAATCTTATTTCAATATACCTTTTCGTACGAACTGTTTCGTTAAAATTTCTTTTCGGTTGACTACCACTATTTTCTTATTCGTAACTTGTATAAGTATTTTTCATATTACTTAGTTTTTCTACTTCTTACATTGCTATTACTTGTTTTGTTACATTATGACTGCTCAGGAAAAGTCAGCAATTTCTGTTACGGATGGAAATTTTCCGCAGCCGGAACTTTCCCGTATCGCTTTTCGTCCACCGCCATTTTGGAAACAAAATCCCGAGTTGTGGTTTTGTCAACTGGAATCTTCATTTACCATATCTGGTATTACAGCTAATGTCACTAAATTTTTAAGTGTTGTTTCTGCTTTAGACTCAGACGTTCTCCAATGTGTGGCGGACATAATTAAAACCCCACCTTCAGAGCAATCTTATGCTATTCTTAAAAAACGTATTATTGACCATTTTGCGGAGACTGAAACAGCTCGTTTAAGATCATTGTTTCAAGACATTTCCTTAGGAGACAAACGACCTTCCCAATTGCTACACGAAATGCAAAATCTTGCATCCGGCCAAATGACTGACGAAGGCATTCGTGCCTTATGGTTACAACGTTTGCCCGTGCATATGCAACAGATACTTTCTGTAAGTCTAGAAAACTTAGACGGTCTCGCGAAAATCGCGGATAAAATTTCCGAAGTTTCAGGTCTTGCCGCCATTAATGCTGTCTCTCCAAATACCGCATGCAGCAGTAGTGACTGTGAAAATTCCATTAGTGTTTTAACTAAGCAAGTTGCAGCCCTCACGCTTTCTGTTAACAAGCTGACACGCCAGCGCAACGTTAGTAAGAATAGGTACAATCGTCGTCGGTCTCATTCTAGATATCGTTCTCCCTCGAATGAAGCCAGGAAAATTTGTTGGTACCATAGGCGGTTCAAAGCTCTTGCAGGTAAATGCAAAAAACCTTGCTCTTATCAGGAAAACTAGTAGACCCATCTGTTTCGGCGACGACAGATAACGGTCGAGGAGTCAGTCGTCTTTTTGTTTATGACAGAGTTACCGGTACTCGGTACTTAATAGACAGTGGTGCTGCCGTCTCAGTTTTTCCCCGATCAAAGATGCATACCAATAAATTTTTACAACCATCTCAACCTACGCTTTACGCCGCTAACGGTACTTGCATTAACACCTATGGCAGCAAGAAATTGAAAGTTAACATTGGGCTTAACATGACCTATACTTGGACATTCCTTATTGCTGATGTTGACCACGCCATTTTAGGTGCTGATTTCTTAAAGCGGTTTGGTATATTGGTGGATATCCGTAATCGGCGAATTATGGACCAAACTATGTTCGTAACTTCAAGCGGTAAGCGGCACATGGACCATCATTAGGTATTACAACACTTGCCAACACTACAAAGTACATTAAACTACTTTCGCAATATCCTAAATTAACGCTACCTTTCATTAGTAAAGACAATCAAAACTCCGCTGTAACTCACTATATACATACAAATGGTCCCCCTATAGCCTCTAAAGCACGACGTTTATCACCAGATAAGTTAGCCGCACTCAAAAAAGAATTTTCTGCATTTATTAAACAAGGCATCTGTAAACCGTCAAAAAGCCCATGGTCGAGTCCAATCCACATGGTTCCTAAAAACGATGGGACCTGGAGAATTTGTGGTGACTACCGCCGATTAAACAATGTTACCACCCTGATCGCTATCCAATTCCCCACATCCATGATTTTAATGCTGGATTAGCAGGTAAAACAATTTTTTCCAAATTGGATTTAGTGAGCGTATCATCAGATACCTGTCCGAAAGCTGGATATTCCAAAAACAGCGGTAATTACTCCCATAGGACTTTTCGAATTTAACTACATGACCTTTGGTTTGAGAAATGCAGCCCAAACTTTTCAGAGGCATATGGATGAGGTACTAAGAGGCTTAGACTGTTGTTTTACATACTTGGACGATGTTCTTGTCGCTTCAACTAATGAAGCAGAACACCTTACGGACCTAAAAACAGTTTTTGAACGACTAAGCCTACATAACATTGTCTTAAATTCAAATAAATGCATTTTTGGAGAAAAAGAATTATTATTTTTAGGAGTAATTGTCTCGGCTGATGACATAAGACCTTCAGATTCTAAAGTACAAACTTTACAAAACTACCCTCAGCCAAAAAATGAACTGCGCAGATTTCTCGCGATGATAAATTTCTATCATAGGTTCATCCCTAATGCTGCTTTCTTACAAACCCCTTTACACGCTTTACTGAAAGGTAAAAAGAAAAAGCTGATAAAACCCAAATTACTTGGACGGACGAGGCCAATGAAGCATTTCAAAACTGCAAAAAACAACTTGCTCATCGTACCATGCTTTACCATCCTCGTCAAAACGCTCCTCTATCACTCATGGTAGATGCGTCTGAAGTCGCTATTGGTGGTGTTCTTCACCAATTATCCAAACATGGCGATCTTCAGCCTTTGGCTTTTTCTCTCGAAAGCTTACCCCTTCCGAGACGCGTTATAGTACCTACGATCGAGAGTTGCTAGCAATTTATTCCACTATCCGTCACTTCAGGCACATGCTTGAGGGTCGACAGTTCACTGTTTTCACTGACCACAAACCCATTACTTTTGCGTTTCGTCAGAAAGCTGAGAAAACCTCTCCTAGACAGCTGAGGCACTTGGAATTCATTAGTCAGTTTTCGACTGATATCCGTCATGTCTCCGGTAGCGAAAATTGCGTAGCCGACGCACTTTCTAGAATTCATGCTTTTTCATTTCCTACCACAATCGATTTTGAAGAAATGGCTAGAGAACAGTCTCATGATACCTCCTTACAAGATTTTCTTAAAAATAATTCTTTGAAAATTAAATCTTTTCCTTTATCTTCAAACTCTACTTCTCTTTTTTGTGATGTGTTGACCAGTATTGTTCGACCTATCGTTCCATTTAGTTTCACTCGAAAAGTTTTCGATATGATGCATGGTCTGTCCCATCCGGGAGTGCGTGCCACGACCAAGCTTATTACTTCTAAGTTTCTCTGGCCAACTGTCAAGACAGACTGCAAAGAATGGGTGAGAGCATGCTTACCATGCCAAAAATCTAAAATTCATCGCCATACTCATTCTCCCATTGGTGATTATCCGTTACCAAGTGACCGCTTTCGTGTTGTGCATATCGACATTGTGGGGCCACTTCCGCCATCTCAGGGCTATCGTTACTGTTTAACTTGCATCGACAGATTCTCTCGATGGCCAGAGGCTTACCCTATCGACAACATTTCTGCTGAATCAGTCGCAGAAGCTTTCTATTCAGGTTGGGTATCTCGATTTGGAGCCCCTCAAATCTTGATAACAGATCAAGGCAGGCAGTTCGAAAGCGAACTTTTTCATTCTTTTTCTAAGTTATTAGGAGCTGAAAAGCTGAGGACTACTGCCTATAACCCTGCTTCGAATGGCATGGTTGAACGACTGCACCGCCAATTGAAGACTGCAATTAAGTGTACAGATCCTGCAAATTGAGTAAAAGTACTCCCATCGATACTTCTCGGAATCCGCTGTGCAGTGAAGGAAGATCTTGGCACATCGGCAGCAGAACTGGTCTACGGCTCGACACTCCGTTTGCCAGGAGAATTCGTCCGGGATACAACCAGCTGTTCCGCACTGCCTGTTCCCGACTTTCTTGCTAAGCTTCGGAACCACGTCCGAATGTTACGTCCAGTACCTGCTTCGAGGCATTCATCAGCAACTACTTTTATCCACAAAGACCTCAACACTACATCACATGTCTTTGTCCGTCTTATGCCGACCTTTGGAGCAGCCGTATGATGGTCCCTTTCTTGTCGTTCACAGAACTCCTAAGTTTTTTACATTAATGATCAAAGGAAAGAAATCTTCAATTTCTATCGATCATCTGAAGCCAGCACATACCTTGATCGATCACTCTGCACCAACACCATCTTCAAACATTCGTCCAGTTCCGTGCACGGCCGACAACCTCACCACCACGACTCGCTCTGGACGTCGAGTCCGGTTCCGGTTCCCGTTGCCATCCCTGCAGCAACTGGACTGACGGGGAGTACTGTAGTGAACGAATGTGCAGTATTCGATTCGCACTACAGAGACGCATGTGCGTGACTCTCCTTCTAGAACGAACTTTTCTTTCCGCATGATTCCTGTGCTTATTATAATTTTATGTAAATATTTTTTGTCACCAACTAATCAGAAGATATTTTTACCTGTATATATAGCCTGTTGGTTTTCACTCCCCAGACAGGCAGAGTGAGATGGCAAGTGTGTTGCTTGTCTGATTTTAAGTCGCAATAAAAGCCTATTGATTTTAATTATCCTGTATTTACTTGAGCACGCTAGTTATTCACTTCAAGTTGTACCTGATATCTTAATTTCTGGATCAGGATGAAGCCTAGTTTTTCTGCAAAAATGAATGCAATTGCTTTTACAAGGGGACAAAGTATGCCCATTTTCATTACACCAAGCAACTAGATTATTGACAGCAGTTTGTAATTGCCGTTCAATCAGTCGCATGTTGGAACCTTGGCAAGAAATTTGGAGATCGTCAACATATAATGTTCCATGGACAGATGGTTGCAATACATGAAGAATGTTGCTGATGCAAATATTAAAAACAGTAACACTTAAGACACTTCCCTGAGGAACCCCTCACATTGGATAAATGGATTAGATAAAACAGATCCTATACAGACATTAAAAATGCGAGAACTTAAAAAACTCTGAATAAAAATAGGTAAATTTCCTCTGAAATTAAAATTATACAAAGTTCGAAGAATTCCGTAACGCCATGTCTTATCATAAGCTTTTTCTATGTCAAAAAATATAGACACCAAATGATGTCTTCGTACAAAAGCATTCCTAATTTGTGTTTCTTGGTATGCAATATTGTCCAGAGTAGATCAACCTTTCCGGAATCCACTTTGATAAAGTGATATGTACTGATTGTCTTCAAGTACATAAACAAGACGGGCATTGACCATACACTCCAAAGTTTTAGCAAGGCAACTTGTGAGAGCAATTGGACGATAGTTTTGAGGATTAGTTGGATCTTTCCCAGGTTTAAGAATTGGAATAATAATTGCTTTGCTCCAAAGACTGGGATAGACATGTTCATTCCATATTCTATTGAATAGAAGAAGAATGTTTATTAAAGATTCATGATTAAGATGACAAATCATCTTATATGATATACCATCTGGTCCCGGACTAGTATTTTTAGTTTGGGACAGGGCTCTCTGCAGTTCCAGCAAAGAGAAATTGCAATTATATGGATGTATGGCTTTTTCATGAAACTTTACAGGTTTCTTTTCAGCTTGCTCTTTGGTTCTGAGAAATTTAGGATCATAAGAGGCTGGACTAGATACCCTTGCAAAAGTTTCACCTAAAAGATTGGCAATATCATATTGAGAAGAAATTGTGTCAGCTCCTGTGCGTAGTATTGGGATAGAGAAGTCCCGATATAAACCACTGGAAGCTTTAACTTTCTTCCACAACTCTTTGCTGGAAGTTGATGATGTGATGGAGGAAACATATCTTATCCAAGATTCTTTTTGACTATTTCTCCGTACTCGACGAGCAAAAGCTTTAGCTTTTTTGAAAGCCATGAGGTTTTCCGTGGTAGGGCACCTGCGAAAAACAGTCCACAACTTTTTTGTTTTTTGAATGACATTTGGCACTCATGGTTCCACCATGGTTTATGATATTTGCGGGGAATTGGGGAGTGCTAGGGAATTGTGTTTTTGGCAGTATCTAGAAGTGTATCAGTCACTTTTTGCACAGCATCATTGATATTATCAATTCTAACCATGCGGTCAGTAATCGCAGCTAATTGAGTGTAGAGAGACCAGTCTGCACGATGATAAGAATAAGAGGAGAGAAAGACTTGTGGTCTGCTTATACCAGTTTGATTTATAATTAAAGGAAAATGATCGCTGTTATATAAGTCCTTATCAACATTAAGATTTAATGAAGGTAGAATTGATGGAGAACAAATAGCTAAATCTATTGAGTGAAAAGTTCTTGATGGCTGATGGAAATAGGTTATTTCCGTGGAATTTAGAAGGCAGATATTGTTATTAGAAATGAACTGTTCAATTGTCTTGCCCCGAGGATTCATATTATCACTACCCCATAAGGTGTTATGACCATTGAAATCACCAAGTAAAATGAAGGATGTAGGTAGTTGGTCCAGCAAACTGTTTAAATCGCTTTCATGGATGATCGCATGGGGAGGTAAGTAAAGGCTACAAATAGTAATGAGAGATGTTGTGTGTATGCGTACTGCAACAGCCTGCAATGAAGTGTTAAGGGATTGTATAGTGCTAGGAATATTACAAGACACAAGAATGCATACACCTCCAGAAACTGAATCATGACTAACATCTTTCCTAACACAATTATATCCACGCAATTTTAAACTGTACTGAGGTTTCAAGAATGTTTCTTGGATGGCAAAACAAACTGGATTATGCAGGTTTATAATTGTTTTTATATCTTCTATATGAGTGCGGAAAACCTCGACAATTCCAAGAAACGAAGGTTCCCATTAAGCAAAGCTGAATGCTCCGGCATTGGAGCAAGCCATCTGGGATTCAGAGGAATCTCCACTTAGGAGTGTTTCATCATCTGATGGGTCTGCGTTTTTTATACCTGTCTTGAGAGGCAGTTGAGCTTCTTTTACTCTTTAAGTATGATTTCTGGAACCCTTCTTTTGCATTCTTTAATTTTAAGGATCTTTGGGATTTAGATTTTGCAGAAGACAGTGGAGAAATTCCTTTCGGAATAGGTGGGACATTTATACTAGGAATATTTGAGGATAAGTTTGGAAATTTTAAGAAATCTGTTTGAGTACTACAAGATTTCATGACTTTTTTAATTGCTTGTGAATAGCTAACACCTTGATTAGGGGTACGAGATGATACTATATGCCTGGCTTCAGGGTAAGATAAGTTTTGTTTTATTTTCACAGTAATAATCTCTTTTTCTAATATCCAGGTTGGACATGACCGGGAGTATGATGGATGTTCACCACTGCAGTTTACACATTTTTCTTGTAATTGACATTCACTACTATCATGTCCAACAGATGCACATCGAGCACAAGTCAAATGTCCCCTACAAATAGTTTTTGCATGGCCGAAACGCTGACACTTAAAGCATCGTAATGGATTTGGAATATAGGGGCGAACATTACAATTTAGGTAACCAGCTTTAATAGATTGAGGTAGTATAGGAGTAGCAAATGTGAGTATAAGGTGCTTAGTTCTTATAATTTTGCCCTCTCTCCTGATTGTAATACGCTGCACATGTTGTACTTTTTGGTCAACGAGATTATTCAAAATTTCCTCCTCTGAAACATTAAATAGATCATCTGCTGAAATTACTCCCCGTGTAGAATTTAACCTACTATGCGGAAATACTATAGCATCTATATTACCAAGGCATTTTAGTTTTAGGGTGGCTTTGGCCTGTTCAATTGATAAGACTTCAACTAAGAGATCACCAGATTTCATCTTGCGAACATTTTTGACATTTCCAACTGTACCAATAAGACTCTTATTAATTAAGAAAATAGAAGCATTATCGAAATTGCCCTCAGTTCTTTTAATAACAAAATATCTCTGATCCTGTATCATTTGTTGCTCCATAGGGAGTAAAGAATTTGAAGTACATTCCATAGAAATAAGTTAATTACTTCAAGGCCCGACTGCACCACCCACCATCGAGCCCAACAAGGGGATGCAGTATAACTGCATCAGTGCTAGCCAGACCTTATACGCTTTCAATATATCTCTGACGTGGCCTCCACCCTTATCGAGTCACACAGCAGATATATGATTGCTTGATCCATGGAAGCCGATTGGTATGCTGAGGACCACAACACACCTCCCGTTTACCTGAAGCAGAGGCCAAAGTAATGTGTTGGTCTCTGAGAGCCTCAATCACCAGGATCCTCCTTTCCAGAGACACGGGTATCCACGCACGGCAAACACGCTGGTGATTTAGTCCCCAAGAGAAGCTAATAGTAACAGGGCGACAATAGCTACTCAAGGGGAGCCCTCAACCTCTTACAAGGCAATCATAATGAGGGAGAAGAGGAAGAAAAAACAGGAGAGGAGAAGAGAAAATAAAGAGGAGAAACAGATCACTAGGGTACCTCGGGATTGTGACACCCGTGTTTACCTAAAGAAGGTAAACCCCCTGAGGGGGAGAAAGACTGAGATAATGTGAATGGCTACTTATTACTTCATACTAATAATCTTTTACAAATGACAATTTACAGTAATTTGATAGATGAAACACAAATAGAAATGAAACAACTAAAAAAAATATTAAATAAAATTAATATCCACTTACAATAATCATTACACAAATAGAGAGATTTAATTTATAAAAATCTAAAGTTTTATTTTTTCCTATAATTTTCATAATCATAATATAATTCCTAAATTAATTGCAAAATATGTCAATATTTTAAATTAATATATTTATTTAAAGTATAATAGAAACTGCTTTATTACTTAAAATGTTAAAGTTTATGTATTGGGCAATATAGAAATGTGAAATTTTAAAGTTTATCTAGATAATAAATATAGTGAAATAACATCATAACTATTGTTTATAATGTCTACATTTAAAAATTTTCAATATGGATTTTTTTTTTCCAAAATAAAGTAATTATAGTAAATAGTTAAAATGTGCATAGTATAAAAATTTTTACGCTAAAGTGAAGAGATGGGTACGGAGGGTAAAATGCGCCAAGCAGGCGATAAAGTGGTGCGATAAGTTCGTCAAACTGGTTTAACGGTTCGGATTACGTATGTATGACCTATTTTTTTATTGGGTAACGTGATCGCGTGACATGCGCGTTTTGTATGTAACCCTTGAAACTATTTTATATTGAATAATATTTAATAATTGAGTTTCAATATTCGAATTTTGGAGTTTGTGTGTTGCTAACGATAATTAACTATGGATGAGAATGTTTTGAACTTACGTTTTTTTATTTAGAGCGTGATGGTAGTAAGAAAGTAAGTATATGAATTTTTAAGTTGTGTGTATTGCATGTTAGTGTTAGAATGTGCCGCGTACTGATATTTTTTTATGTAGGTGCCATTGCTCGGTATATTAAAATTCCAGTTTAAACAAAATGTGAAATTTGTTAACGTTCGAAATTTAGTTTTACTGCTCGGTTGGCACTGCAGTAGGTAGCGCTACACTGATGTTTTTTTAAGGTGGGCGCCATTGCTCGGTATATTTAAAATTCGAGTTTAAACAAAAAGTGAAATTTTTTAATGTTCGAAATTTAGCTTTACTGCCCGGTTGGCACTGCAGTAGGTAGCGCTACACTGATGTTTTTTTAAGGTGGGCGCCATTGCTCGGTATATTTAAGATTCGAGTTTAAACAAAAAGTGAAATTTTTTAACGTTCGAAATTTAGTTTTACTGCCCAGTTGGCACTGCAGTAGGTAGCGCTACACTGATGTTTTTTTAAGGTGGGCGCCATTGCTCGGTATATTTAAAATCAAGTGATAAAAATTTACTTTCTGTTTATTCGAATTTTAAAACTTCTACAGTATTTAATTGTAATGAAATATTCAACTTTTTAATATTTGGAATTCGAAAAAACGCGTGATTTCAAAGCTGAAGTTCGAACGCGATCGTTATTGGTTGAAATTTATCGCGCGTAGTGACGCAATTTAGGTTGGCGACAGAGCTGTAGAGCGCTTGCTGCCAAAATTTGAAATCACGCCAATCCCGTACCCATCTGGTAACTTTTACCAATTTTTAATATTATTTACAAAATGATGACAAAAGTTAAAAAATATTTAAATAAAAAATATTTGCTCTTGTGATATTTCATATTTTACTTTTGAAGTTTATAAATTATTACTTTTGAAGACTTAACAAAATTTTGTTCAATAATAGATACTTTCTAAAAAATTACATAAATATAAAAGTTTATATTTATTTGATGATTAACAATAATCATCAAATAAAAAGTTTACCTACACAATAATTAATTTTTCAGATATTACAAACATATTTTAAAAAATACCCAACATTTTAAAGTTAAATCTAATACATGTGATATTTTAAAAACAAAATTTCATAAAACTAAAATAATTTTTATTTAAAGTTTAGTGGAATATATCTTAAAAATGTAATTTTTAATCAAAATACATTTCTGTCAATCATAATCTTTCTTGTATAATGAATAAATCATAATCATTTTTAAATTCTGAATCGTACTTTCAATATAAATAAAGAAAAGTTCATATTTTAATATGAAATTTTCTTTACTTATTTAAATTGAAAATATTATTCAGACAATAAAACATCAATATTCAGCTGCAAAATAATTAAAACTGCATCTACTCAACAGAATTATATGTTGCATTTAAAAAAGCAATGCATGAATTCATATTTCAAAAACATTAAATTTTAATATAAAAAATGATGAACATGAAAATTAAATACAAATATATTATAAAGTGATAATTTATGTAGTTATCTTATTTCTCACGACTTAACTGCCAGTTAGACCAAATCCATGAGCCCATGAATCTTCAAAAAATCATAACAAGAGGATTGTTAAAAAGATCAATTCCATCTAAACATACATAGGTCAATAAATAATTGGGAAAGGGTGGCACTTCAGTTGGTTTTTTTGCTCATGATTAAGACACTTGATATTTGTGAGCCTGCTAATGATAGACTGAACAACTCTATCAACTTTGATGGTAAGGGCACCACCTGCTAATGTAAGTCACTTTCTGTAGTGGTGGCAAGAACAAATATGAACATAAAAATAAGCTGCAATTTTTTTTAATATAACATATGTTGCACTTAGATATGAGAATTATATTATATAAATATTACTTTAACTAAAAGCAGATTTATAATTTCTTACTATTAATTTTCATTTATAATTATGCATCAACAAATTCATGATTTCAAAATGTTTCATCACAACACATAATGAATAAGCAGGGAGGAAAATCCTAGTATGTATACAAATTTAAGAATTTGAATTAATGGAAATAAAAACATTTATGGAATAAAAAGGACTTGAAAGGAAATTTATGTCTTAGATATATGGTTTAAATAATATTTCCAATAAAAGGGTTTCTTTTTTTTAGTTACACTATATAACTAAATACCTATGTCAGCTTGCAAATATCACTTGTCAATAAATGTATGTTTTGTACATTTAACATACATCCATAATTCAAATATTAAAAAAATAATAAAAATGATTATCAATATTGGCTAAAGAGTAGGAGCTAGTGCGTCGATGAAATGAGCTTAACTGGTTTACTGGATTGGAATGTTTTCTTATGTTTGTATAACGTAATTTGAATTTATAATGTAATGTAATTGTATATTATGTGTGAAATTTTGAAGCATTTGATTAGTAATTTTTTTCATCTGATTGTTACTTGAAAACTGGAAATTGCACCAAATCTACACAGGATCTTACTTAGGCTCTACACACTACATAGGATTTTACCATATTTTCCATAAAATCATTTTTGATATTGTCTAATAAAAATATAGACTCTCAATCAATCTTAATAATTAAAAATGCATAAAATAATTGATTTTATACTGGATAAAAATAAAAAATTTATTTAGTGATTTATAATTGAATTCATTTTCAAAATTCAGTGGTTTTCAAATTATTCCGATTATACACGATCGTATAAATTTGAACGCAATGAGAGAATTATTTCATTAACAAAGGAGTTTACAGAAAGTTATGAAAACTAACGTTTTCTACCTTTCCATTTAATTTAACTAATATATGCTGTTGACTCAATATAATAATTACAAACGTATCTACATAATTCTGTATAATATGTATAATAAAGATATATAAACAGGTTAGTATTAAAATATTCAAAGAAAAGCCACTTTTCTACTTACGTCAGTGATAAATGGTTGATAAAACAATTTAATAAATATGAAGCTATTACCATTAATAGCAAAGGAGATCATACTTTTTTTTTAATTTATAAATATTGTGCAAAAATAAGCATGCATGTATAAAAAAGAATGAATCAAGTTATAACTAAACACTATATACCATAATTCCTTTAAAAATACAGCAATTTAAATTAAATGCATCTAATAATTTTCTTCAAAATTATATGTAAATTTCAATGAACAGTATGACATTTTAAATGACCAAGCACAGTAAAAATTAGGCACCTATGCCAATAATTAATACAAGTTAAAACAAACTAATATATTAAAAATATTTAATATGAAATGTATTATATAGAAAATAGTACCGGAAGTTAAATCCAGACCATAATAAACACACAACGAAAATAAAGAACTTTCATTCAAAAACCAAAACAATAACAAACTTTAATTATCAGCTTCAACTAGAGACTGGAAAACGTATTTGTATTTGTAATGAGTATTTCGGAGTCGTTATTTTAACCGTCAGTAATCAGTACCAGTTACTTCCAGCCATAGAGCTAGGAGTAGCCTACTCTTAGCTCTATGCTTCCAGCAATCGAGTTTCAAATTCAGTACTCAATACTTCAGTAATCAATACTTTTCTCCAAATACCAGTTACTTTCAGTAATCGAGTTACAAATTTGGGATCCATCATATTGATTATCACTCTGTCATTAAAAATCATCATTCCATCATCTCCTGCTTATGTCAATGTAAAATCTCGAATTAAGCTTGTAAACAAAGCTCTAACGAAACAGATTTTCGCCTAAACATAACTTACTTGAAACATGTGTGGAAAAATAAAATAAGTATCTTTTTTCGCACGTATGGAGCCTCTTGACATAAAAGATTTGGAGGAATTATTTCAAGACAGATTTACTGAAAAAGATGCAACTTATACAGAAATAAAATCTAAGAAATGCCCACCTCCACCCGCTATTTACCCATGGAAAATAGCATCAAAAGCAGTGAATAAAAGATGGTGAAATTTTTTATTTATAAATTTATATATGCTGTTATATATTTTCATTATAAGATGAGAATTTACGTTTGCTTTATAAATTTTGTAAACCGATTTCAAATTATTAGTGAAGATGATTTAAGGATTTTTGAAGGCAATGAGGATATTTCAATTTTGTCTTTGTTTACTGCATTTGAAAAATAATTAATAGTGAAAAATTCTATTAGCTAAGCATTACATTTCTAGTTTTGAAAGTTTAGATTACTTAAACTTTTCGTGTTAAATTTTTAAATTCTATAATGACTGGAAACTTAGTTGTATAATTTTACAAAAGAAAACAAAAATTTTAGTCGACTTTGAGTATTTATTTGATTTAAAAAATCAACTACTAACTATTTTTATAAGGTTTACATTTTTAAGTTTGATTTTTTCATAATTTAAGAAAATTATGAAAAAAATCAGTTTTTTGGTTTTACTGTACTTGAGGGTCATGGATATTAGGTTGGAAAAAATAGTATCAGTCAAAATTTTTAACATTTTTTATACTATATCAATTTCCAGAACTTTTTCATTTTCATTGCTTTTATTGTTCTTTTTAACCAACAAAAAGAACACTTTTTCTGGTTTTTATGAATATTTTCTCATATTAAAAAAAAGTGAAGAAGAATATTAAAAAGAATGAGATATAATTTAAAATAGTAATTATAATAAGAAAATTAATTATAATATATTTTAAAAAATTTTAATTTATTTTGTTTGTAAACTCAGAAATCAAAGCCTAATAGCATAGTAACTAAACATTATTCAATATTTTTTATTTCACTTTAAAAGTTTATAGATTTAAACATGGCTAAAATTATTACTAATTTAAAGGTAATTAATTATTAATTAGTAATTATTACTAATTCAAAAGAGAATGCTTTTAAAAATTATTTGCATTTGGTTCTATAAATTAGTTGGCCAAATTTTAACAATTTTGGTTTTTTATTTAATATTATTTCACACTTGAATATTTTATATTATTATTTAAATATGAATGAATTTCTTTACTTAACTATCTACAATACTGTGTAATGAATTTGCTTTATATAATTAATAATAAATTAATAGAGTATAATCTGAGAAAGTTTTAAGTGAAAATTTTTAACTTTAGCTACTACAGTTTAAAATTAAGTGAATTAAAAGTTTGAAAGTTTTGATTTAATTGCAAAGGCTGAAAATATAAATTATTATATTTACGTAAGTTGAAGTTTGATATATATATTTGGTACTTACATATTATCCCATCAACCATTTCTACAGAAAAAGTGTTACCAAATAAAGCTATTTATTTCTAGATTGCCTGATCTATTTTATACTCTAGTGTTTCTCATTAATATGGCATAATTTTAGTTGATTAAATATAGCATAATTTTACTACAATCTATTTTGTGTTTCTCTTTTTTTCCTGCTAAGTATTTTGATAAATTATATCATAAGTAAGCCTTCTGACATAGTATTAGGGCTTCCCTGGTTCAATCCTCTAGCAGGACATTGTCAGCTCAGCCTTTCATCCTTACAGTGGATTAATAAAATTGAGCAGCAAGCATCCTAGTAATTAAACACTGGAGTTTCACATTTAATTAACCATCTAACTGGGACATATCCTTCATCTCCTAGGGTCCTCAGTCATGAAAACAGGTATAGGCACTGTTGGCTTTGACCCCCATATTGACTATCTCGTGATTGAGTTTAGTTTTAGTTGTAGAAAGTAAGCTTGATTTGCAATATTTGAAATATGATAGTGATGCTATTTATGGAGGTTAATTACACTAATAAGAAATGAGTAAGCTTTGAAATCTGAGATTAATTTTTAAAAAAATTATCTTTAAAAGACAGAAAATATAGAATTAATTTGTTATTTTTCTCATACTCTAAAGCAAAAAATTCTTATTTAATTAAATATATTTAAAATATTTTTAGATATATATTGCCCAGTGGAATTGTGTAAGAAAAAGAAAATCAAGTTTTTATTTAAAAATGATAGATATTTTGACAGTTCAACTTTTAGATGTCTCCATGTCTTATTCATTGTGCCATATTACCAGTTATTAAACTGGTAATATGGCAAAAATTAGCATTTTTGACTTCATTTTAATAAATTAGGGGTTTAATTTTGACGTTACCGTGTATGTATGTAATGGTGGAGAATCCACATTCAACAGTATGTCACAATTAAATTAGATCTTATGTTGGAGAAAATAACCCTATAATGTGATAAGCAAATCAAATGTTTCATTCAATGACTCTAAGTTGAAATCTCAGTAGGATGACTTCTTCCAATTATATTTTTGCTACAATTATTTCTAAGTATTTTCCATTGATCTAATCAATAATTCATTGAATTACTGTCATCTATTAAATAACAAATTGTTATATGTAAATAACTAGGCAGAAAAATATAATGAACAAAGCTATATTATTTAAAACACACTCTAAAATTGTGTTTAGTGTGTATATTTTATGAATTCAATTTATTACACTTTACTGATCAACTGTCAAATTATAAAATATTCTTATAATATTTTTATCTTCTACAAATAATTAGTGTAACACATAGTATTTAGTATAATTGAGAATAAAAGCACAGTGCTTGTCTTAGGGATAGCTCCAGGGTTCAACCCTCAGACTGGACAAGACCAACTCAGCAATTACATTCTTTTAATACAGGGGTGGCTAACCTGTGGCTCGCGAGCCACATGCGGCTTTTTGAAGGATTATTTATGGCTCTCGATAAATGTACCTGAGTTCGCTCTTTTGGCTCCAGAGAAGATCAAGTTCTACAATAAAAATATAAGTTGACGTTGAATGCTGAATTTTGAAAATTTCTACCAGAATCGAAGTATCCTTAAATAAAAAAGGTTGCTTTTTGAAATATTTCAATATTCAAAACAACATACTTATGTGAATTATTTTATTTCTCTTTAAAACTCATGAAATCCAAACATTGATCAGTAGTAACTAACCAACATCTCGAAGAATTACTAAGAAGTACTGTCATCAAGTTTTTAGGAATTATCAAGCAAAGTAAAATAAATATGTTTATTTTTTAATATTTAAATTCAATACAGATATTTTGTACTTTTATTTGCGATTTCAATAACTATAATTTCTGTAAAAAAATTTAATACCTTTTAAATACGTATTTAATTGCAGTTATCGAAAAAATTAAAATTTTGTAAATTGGCTTGGACTATCAAGGAGCTTGGCTACCCCTGCTTTAGTAGGTCAATAATCTTAGTAAGAAGCATGCTTGGGAATTGAACATGGGGATTCCATGTTAGACTGACTTCCTAAATAGGACATGTTTCGCAGCCCACAGTCCTCAATTAGGAAAGCAGATGACATTGTTAGCCTAGGCCCACATGCTAATTAAAACTAGTTTAGTTTTTTTCCCCCTCCAATAAATATGAAGTCATGTTTGATTCAGAAAAATTTTTTATACCATATTTATTCTACATAAAATGCATAATTTTCCTATTCAACTATCAATTTTAACTGTAAAACCCTAATTTTTATTGCTAATATATATACATAATGTTTATGAAATGATTATTGCTTGTTTAAATTCTAAAAATCTTAAATTAGAAATTACATATGATTTCTAATTTAAGATTTTTTGGAATTTATTATTAAAACTTTACAAAAAGTATGAAATTAGAATTTCATACATTTTGTTATTTCCAAATCCAACAAGCAAAATTTTAGTCGATATGTTCAATGAAGTTAAATAAGAATTTAGTTGTTTGGGAAATTAAATTGCACTTAACAAATTAATGTTTTCTTCCATTTTATTGTAGAAATTTATCGTTTTTTAGATAAGAAAAACTATTCTGAAAACACTTATTCATGAAAGTATATAAACTAACCAAATAAATTTAGTTTCCCAGTTTATTGTCATATATATTTCATTCTACCATATTTAGTGACATAATACTATTGCATAATTAATATAGAATTATGTTTTATATTATTCCATATTTTATTTTAAAGGGACTATTCATCGAGTCGCCAAAATCGAGGGCAATCAAGGTATGATCGAGATAGATCAAATTCTCAACATTCCTACCGAGATCGTTCCAATGATGACCGACAGAGAGGAAGATATGAAGATGAAGGCAATTCTTCCATTCGCTACCAGAATGATAGAAATGACCATAGGAGTCGCTATCAGGATGATAGAAATGACCATAGGAATCGCTATCAGGATGATAGAAATGACCATAGGAGTCGCTCTAATGACAGAAATCATTCATATTGATAGATAACATTTATTGTTTGTTTATATTTACATTTGTAAGCTGACAGTTGACATAATCTCAATGTCTTTTAAACATATTGTGGAATTAAAATGAACATAATAATTTTGAATACTTCCTGTAGCATTTATACATTTGTTATTTATTATCAACCCATTTCTCTTTAAAAAATAAATCTGAAATCTTTTATATTCTTACAAATTTTAAGAATGATTTGGCAATAGATCTTACAATATTAATAATTGTGATTTTGAAACTAAGTGAAATATTAAATGCGCAAAAGCAAAACGTTTGTAATATTTTCACATTAAAGTAAAATTTCAGTTAGGTATATTAGCATATATGCCTAACTCTTAATAGAAAAATTTAACATAAGAAACAGTAATGGAGATTTCCATTTTAAAATAACTATTATAACAAAGCAGATTCTAATGCATAATCATTTCTATAAATTAAAAAAAATATTAGAAACATACTTTTTACATATTCTATTATTTCCTTATCTATAAAAATCAACTTTTCGTGATTAGTTATGTCATCTCTAATGCAAAAAAAATTTAGATAAATGGATATCACAATAGTGAAGCAATCATTACTAAATAAAGGACACTAATTAACATTGACAGCAAAATTAAATTTTCCATTTAAATGAAAATAGCATTATAAAGGATTTATAATTTTAAAAACTTATCAGAATTACTTTTTGGGCAAAAACTTTAGCATTTTTATTCCTTCTATATCATTACATACATTTGAAAAATTAGTAATTTTTTAATAATCATAATAGTAATCTTTTCAGATTTAAACTACTTTATATTTTAATGTAAATAAATTACAAATATATTTTATAATTGAGTCTAAAATGTATTGAATAATTTAAGTATTAATTTCAAAGTCTCACAATTGTTCATTTAAGCCTATGATTAGGGAACACTTAACTATTACTTCTATACTATTTTGAATTAAATCCCAATTTGTTTTAAGTGTTGTGTAACTTACAAATAATAAAATCTAGCAACTTTTTGGATTTTTTAAATACCATAAAAATATTAAACAATTAAGGACTGATTTTAATAAATGTTAAACTTTTCAATATTGACAAGTTCATTGCAAATGATGTTTGTCTCCATAGTAACTTATATTTTATTTATAGAATAAAAATGCTTCCTCACCCTCTTCTGAAAACAATGATAAAACTTCATAAATGAATCTTATGTATCTAAAACAGTAACAATTCTTTTCTAGCAATAATTTTTTCATTGATCCTGCACAGTTTGAATTTAATTGCTAACTAATTTAAGAATTTTCACTGTTTAAAAATTCACAAACAAGAATACAGATAGTTTGATAACATTACATCGCAGTGTTATAATACAAATAGTATAAGACAAAACAAACATTGTAAACAGTTTTTACTATTTCACAAAAAATAAATGCCACAAGGGGCAACATTGAATAAATGTTGCAATTGTTTTTGATCAAATATATGCATATAATGTATGTTTTTCCAATATTTTTAAATAATAGAATTTTAATAGATAACTAATCAGTATATTTTTGATTTAAAATTAAAGGTACTTTTATTCAATTTGCTTATATGTTTAGAATTTAAATTTGTTTACATGGCTGCTTTCCACTAATTTGTGAAATTTCAAGATGATTTGAAACAATCTTAAAAATCTGAATATGTAAAGTGAACTAATAATAAAGGTAGATAAATTGCTTGCATTGAATCACAATTTATAAATTTTTTCTAATTATTATTAATTAATGGAAAACAGAATTTTACTTTCAAATTAAATTAATACTCATTCTATATCTTCCTTATCTAAACAGCATATTTTGCATTTTTAATATTTTTTCTAGAGTAAAAATTACTAAATATATCAAAGCCAAAGTGATAAATTTTTGATTTTGTTAGTAATGTTAATTGTGTGTGCTGTTTCAATTTCTTCAATGTATCCACTGCATATTTGAAGCTCCTTTCTATCATTTTCCTTTTTGATTTTTTCCAACAATTTCATTCAGTTGAGCTTTGGTTATTATTACCTATTGCTGTTTTCCCATTTGTATTCACCTAAATATGAGCTTGGACTATCTGTAAAATTAAGTAGATCTTCGCTAATTATTAAAGAGTTAATACTCAATATTTCCGATGTGGTTTTAATAACATACTTAGGTAAATCAATTGATTTTTAAATCCTCACAACTGCTCATTAATAATTTATTTTCAACAGAGGCTTTATTTGAGAAATTACTTTCCATAGTTATTAATTTTATTTAATAATAAATACTGTAAACTTCAATACTATTTCAAAATTATAGAAATGATTTTAAATCTTATGAAGTGAAAATTTTATAAAACAGGATTACATTCTAATGGTAAATTCAGATGCATTATGAAAATTAAGGAAGTTTCATTAATTTAAGTTTTTTTCTCTCTATTATTCAAGATATTATAATCGATTTAGTTTAAAGCACAAAGAATAACTGTCAGCAAAAATTTTCTTTAGAAATCAAATGATTATGTAAAATGTTATTAATAATTATTATCTATAATAAAAAAAACCAGGCAGAAAAAAATTTTCTGCTTGGTAAGATATTTCAGGCAATAAATTTATCTATAAAACAAAAATTACTTATTTTCTAAAGAAATTTAAAATTAACTAAATTATAATCCTTGGAGAAAAATGTGAAAATATATGCATATCTTTAAGATATAAAGATACATTTTTGATTCTGTAAATGATATTCATTTAACTATTATAAATTGTTCATTTACACTTTTTCAACACTTTTAGTTTTTAAAACTTGGTATTAAATTTTCTGTATGTATTACATCAAGTTTCATAATTATCAGTCAGTTTAAATATTCATAACATTGCTTCAGTACAATTGAACAAATGTTAAAAAAATACTTTCTATAATAAAATTTCATACTAGATAAAACTTTTAAAAATTCTCAAAATGTATACTGTGTTTGTTAGTAAAATAATAATTCCAACTGAAAAATAATTAGCAACATATTGATTTTCCATTATTACTCGTTGAAATTTTAAACTCTCAAGTTACAATAATAAAGAAATTTTAATTCATTTTATGAGCATCAAATATTTAATTTTAGTAAACAATATTTCCAACAAAATTAAATTACAGGAATTGAAGTGGTATTAATGCAGATAACGTTTCCAAATATCATGGTCACTAGCATTCTTTTAAAATTATTCTTTACTTATTTAACTTTAGTTAACCTAAATCATAGATGGAATCAAACTAATTTAAAAATCAAAGGATTAAGATAATTATTAAATACAAATTGCTTTCTTAACAGAGAAGAATGAAAATCAAGCTTATAAAAGATTTGTTTTATAAGTGATTTTGATTGATTAAAAACACATTTTGTTGCTGATAATTTTGTCAAATTTGTAAAGGAGTTAAAAAAAAAAGTAGGAATTGCAAAGAACACAAAAGCTGAAAACAAATTATTTATTTACAAACGATTCTCAATAATTAAATGATGAATGACCAATTATTTTCATAGCTGCATATGGAATGCAATTTTTTGTACACATGATAATTACATGAAGTACAAAACATGTACAGAATTGATGATCACATTGGGTAATGCATATCATCACATCACAGTCTCAATGAATCAGTCGAATGAGTATGTAAGCTATTTACATATTCACAGTAAAATGCTTGTACAACAAAATATATTAATATTTGCTGCCTGATCATAGTTCATTTCAAGACAACAGAAGACTAGTGAGATTGAAATTTAGTTTTTGAATTTATGATCACTATTTGGACCATGTTCTTTTCTCCTTCTCCATGAATCTGCATGACCTTGATACGACCCATAAGATTCACCGGGGTGGTCTCCTGGCGCCATGTGAGGTGGTTGTGAGCTCATGGGGGGAGGAGAATGCACTGGAGGTACAGGCCCATAATTATAACTGCTGTGAGCAGGGGGTGGTGGTTGTGGCATACCATAAGGAGCTGGACGCATGCCATATGAAGAATATCCTCCACCATGCTGCCCACTTTGATGATACCTAAATGCAAAATACGAAGCATTTGTTAAAAATTTTAAATTATGTTCTACAAAGCATAACAAATTTTGAAAACAATGTGTGTGTGTGAATAAAAAAAAACATTTTTCTTCTGTTAAAAAAGATATTTCAAGAGAAATATTTTGTTTAATTCAAACAATAAACTGTTATAGTCTTGAATTTATTTCACTAAAGAAATATTTTATTAACACTGAAGAACTGGCAGAAAAAGGAAATGAAAATTATAAATGATAGAAACTGCTTTCACAAATGAAAAATTAATATATAGCAGTTTAAATTAATACCTATTAAGTTAAATATTGTTGAGAGGCAACTAAAAATTTCACGCCTATAAAATTAACACAAAGTGTTTAAGCAACTAGATCAAAATATAAATTTTTATTTGTGACAAGTGATTTAATAACTGATTATAATGTCCTTTCTTATTTTTATTTAACAGTCCAAATGTTTTGTGAATGAGATTTTCTCAATCATCATTTCTCTTTAATATAATTTTGCATAATTTTTCTTACTCACTGGTTAATAAGATCAATCTAAAATCAAGCAATATTGATCAAAAAAAACCAAATTTGCAAAGATTTACAGATGATTGCATTCTATATTTCTAATTTAATAGCTATTCAATACTTCATATCTAATATGTACATACCTATTATTATGCCTATCTTGTGGATATGGATAGTCATTGTGATTTCTGTGTGGTTTCCCTCTCTGAAAATTATTACCTTCATCTCTCTGATAGTTTCTGTAATGATCTCTTTTATTGTAATCATTGGAATACCTGTGTGAAAATTTTATTAAATAGCTTCTTTTAGTAACAAATTAAAGAAATAAATGAGAGAGAGTGCAAAGACAATAAGCTTGTTACAACAAAGTGTTGAAAAATTAATATTATAATTTGCAATACATTTGTATATTTGCAAACACAGATTAACATAAGTTTAATTATTGAGATTATAAAATATATTACAATTTTCCCTAAAGCATTTGTAGACATAATATCATTAATTAGTGAGATCCTTGATATTTATGGAATTCGATATACATATATTTAAGAGAAATCAACTAAGTCTATTATTTTGGAAAGTTTTCCCTTACTTTAAAAAATTTGAAATTGTTTTAATTATCTTTAGAACAAATCATATTCAATAAGATTATAAATTTATTGAAACTACTCTTAAAGCAGAAAAAATAAACATAAATATCATATTTTCACTGTGTAAAACTTTTTACACCTGTTTTTGCATTTTATAAAAATACTTAGACTGAAAATAAATAATAAAAATGAGGCTTCTCTTTACACAGAAGAGGTCATACTAAATTAATTTATAGCTTCTTTAAATATTTTTCCTGCTTCAAGCAGTTAATTTATCATTATTTGACAATTCTGAAAAAATAAAAAAATTTAAAAATATTTTTATAGTTATAATGAATTATTTTGAAAATTCTAAACGATTGTAATTTCACTAAATTTGTAAAAATTAACATAAAACCAATATTTATTAAGATACTTACTATTGGTTTCGTATTAAATTAAATATATTATGCAGAATAACATGAATTAGAATGTGTAACATAATATTAAAATGTATAATTTCTTTTTGAACAAACACTCTTATGCAAGTAATTAGGGGAAATATGATTCATCAGTGAAAATAGATAATATTAAAAAAGATAAAAGGTTGTTACAAAACATGGTAAAAGATGTTTCAAATTAGCATATTTTGTAAACTCTAAAGTATATGATACACTCAATTTCTTTTAATTAAAACAGAATGGTACCATATCTACAAGGAAATATAAATACAAGATATTATAATAAATTTAGAAAATATTAAATTTGATGTTTTTATAATAATGAATTGGCATAATTAATATTTAGAAAATTTTAGACTGTCACTTCAAACTTAATATTATTTAAGCCTCTATATTTCAGTCTTCATAAATTCATATCAATAAAAATTTGATTAACATTTGACAGAACTTTTTTTAAAATACATTAGATTATGCACATGTAAATAAAATTTCATTATCATTTTTTTTAAATTGTGTGTGAGCATTCTCTGCCTAATTTAAATATAAGATTTGAAAATTTTATAATTCCGTTACAATAATAGATATATACATTTTCCCCAAACATTAATGTCATTTTAACCAATTTTGGAATTTCTTCTTTTACTCATTAAAATACAAAAATTAAATGACAAACATAAAATACATTTTTTAAAAATAATTTTGATTCCTCCAAAAAATAAAAAAAAATATTACTCTTTTAAAAATTAACCTTTTTTGTAATAAAAAAAACACTTCTATAACATTTCTCAATTATGACAAAATATCACTTCAACAGTTGGTAAATGAAAAGTTCTTTTTAAATTAAAGTTATTATTATTGTTTTTGTCTTAATTTAAATATTCTCATCAGGCATTCCTAAGAAATGATAGAGCACTTGCCTATCTTTAGGCCAGTTTCCACCACCAGGATGGTTAGAATTATTCCAGCGTTCCATCTTCATTTTATTAGGACCACTGTCTCTATGATTCTGATAACCATGGTGATGTGGAGCCCCAGAGTAACTGTTGGATGGGCTTTTTTGCGATAAAAGACCTTTGTCAGAACTTCGACTGTCACTAAAAGTTAAAGTATAAGTGTGTAATTTTAAAATAAAAGCTAAAAAGCTTTTTTAAAATAAAATTTGCCAGAACTGAAAACTTTAGATATTTCCAAAAATTATCAAGCATTATGAAACATATTCCATATTTTTAACAGAATATTCAACATTTAATTGACAGTTCTAATGAATAAAATTTTCTTAAGCAAGATCAAAATTTAAAATTTTTAATTTTTGGAATAAAAAAGTTCCTAATTTATGGAAAAAAAAATATATAAAAAATATCAGGATAAACATAATTTTTCTAAAAATTGAAAACTTTTTCATGCTTGCAAAAAATAGCAGAATAAATACCAAGAATCTTACATATCCCAACAATATAATTTTTAAATTTAAAATTTTCAAGCCATGTGAATTTCTATTCTTTCTAATTCATATTTGAATGTTAAATTAATAAAATTTTAAGATACATATTAATCCAACATAAAAAAATTTTTATCATAATTTTAATCTGAGAAAAACTATTAAAACAAACATATAAACATAAATTAACATATATTTAACATAAATATTTGACAATAATTTTAAAAGTACTTAAGTGAGAGAACAAATTTTTTAATATTATGCCAATCTAAGATTTAACTTGAGTAACTATCTTTTTATAAAATAAATCTTCTACAAATAATCTAGTTTCATAATTAAAAGAGCATTACTGAAATACATTACATTAAAATTTTGCTTTAATTAAAAAAGTTTATTAATAACATACACCTAATACTCCTGGTATTCAAAAGAGATTGAGTAGAGATTATACTTTTTATCCCTTCAAAGAAAGGCAATTTTTTAGTGAACATACCACTCTGTTAAATCTATTTTTCTGGAAAATGGTTAGTTTTATTTATTGCTCTAAGGTAATTTGCTTATGAAGGTTAATTGGACTGAGACAAATGGTTTAAAAAGTGTATTCCAAATCTCTAGAGACATACAAATCCAAGGTGAGATTTTAACCCATAAACTGTTGAACCCAAGGCAATCTCTATAAAACGGAGAAACTTTTAAATTTGAAGCTTCTACACTGAATGTTATACTTTTAATAGATTTCATTATCACAAGAGTTAAATGTAACTCTACTTGGATCTGAAACTTCAAATGTAATTATTTCAGAGTGAAATCTAGCATAAATTTGAACACTTAGGTTACCAAATCATTGGAATCTTAAGATAATTTTGTCAAAATTTTGCTGGTTTCTGATTTGTTTGATTTATGATTACTCTTTTTGACTACAGTACAATAGAGCTCAATAGCATCAATCAGATCATTTTGAGCCATTCATTGAGTCTGGCTGGTTGTTTGACTGGTCAATAAAATAATAGAGAAAAATAACAAATGCATTATCTTATCACAAGACAGTTACAAATTAAAATATTTAAATATTAATAGATAAACAAAACTTATAATTTATCTATTAATATTTAAATATTTGAGTTAAGGAATAATTGATAAAATTTCACTCATTTAATTCCTTTCTTTTAAATTAAGTGAAATTATTTTTGCTCAAAAAAGTCTTCCCTTTTTTATCAAACTTAATTACAATTAAAAATCGGTAAACAAAACACAATTTACCTATCTCTTCTTTCAAGTGGTTTTCGCTCTCCTTGACTGTCTAAATATTTTTTCTTAAGTGGCCTGTCACCTTTTCTACTGGAATCATCTTCAGCTGGTCTTTTGCCAGAAGATAATTGCTGTGAACGATGTTTATTGATATTTGATTTATCAGATACTGAATGTTTTGGACTAGTCTACATAGGAAAAAAATACAAGTTAAAGAAAGTTTTAAATGATTGCATTTCTTTAGTAATTAACAATTTATTTAATGAAATTTGTCTTCACTATGTAAATAGTAACACATTATCTAATGGCTAAAGTTCAATTTTGATCAACCAATGCTAATATTAAACAATTGCAATGTTTTTTGTTGGTATTTTAAATATAGATAAAAAAAGGTACATATTTTCACTATACTAACAGAATATTTTATTAATTTACAATGTATTTTAATCAAAGCACTTAAGTAGATTACAGTGTTTGAAATTATTTGTTAGATAAAATTATCTCTTGACTGAACTATAAAAAAAAATAAATAAAAAATAAAATAGCATATAATTAAAAATAGTGAAATCATTGCACCAGAGAAATTATTATTGTAACATGCAATGTGAATTAATTTTTAATGTTATACTTCCTTTCCTAATATTAAATTTAGGTAAATTAAGAACATACATAACTTTTGCAAACAAATTGGTGAAAATTCATTTGAAGGAGGACTGTTTCATGTCAAATTGGATACATTGTTTTATTCCTCCTCTATTATGGACTGAAACAAGCATTTACTACTTAAATGTTAATTAAGTTTTAAAGAATATTTTGTTAACTTAGTGGTTTAAAATTGTTAAAGGATTAAGAAGTTTTCATGTGATTCTACACAATATTTATAAATATATTTATCAGTTGAAATTATAAATCCAATATCTTTTCATTTTTGAATATTTAAAAAAACATAATCAATATAAAAATATAAATTAAATAACTTTGTATTAAAAAATCAGCAGTCTGCATTGATTTTTGCTAATAAAACACTTAACATTTAAAAATTAATTAAATATTTATAAAATAATTTATGTTAAAAAAAGTTTTCACTTTTAAGTGTACAACACAGAAGATCATAATAAAAATGAAGAATTATTACAACTATTTAAAAACATTCAAGATAACTATTTCTTGGGAAGATTACAATTTGTCATAATTGTTCAAATATCTTGTTAATGATTTTTGATAATACAATAAAACGTATTATCAAAAATCATTAACAAGATATTTGATTAAGAAAATGCAGTATTTGCAAATATAAATGTTAATAATTATTTATTCACTACTAACATCAAGAATGGATTTCCTTTCCATTTTATCATTTGATTTCTTTTGCTCAGGAGGTCGATTAGCCAGCTCAATGTCTTTGATAGTTTGACGATATATTTTATATAACTGTTTTGCATTTTGATCTGTAAAGTTTGAAACAAATATCCACAGGTTGCTGCAAAAAAAATTTATAGGCTATAATTATTTTAACATTGATATAGATTTACACACATAAATTATTTTAAATGAACACTGAAATATTAATCAGGCATTAAAACTTTAAAATTTCACAATAAAATTACACAGCTATCTACTAACATATAAAAAAATAAAAATACTAAATAAACTTACATTTTACAAAAATTTAGACAGATTTATTTATTTATTTTGAAACAAAAAATGTTTTTCAGGATAAAAAAAATTTTTTTAGAAAAACATTTTTGAAATTATTTTTCCAAAATTGAACTATGAATGGAGAATAAAAATTAAAAATATTATTTGATATAAAAATATCAGCAATGACTATTTGCAAAATTGTAATCATTCAGTTTTGAAATTGTAAAAAGTGAAATAGTTCACATAAATTCTATTTAGCAAAAAGTACAAAAGTCTGATGAAATTTGCCAGACTATTTAAATATAAAATATATTTGAATATTATATACAGTAATAAATATATATATAATATGTTCAACAAAAACAAAAAACTTCCAAGACAATTTCAATTCCAAGCAAAAATCGTTATGAAACTTTTACGAGATTTTTTACATGAAAATTAGTAAAACATTTTCAATAAAAATTTTGCTAATATATGAATTTAAAATATATCAGGTATGATATGTTTATGAGACTAGAAATGCTTTAGTCTCTATTTCCAAAATTTTTATAAGTCAAACATTTTTTTTTTAATTTTTGTAAAAGAAAAAAAACTAAAAATATTTATTTTCATAATATCAACAACACAGACCACACAAATCAAATTTATAAATCAAAGAAGTACTTAAAAAAGTGTTTCCATCAGGTTTAACACAAAAATTAATGGAGATGCAATCATATATAATGAAATCTGAATGTTTTCAACAGTTAATATTAGAAAATAGCTTTGAAGTTCAGATAATCAGATGTGTTATGAATAAATGAAAATTACACTATTAAATGTTTTCTAGATTTTTCACATTTAAAAGTGAAATCTTTTCACCAAATCATATTAAACTTTTTTTTTCAAGACAGTACAAATAAAGCACAATTTAGTACACAACAGTTTAACTATTACAACATAAAATGTGTTAATAATTTTGCTATCATTAAATTAATTCACATATTCAGAACAAATTTTGAATACCTTCTCCATTCCTTAACTGATTCAGGATCCTTGTATCCTTTGAGAATTTCAGATATTTTCCTACCAATCTTCAGTAAATATTGCGCAAATCGTCTTTCTCTCTCCTCTTCACATTCTTCTTTCATATCTAGACGCATCAAGTATTTTTTTACAGGCCTCATCTGTTCTTTACACTAAAATTTCAATAGGGAATTAAATTTTAAATTCTATCAATTTTCAGAAAATTGTACTTCATGATTACATATTATGAATTAGCTTAACATTTTTTCAGGCCCACTATATCTGAAATATAGTTTATATATTAGAGGCATATTTTTCTTATTATTCCACCAATTAGAATAATTGCTTTATTATATTATTACTAGATCCAATTCTCCAGTATAAGCTTTCGCATGAATATTTTTCTTTCAATTTTAATTTTTATCATTCCAAAATTTAGATCATAATTAATAATATCAAAAAATTTTGAAATAGCTCTTGACATATTAGCATCCTTAATAGATGCTCCAAACTACCCTGAATGTTCAAAAAAGTTCAACAGTTTTACTTACTAAATTGTTGCAAAACAATGTTTTGATGAAGATAAAACTTATACACAAATTTAAAATACTTTCTTAAATCACGAATGAAATCTAGATATTTGAGCTATGAAAAAATAAGAATAGTTAATTTAATAAAAATTATTCTGTTTTGCAATTTTTCTCATGATTTTTTTAATTATAGAAAAACTTTTCAACTAAAAATACATAAGACACTATTGAATTTCACAAAGATACAATTATGTATAATAATGAAAAAATAACTTATATTTTTATTTTTTGCAACCATATACAATTAAAATATAAAAATTTACTAAAATAAATTATTGAAAACATTTTACTCTAAAGCAACAGGTAAATCATGAAAAACAAGAATGTATAAGTATTTACATAAATACAGAAAATTTAAGTTTCAAAAATAAAATTTTGTTACTAATAAGTCAAAATTGAATTAATCAAATTTCATAAACAAAAGTTAATGATTATTTATGAAAGACTGATATTTCACTAAAATTACTTCATAAATATTTAACTTATTTAAATTTTTAATTAACAAAGAAATTAATTCTTGTTATTGCAAAAATGATTAACATTTCAATACCATGCAAAACAATTATATTATGTATAAAATGAAGGATTTTATTTTTGTAACTTACAGTTTCAAACACCTCAGAACTTACAGTTTTGAACACATCATAATTTAATTCTCTTTCTGTGGCATCAATAATCTGAGGTTCAGCATTTGCTGTATAATGCATAACTGGTGGCACTTTTTTCTTCTTTTCTTTCTTTTCAGAAGCTACAGGTGAGCCCTGTAATCATTTAAAAAATATTACAATTTCATTTAATATTCATTTAAGCTGCACTTTTTCTTTTGCACAGTTGCTTTTTTTGTATTAATTCTAATAACAGCTTGAAAATATAAAAATTAAAGAATATTTTTAAAAAAATTTTAATATACATACATTGTTACATAAAATTTTATGGATAAATTTTATTTATAAATTTTATTTTATGGAAAAGTATTTAAGGATTACTCTTTAAAAAATTTTATGGAAGTGAACATCATTTTGAATTTTGATCCATTTAGTTTTTGGTGTGTTTATGTAACCTCCAAAATTACGATTTACTAAGATAGAAAAAAGAGATTTTATTTACAACTTTAACAATAACGACATCCGCCGCGACCTTTTACAATCCGTGTGACTGAGAGGAGCGCATTTATACTTCTCTCTCCGCAGTCAGAAAAACTGCCTTCGCGCATGCGCAGCCTCCAAGCTCACAGGAGAAAATCCAGCTTGTACTGCCATCTTGTGAGGCTTAAAAGTATTATTTATATTGCTTACCACAAGTTCATTATCAAATGGAGACAAATTACTTGAATTGTTACTTTCCTGAGTGATTCATATGCTTTTGAAAATTTTAGGGTACTAGATTCTAGTTTATTAGATCAAATATAAATTGTAATCTGTTTTAATATGTTTTGAATTCTTAGATTAGAAATGATTGAAATTTCAAATTAATTTGTATAATATTACTGGTAAATAAGGTATAGTGCTTTCATGTATTTAAAATAAGTTTATTAAATGTTAGGACAATAACATAATTAAGGTAAGCAAACAGAGGACTTAACGAACTACATAAATCATGAGAGAATGTGTCATCTTTCTTACTGTCAATAAATTTCATATTGAATATGAAATCATAATAATGATTAACATTAATATTTTTTTTAATAAAGCAGGAAAATTTATTGAAAATTCACTGTCATATTAACTTATAAAATATAGTACTTTTATTGACTTTTAAAAAGAGACATAAAAAGACATATTTTTTTGTGCAAATTTTGGGAAGAAAAAAAGATATTATAAACATCCTTCTATAATGACACATTAAATATTTTTTATTAGTTTTACACATTAAAGAAACCACTTTAATAAATTATTTCTAATCTTGGAAAATGAATGGATGACTTCAATTAGATAAACTGTCACAAGCATAATCCATTTTGCAATTTTTAACAAACATTTAATTTCAGACTGGTTGAATTAACTGGTTATTGATTATTTCTTTCAATAATTAGAAACATTTATTGTGAATTCATATAAATATATAGGATAAGCATATTACTAATATTTTTTTAAATTTTGATTTTGTATCCTTATTTTAACTTCATTTGTAACTGAATTGTTGCAAGAATAGTAATACCAATAAAATTCTTAGAGAGTAAAGCCTTAATAACACTTTTACAAGAAGTTACATGAAATATACTTACTTTATCTTTTGACACTTTGTTTTTTGATTTCTCCTTATTTTCATTTTCTTTCTTGATTTTTTTCTTCTTTGTAGTTGTCTCATTATCTGCGGATGCAGCTATTTTAACTGATGCTGGTGAAGATGGTTCAGTTTTAATTGTAGGCTTTGCTACATCTTTTGAAACAGAATTCTAAAGTAATGAAAAAGACACTAAGTAAAATAAAGGCAATAAAAATATTCATATTAAAGCATTATTTAAGATAATTTTTTATTCTAACAAGTTGGCTGTTTTAGGGTTACCAAAGCTACTCTTTCGCAACAAATGAAAAAATGAATTTAAGACAGTTTAATAGATAGAAAATTTCTTAATCCAAAAATAGAAGTATAATACAATTAAAACAATGTCAGATTAAAAGAGTTATTTAACACTATTAAAAAACTGCAGGTAAAAAAAGGCATAATATTATTTCAAATCCTAATTTAAGAAATGAAAGTTTAATATCAAGGAATATAAAATAGTTTAAAATAATTTAAGTAAAATTAATTTAAGTACAAATATTTTTCAAATTGATGAATTGGTATGTATTTTTTATCATCACTCTTATTTAACATCAGTAATAGATATTAAAACTTATTTACATTAAGCACATAAAATTTATAAAGTCAACTTAAAAGTGTGATATTTTATTAAAATCTTTCAACATCTATAAATCATTAACTCCATATAAACAAATTTCATGTATTAATTATTTAAAAAATAAAATTAATTCATTTTTTTAGCACAAACTTGTCTAATTCTGACAATTGTAAGAGTTATATTAAGTTTTATTTTTAACAACAAATGAAATTTTTAGTTTTAAGAACAAAAGATCAATCATTATCTTATACTAACAGAAAAATGAAAGCTTCACAAAAATACATAATTTTAATAATATGAATTGCAAAATCAATTTCCAAAATATATACGAATTTAATTTTAAAGGCTTACTGAGGCATCAGACGCATCACTGTCAGTGTTATCAATGATAGCTTTACTCAGATAATTAGACTTTTCTGGTTTTCCTTTACGTGGACGCTCAGCTTTAACTTTGCGCCCGCGCTTTGATTTAGGAATCTCCTAAAAATAATTAACATAAAATGATACACACATTTTAGAAATCCCATATTTTAAAGAGATCTAATAATAAGTAATATAATCTTAAAGTACACAAGCTTGACAATATTATATAGTTTTGAATATTGAAGATTCAATGACACTTGTTCAAACAATCCTTATTTTAAGTATTAAAAAAAAATTATTTTAAGAATTTTATTAAAATATCATAAAACAGAACTTATTTGATATTAATAACTCATTTCAATACTTTTAAATCAACTAGCTATTTTGCATCAGACAACTATATAATATATTTGACTTCCCTTTTAATTGATATTAGATGTGATTAAATATTAAAAATTAGAAGATCACTGCTATTTGTAACTTTTATTGTAATTAATATAATTTTTTAATTAAATGTGAAATGTATGTGAATAAAAAATAAAATATATACTTAATACTTTTAAGCGAATTTCTTAAATATAACCCTTTATTAAAGTATATATTTTTTTAAATTCAAATACTTATTGAAAAATCAGAGGATCACTACTTAAACCATTTTTTATTTTACAAAATAAAATATGACAATCAAATATTTGTTTGAATAGCTTCATATAGTTGATTTTTTATTGAACTATCTAAGTAAAAATTTTTAAGAATTTTCTACCAGTCATTCAAACACACACGTTAGCCACTTCCATTTTGAATATAATATTTATGGTTATTTGCAAACATTTGATGTAAAAACTGATCCCATGCTTTCAGTGGTGAACTATATTAATTTAATCATAATTCAGATTTTTGTGACAACCTTGATTCTATCTTTCTAAAAACAATTTTTAACTGTGATTTGGACACAAAAGTGATTGGTAAAGAGTTATTGATAACTTAAGTACATTTTTCTGAGAACTTAATAAGATTTATTTTCAATTACATGCAAATTTCTCTATGCAAAATTAGAACAACCACTTATCTGCCCACTGAAGACATCTTAAGACTTTATTTACAAAGTCTATATCAGTAAATATAATTATCATCTGAATCATATATATATATATATATATATATATATATATATATATATATATATATATATATATATATATATAGGTTTCCAAGTGGCAACAGCTTAAACAATGATTTCCATTGCTCACTTTAACATGCTATAACCCTATATATAGTTTTCTTTTTATCTCTGAACACTAACTTAATTCAATCTTAAGTTGGGCCAGACTTAAGAGTCAAGATATTTAAACTTGTCTCTTATGCTATTTTCTAAAAATAGACAAGTACAGTTTTACTACAAGCTTGAAAATTTGTTAATAGAAGATGGTAATTTTTTTTCTCCTTCTCCACAAATTTTCCATTTTTATTAAATAATTTCTTTTTAAACCATCATGTATGGCAATTTTAAAACACTTAAGAATTTTATTTCATATTTTGATTTTCAAGTCTTATAAAGCCAAATTTTTTGCACTTCTAGATGAAATTTTTTCATATATATGATATTGCGAATTTCCTCAATAAAATATTAATTTTCTTTGACATAACTGTTTACAGTTTTATGATACAAAGTTACATATACAATCTTGAAAATAAAAATTAGTTTTATAACCTCAAACTATATTCAATATTAAAAAATATATAAAGTTTTATATTTATGTAACACTAAGATTTTAAAATAACATTTTACTGTGTGAAAACAAATCTGGATAATTTTAGAATTATTTTTCATTTAATGAATTATTTGAAGAAATGTAACTTATTTCGTAGTTGTTTCAGTCTTAAAAAATTATTAATTTTAGAGGTGTACTATTAATTATATTTTATTTTATAATTTTGTAATACATAATGTACATGTAGATATGTTTACTTAATTATCAGCAAATGTATTTTAAAAACAAAATAAATTTATAAACCATGAAAAGCGTGAAACTATAAAAGTTAAAAATTAATGTTAATAATATTGAATAATAAACTTCATTTACAGTCTGCTATGCAAGTAGAAATATCATTTGAAACCAAATAAAGAAACTTAGGAAAAAAAAACATTATAAAATGGAAAAGTTATTGCTTAAATCATGCTGACAAATACACTGAAATCAGTCACTATTTTACACAGACACACTTATAATCAATATCATTTTGGCAGCTAATATTAAAATTTAAGTAATTTACTTTGAAAATATGAACTTTTATTATTTCTGCAATCATTTTTTTAAATACTTAGCTAGTAATATGATGTAAATAAAGCATATTTATATAAAACAATTGTTACTTTGAGCTCACCAGGCTCCTCATAGTTACTTAATCTGATAACCCAACAAACACAAAATCCTTTTTGAAAGTGGGAGAAATAAAAATATTTAGCTTAATTTGATAACAAAAATTTATCTGTTAAAATTGATCTGAAAACTGAATCTGATAACCCAACAAACACAAAATCCTTTTTGAAAGTGGGAGAAATGAAAATAGAATTTTATTATAAATTTATGAGCCAAATAAAATAAAAATATTTAGCTTAATTTGATAACAAAAATAGCTTGCTAACAATATGAAATTTCATTTACAATCTTCTTTAGATAGGAAATTGATTTAACTGATAGTAATAGAGTAAATAAACTTACCTGACCAGGACTAACTAATGTCATTTTTTTGAGAATTTTTAATAAATAATCACAACGTGTCTGCAAATTCTTGGCCTGTGGCTTTTGTTCCCCATCTGGTAAGATCTAAAAAAATAAACAATTATATGAATATTTTACTTATTACAGTTCCCTTGATTAAAATACATAAATATGTATAAACAGATATAATTTTGTCAGATGTACAATGTTTAACACATTGAAATTTTATCACAAAGTGTGAACACTTTTCAAATAAAATATTTTTCATTTAATAAAATTCTTTACCAATTTTTTGACTTAATGAAAAGGTGTGCTTCTTGAACAACATTTTTATCAAACACAATTTCGCAGATTTAATAGCCAACATTTTATAATTAAAATTTACAATAGAAAACTTATTGTTAGTGAACTCATAGAAAACTAAATTTTCACTTGGCCTATTTTAACAGTTAACTAGTTTATCTGCAACAGCGAGTAATTCAGAAATTTGGTCTTAGTTATCATGTTTTAAATAAACACAAAAGAAAAATAGCAATGTTGCTACAAAATAAGCAAAATTATCAGTGTTACCATATATTTAAAGTTATATCTAATTGCTTTTAAGATAATATAGAAAATAAAAACTAAAAGGTAATAAAAATTATATGTAAAAATTGGTTTTTTTACTAGATTTTCTACCCATTTGCGAATAGATAAAAATCATGGCTGCTACAAACAAGCAAAATTATTAAAATTACCACTTACTTAATTGTTTTAAGCTAAAAAAAGAAAATAAAAATTACACGCAAAAAATAACTGTTTTACTAGATTTTAATCCTTTTGTGTAATTTACAATGAAAATAAATTCACTTTAAAAATATGACACTTTGTAGTTGGAGCCTACCAGTAAAATATATCAAAGTTTTGTGTTCATTAATAAGTTTTTAAACAATAACTGTGTTAGAATAATAAAAACCTGATTTACCTTATCTCCTAATTCTAGAGTAGGATCCATTTTAATTGCTTCCCAGCTTCCCATTCCATGTTCATAAATGCCACGAAGAAGATGAGAATCATCCTCTGGACCCCATGGAACATCAAAATGAGCATCCTTAACATGCTCTCTCAAGACCCAACTAAATTTTAAAAAATTCCAATATCAAAAACTACTAAAAGACTTCCACCAATATTTTAATTAATATAACCACATTAACATAACTTCAAGAAATTAACATACATTTTATATAGAAAAAAGCTTTAAAAATAAAATGCTTACTGTGGAAATAAGAATTTTATAATTTCAAATTTGAATTTACAACATTTTAAGAAAATTATTTATGAAACGCATTTATTCAAATGTAATAACTCTTATTATTATAATAAACACATACAGTGCAGATTTTTATTCCAATATCCATATCACACAAAGTTTGTGAAAAAGAAGCAAATTCAAATATTTGAAAAATATTTTACATTTTATATGAGAAAGTAGTTTAATTCTTCTTTTCATTTATTTTGCAAAAAGCAAAAGATATATATCTACACCTGAGTATACATACTACTAACATTGGTAGCCTTTTCAAAAAAGACCAAAAGTACAGAAAACATACATGAGAAAGTTCTAGGATAAATAAATTACTTGAAGTTTCTTTTACAAGATCATAATGTGTAACTAGTTACAAACATAGAATTATTAATGGAGAGGGAAAAAATGTAAACAGATTTTATTGTAAAAAAATCATCTAATTTTTTATATCTATACAAAGATACCATGTAAGAAATAATTAGAAGTTATTTCCAATTTCCATACATAAAATAAAATTATTCTTGTAATAAATTTGTATATTTTAGATTTCATACATATAGATACAATGAATAAAAAAATAACTTTATTTGGGAGGAATGGGGAATCAGATGCTTTCAATTTTACTTTTTTGAAATGAAGCCATAGTTGTATGTATGACCTTAGTGTCAGGAAAATTTTACTAAACTTACTTTTTTCGTTCTTTTGGATCAGCAGGGAGAATAAGATCTAAAGGTTCAAGCTCACTCTCAGTAGTGGCTAATGTTTTTGCATTAACATTAACACCACCAACTTTAAAAGAGGGCCCCTTTTCGCGTCCTCTTTTTTTCACAACTATAATTAAAAAGAAAAAATTAAAATTTCACTATAAGAATTTAATCAAAATAAAAATAAAGTGAATTTAAGACATTGAAATTTTTTTATTTAGGAAGCTGCTAATGAATGATAAATATTAATTATTATTAACATTAATAAAGAATCAATGGATATTTAGAAGTTGATTAGATTGTCTACAATTAAACTTGAATACTGCTTTTTACAGGATTTTATTTTTAAAGGAAAAATGTTTATGAAATGAAAAAACATATAAGGAAAAATAATTATGAGGATAAAATCTTTTACGTCTATGTACAGTCTGAATATGGAAATTTACTGATACTTTTAAGTGAAACAAGGTAAAAATAAGTATTTCCAGATAAAAAGTACTTTATTAAATGAAACATAAATCTATTCAGTTAATCTATTACTATATTTCTTGAATCATTTTAAACTAAGCAAAAATCATATAGTACTTGACACATAATTTTTAAAAAAGTATATAAGTAGAGCATTTAATATACCTGGCTCATCATCATCTTTTGAGCTTTTATCCATCTGTTCTTTCATTGCTTTGTCACAACCATTTTTTATTAATTCTGCTAATTTCTTTAAATCATTTAAAGGTTTCTCTTGTAATTCAGCATCCATGGCAATTACTTCTAATCTAAAATTGTTAAAATAACAATGAGCACACCAGAAAAGTGTTTAATGTTGTACAAAATCAGTATTTGCTCTGAGTAAGCATATTATAAATCATTAATTTCATCTATTCCTGATGTCTATAAATTTTTCCTATCCAATTAATAACATGTACATAGAGTATGATAAAAATAATTTAATTACATTTGAACAATACACACTTCAGAAAATATATCTTTTCTATATATTTTTATTTTTTATACTTTTGTATACAGGTACAAGATTTATGAAAAATATATTTCAAAATTTTTAAAATTGATTTCAAATTTTTTAAAATATTACTCACCTTTTAAGTGGACAAGGAAATTTCTTATAACTCTTAAGGAATCTGAAAATTAAAAAAATATTTAATATCCAATTTCTTTAAATACACAGCAAAATATAAACAATAAATTATAGCAGTTAATTTCTGCATTTTTTGAAACAATTTTTAAGTTCTAAAGCAAGTAATATTACCCTTTTTTTAAATGATTTAAAAAATTAATTATTTAATAAATCAGCTTCAAATTAAGATAATTGAATTTTTTTTTCCTTCAGTATGAATTATTATTTTTTCATTCAATAATTCAACTAATATTTTTGAATTAAAATAATAAAGGCAAATTATGAGATAAAACTATTCTAATAATGTGTGATAGTTTCTTCTCTATTAAACTTATACTTCACTGAATTTGTTTTTAAAAATTAGAAAAAATGAAATAAATGTATTAAGATAAAACACATCAAGATAGATCTAAAGCAATAATTTAAAAAAATCTTAGCAACATTTCTTAAAGCAAAAGAGAAAATAAATTTCTGCAGTGAAATAGTGAAAACTAAAAAAATCTAATTTCTCTCTATGTGAGGATTTGTATAAAGATGTTTTAGAATCAAATTCCAGGAGTTTTAAGGACTTTTCCAAGAGTCAAATCATAAATTTCCAGGATGTATTGACATTCATGTTCAGTAATTTTTTATTTTAAAAATTGTTCTTAACAACATATGCATATAATTATGTATATGCAACATTTTTCAATTACATTTATAAATAATAGAAATAATTGTAAAAATTAATGACAATATTTTTTAAGTTAGAATTATACTTAATGATTTCAAAACCTTTTAAAGAATTTAGCAATAACAGAAAATTTATTTAAATATTCAATATTCTTTATATAACTTTCTTCTTTACATACATACATTGTGCAAAAAAAAAATGGTTATTTTTAGAGTAATTAAACATTTTCATTAAAATCCTATCTATCAATTTATTGAGTTATTCAAGATGTGTACAACTTTTTTTTTTTCAAATAAATGCATTTATTTAAAACAAAATAAATACAACAATATTAGATAAAGTTTTTAGGATGACTTTTTTCCCTAATTATTTAATAAAATCAATTCTAAATTTTTCAGCAGTTTACTTTCAAACTCTTAAAACTATACAATTGAGCATCCATATTCTAATCTTTTCTATTTCTTTAATCATTCAATACATTTCCACATTTCATGGTTATTTACACATACAAAATATTGTTGTTAAAAAAATGCTATCTTTCCAATTCTATAAAGTGTTTGCTTTCAATTCATTATTAATACCACTTCAATGAAGCACCACAGTGACATGTGCTAGATTTTCCAATTAATGTAAATTTATCAGTTCAATTTCCTCAGAATACTTTATTACAAAAGAATTTGAAAAATCTACATCAACTTTCAAATGCTTCTTTTTGATTTTTTAAGTCATTAATTTCTTCAAGCATTACTTTTCACTTTCCCTATGTTGCTGCTTCTTTTGCTGTTTTAATCATCTAAATATAACTTATACTTTTACCTGGCACCTGCTGCAAAATTAAGTAGATCTTTGCTTACTATTATATTATTGACACATTCTTTGTTTTGGACATGATTGTAAATGTACACTTAGAAACAATTGATTAAATATAAAAAATTTAGTATATTAAGGCATGACTCATCATTTTAATTTAGTAGATTAATTTGATTGGTTGTCTTTTAATTTTAGATTAGTTTTAAATCATGTAATAAACTTTTATTATTACATGTGTGAAATAACAAGCAAATTAAAAATAGTTTACCTTCTAATTTCAACATCAGTAAAATCCTTTATGGCTTCATTTTTAACAATTCTTGGACGTCCTCTTTTCTTAGGTTTATCTTCATCAGAATCATCATTGTCCGACATTCCACTGGCTGATTCTCCACTGTCAGAGTGCTTTGACACCTAAAAGTGATAAAAATGTGTTGATAAAGTCATGCCTCAATCAATTTCTTTTATTTATATACCAATAAGATTATGAATATTTATTCATTTATCCCCACAAATGGATGATTCTAAAAACCTATATTTTCAAATATTACAGTTTTTTCCTTTAAATAGTTTTATCACACAATAATTTTTCTTAAAAAAGTTTTATCCTTTGAAAAAAAACCCAAAAAGATCAATTAGTTTATACATAATTAATAATTTTAACAAAATTTCCAAAAAGAGTATAGTAATTTGATTTAACAAATAAGGGAATGTCTAGTACATTTTAGATTACTTTATTTAAATCAATAAATAAAACATCAAAGAATTATTGTAAATTTGTTCCAAAAAACAATGTAAGTCAAATGTCAGATAGCAAGGTATTTTTCATGAAATAATCAAAAAACTGTTATTTTCAAAAAACTGGCAAACTCTTAAGTTATCACAGAAATACTAAGAGTGTTTTGGTTGATAAATATGTGTTAAGCTTATAAACTATAAAGTTAATAAAGAATTAAAAATATATATTTTAAATACATTTATTCATTTTAACATTTTGTAGAAAATACTAACCCTCTTGACAGATTTTCGACTTCTTGGAGGTAAATATAATTCCAACTCTTCCCTTTCTCTTTCTTCTTCCTCCATTTGTTTTCGGTCATTTTCAGGAATAATGTCATCCCAATCTTTTTCATTGGATTGATCTTTTGAATCACCAGTACTTTGCATACTCACTTCTTCTTCGTTAAAATTAAAGCTAGCCACCTGCCAAGAAATCAATATCTCGATCAGAAGCTTAAGCAATAGGCAAATACTTAAAACGATCTCTCAATCTAAAAACTGGTGATAAAAAAGTTTAAAAAAGGAACTTTAATTCAAAAATTTACTTGGAAAACATCAAAAAATAAAATTGTACAGAAATATTTTTATATCACAAATATTTTAATACAACATATAATGGTGTAAAATTTAGAAATCTTAACATAAACTTAAAAAATATGTAATTGAATAAATTATTGCTATATACAAATGCTTGATTACAAATATAAATAATTGAAATAGCTTTTATAATAGCAAAAAATGTCCATTTAATTCAGATTCAATAAATAAATTCTAGTATATTGAGAATAATTTATAAAGTTTCTCATAAGAAAGTTAATTATAAAAATAAAAGTATTCAATATATTAATTTACTAAAAACATACCTTGAAAGCTGAAAGAAGTTCTTCTCCAACTGATAATGGCTGATCTTCTCTGTATTCTGCTCTACTTAAAATTTCATCAATGTCCACCTAATAAAAATTTCATTTAAATGGTTTATTAATGAATAAATTCATCCGAATTAATTTAAAGGAAAGAGTAAATTATACATACTTGAGGTTCTTCATCACCTTCTTCAGTTTCTTTAAACAATTCTTCTGCACCAAACTTCAAGATAGCATTCAATTCTTCTTTGTTAAATGGAGTAGTGGTACTATAAAAACATTAAGTGTTACTTTATTAAAGAATTCAGTTTCCTACATGTACTTATAAATTAAAAAAAACACCTGAAAAACATAAGTAAAAAATTCAGTTTTACAGTGTTTGAAAACTTTTTAAACTTTATAATTTTTTTTCATTAAATAAAATATTTCCATATTTATGATTTAGAAAGAAAAGTTTTAATTATGATATGATTCATTAATTTTAATAAAATCAAATACTACTAAAACATGATTAATTTATAGAAAAATTATAATTATAAATTTTAATAAATTTCATAATTTTTGATAAGACTATATTTATAGCAGTGAATACAATCAATCATTAGATAAAATGCAAAATACATAGATACCCTCATGCAATATACAAAAAAATTCATTTAGTTTTTATAATAATTCTAGAAGAAATAACTTATGAGTTATTTCTTCTAAAATTAATCGAAAAATGAAGTCAATAAATTGCAAATAAAATCAATATTTGCAGTTCCAATTTCAAGATATACAATAACTAAAACAATGTTTATTACTTTTTTAACATTACAACTTGCAATAAAAAAGAATTAATATTAACAAAAAATTTAAAAGTTGCTTTAATACAATATAAAGTTTTTAAATTAATTATTAAAAACAGAATTAAAAAATTACACAAGTTGATTTTCAAATATATATATATATATATATATATATATATATATATATATATATATATATATATAACAAAAAACTTGCAACTATTGATGAAAAACCTTATAAGTAAATTATTACCCATATTTTAAATTAATTTCACAAAACTTCTTAAATATCATGTGGAAAAATAAAGATCAAATTTTTGAATAATTTTAAGTAAGCATTTAATTTCCTAAACATCCTCATAAAAATAAAACTCAATTTTGAGCAATATGTAACAAGAATAAAATTAACTTATTACAACAATTATGAATTTGTTTTCTATTGAGAAAAATCTCAAATCAACTTTATTGAGTAGAGCCATAAGTAATTAAGTTGTGGAGTAATTTTTCTCTAGCTAAGATTAAATTTTAGCTAGAAAAAAATTACTCCACAACTTCACGTGATATATAACATAAAACACAAAAAGGATTTCAAACTTCAAAATAGTTAAAAGCATCACGAAACATTTATTAAATATAAAATACTAAGCTAAAATTTAATCTCAAATCTCCATAAAATGTTATACTATTATGTGATTTTGATCCAATAGAAATGAAATTTAATAACATGTTTCAATATTATGAGTGGCAAAGTGTTAACATAAGAAAAGGTAAAGGTAGGTAAATTAAAGTAAAACCAATAAATAAATATACATATATTATAGACATATTTCATACTTAGTTGCAGGAGCTTTGTTAGACTGCATAATAGTTCTTCCCGTAGTGTCCATGCGTTGTATAACTAAATGATCCAATACCATTTTTCTCTTAGCTCTTTCTATGATATCTTCTTCCACACTGCTTTTTGTAACCAAACGATAAATGTTTACCTAAAAATATTATAAAATTTACAGAAGCTATTCTAAAATCTACTTGATTTGTATCAAAATCCTCACAAATTATATGGACTCAGGTTTTAAATAGATATTTACAAAATAACTACTCTAATACAGAAAAAAGGCAATTATATTTACACAGAGTGATATTTCATAATTGAATGGAATTCTTGCAAAAAGGCTTACACTCAGAAAACATTTTAAATAAATCTTTAATACTTAGTAATGTCAAAAAATTATACTATCAACAATTTTGAAATTAAAAACTGAAAAAATATATTTTAGAAGCTCACATATATAATATCTTAGAATAAATAAAATAATCAAAACAAATCCATTTCCAATCAAAAAAGTACAATTAAAAACCCCAGGTCAAAACAATCTAATTATTACCTGATTTTTCTGACCAATTCTATGAGCTCTTGCTTGTGCTTGTAAATCATTTTGAGGATTCCAATCAGAATCAAATATAATAACGGTATCAGCAGTAGCAAGATTGATACCTAAACCACCAGCTCTAGTTGATAACAAGAAACAAAAGTCCTGGAAAACATTAATTTTGCAACATTAGTTCATTATAAGCCTCATTCAATCTCAATTTTTAGACTTTCAAATTAATACATAGAAAAATTATTATTAGAAACCATTTTATAAAGAGCCAGTCAATAATATATATCAACTGTCAATTTAAGAATATGTTAATATAAGGAATATTGTTTAAAATCATACAAAATTGTAAATCGTTATATATTTTCTTTAAGCAATATGAAGTTAAAAATTTAATCTAGTATTATTTCTTAGCATTCACTGTTTCAAATAAATATGAAACTATAAATTGCATTAAGCTATTAAATTCTAATAAAACTTCATATTAACACATATACATAAATTTTAAGAATATTAGCAAAACAAATCACAATATTTTAGAATTATTTCATATGCAAAGTACTAAAGAAAGGAAAAAAAAAAAACATTACAAAGAAAATTTCCAACATGAAAATTAAAATATTTTTATAAAAACCCAGAAAAGCGTCATTTTTAATTTTTAATAATTAGAAAATTTCTATGAAAAAATTTCAATGTTCTTTTTGAATAAAAAAAAACTAAAATATATACATGCAATTTTAATAAAACACTTAATTTACAAACCTGAGATCCTTCAGCATTGAAGTGATCTAATGCTTGTTTGCGCTGCTCGCCTTTAATAGAACCATCCAAACGCTACAAAAAATTAATAAATAAATATTTATATATAATAAATATTTATGTATAAAATATATAATAAATATTTATACATGAAACTAATACAAAAATAAATCAATAATTGTCAAATTCTTTGTTGAAATAAAGATTATGGCAGCTTAAATAAAATCCTGCTCATAAACATAATACCATGATCAAGATGATACTTTCAGACTCAGATTTCTCACGACTCTGAGCTTTTATACACATTGTGTAGTAACAATGCTGAAACTTCACAGGTCTTTGTAGTAAATATTTCTATCATGCAGGACTTTGATCCTCTATAGTGTGATACATTGCAAATTGCTTATGATTATCAATTAAGGTTAGGTTAACGTTAAGTAAAATAAACTGCTTTACTTATGGCTTAGACAAACTTCAACAAAAAATATAGCATTTTAGGAACTTAAAGAGTTTAAATGCGAAAAAAATCACAGGCTTTTATTAAGGTGAATTTCCCAGTTATACAGTAACTCATAAATAGTATTACAGTATCAAATGCTGAGAAGCAGAAAACCAGCATGAAACAGACAATTCAGAAATCTTGGAGTGGATTTTCAAACCATGATATGATTGGCAATAACAGTCACCAAGTACATATGGATTTGATGGCGCATACAGCTTCGTTTAGATAGTTGAGGACATACTTCAATGCTACAAGTGTATAACTTTCTGCTTTAATTTATCAGTTTGCTAAGTTGTGAAAGAATTTCTTTATGCAGAATTTTCCCTTATGTAAAACTTCATAACTGGCTACATTAAGCTCATGATCGTAAAGAATGGCAAATTTTATGTATGAATCTTGCTTTAATTTGTGAAATTATGATGGTAACTCTTGTGTTAGAAAATATATCAGCCAATACCATCAAGTGCTGTATCAAACATTATAACAGACTGACAGCCAGAGTTATCATCTAGAGTTGCAATTGCAAAGCATGGATTATCTTAGTTATTACAAATTAAAGGAAGCCTTATCAGCAATGGATATATCTTAAGTGATAAATCTAGAAGTCTTTTCTTTAATTTAAGGTATCATTTGAGCTATATTTCAATACAGTAATGTAATCAACATGTTGAAAGGATCTTCTATGTTTGTCACTCAATGGTTACTCTTTTAGTTTCTTTGAATTCAGATTAGTTCTTTGGGGTGTTGCATTTTTTACAAACATGAGTATATGATATATAAACATATGTAAACTTCATTTCCATGATTATTATAATACTATTTTTCTTTTTAAATGATATAAATAATATATTTATTAACTCATCCTTTAAATTTTTACATTATTTAATCTATTAATGTCAGTGTAAACTTAATTATTTGAAAAATGCACAATTAGAAAAGACCAAAATTTTTCACCTGATAAGAAAAGTGGCGTAACTGCATATATTCACTAAGAATATCAAGCATTCGAACCATTTGAGAAAATATCAACACTCTATGGCCAGTTTCTTTAAGACGACAAAGCAATTTGTCCAACAGAACTAGTTTCCCACTGCAGCGTATTAAGTGCTACAAAACAATCAGAAGTCAACATTAACATAAAAACAAGTTATAATCAAAACAGTATCAACTTAAGATAAACTTTATTTTACATATAATAAAACTGACTCAACTTAGATTTAAAAATTCAAAAAAGTATTAAAACCATTCTTATTAAATAATGAATTAGTAAAAAAAAATTTTTAATAAAAATAATAAAATTTTAAATGCAAGAGTTTTAATAAATGTTTAGAAAAAAGGAGAAACATAGTTAAATATTATAAAATATTTTTTTATACTTATTAATATATAGAGGGAGTAAAAAATTATTTATTTGGTTAAATTATTATTGATGTTAAATAAATTAATTCCCCTAATTGTTTTCAATCAGTTGAGAACATAATAATAATTTAGTTATTATGTTATCTTTGTTTTTTTGTAAGGGCAAAAAACTTTAAAAATTTATAGTAAATCTAATTAATTTAAATTAAGATTATTTTTAATGAAGAACTTAAAGAAAAATGTGCTACATATTTTTAAATCAAAATTAAAAGTATATAAGAAACTAAAACATAAATGTACTTTACATGTTCTACTGATAAAAATTATGATTTTGGCCTTGAATTTTTTTTTCTTTTTTAAACTAAAATTTTAGAAAAGTTTTCAGTTATTAAAATAGACACACAAATTTAAGTAAACAAGTAAATGTTCTCATTTAATAAGGTCTGACATTAAGAATTATAAAAGACACCACATCTTTCTTTAATAAACTAAGGAATAATAACACACATTTATAATATATATAATACTATACATAATTTCAAATATATAATCATAACAAAAGTACATACTTGTAAAGGATCCAAATTATTGGGATTGTCAACAGATCTGATCAATAAAGCATGGTTACAGCATTTCTTTAGCTCCATAATGATATTACAGAAGCTACCAATATTACCCTTCAAACCTTTACTGAGAGCTTTATAATTTTTTGTCAATATCCATCTAAAAAAAAACAATGTTTCCACTTTCATGTAGATTTTTGAAAAAATATTAATATTTAAAAGCATTGAGAATAATAAAAGCAATTAAGAATTCTTATAAGTGAAAATTAGCTTTAAAGTTTAGCTTATTTTTGTCAGCCATAAAGGAAATTTTTTAGCAGGGAGAACAGTTAAAATTATAAATAATTTTTTAAAATTGTGTTGATGAAATATTTAACTCTCAACAAATTACACAGACATATGTAAAAACTCAAACACAATTAAAATTTTAAAAAAATCAATAAGATCTGCTAAGCATTGCAATGTTAAGATAAAAAAAGGAGCTTAATACTAGTTTTAGATTTAAAAATAATTTTTTTAATATCAATAACTTACCGATAAAATTGTTTTTGTGCTGATGTCATTTCAACTCTCAATATTCTCTCCACCTACAATTACAATATCAATAATTTACATAATTAGTACTATATTCATAAGAATTGTTATGTATAAGAAAATTATGTTTAATGTTCAATTCAAAATTTGTTAAATATCACAGCATTTACTTTAGAAAATTAATATTTTAGTTTTATTTTCATTATATTATTAAAATCTAATGTTGACAACAAGGAACAATGTGTACTTCATGAAGCTTTTATTTTGAAACAAACATGAGAAAATTTAGAAGGAAATTTAAATTTTACTTTTAAAAAGTTTAAAACACAAATAACTAAATGATTAGGTTATGAAAAATAATTTAATGATTTCAAACAAATATAAGGCTAAAAGCATATACATACATATATTTATTTTAAATATTTTTTACTCCTTAAACATTTGAACATCAATAGTTATCATAAAATGAAGAATAAAGCTTAGTAATACTCTAACTATCCCAAAGTTGGCTGGGTTTTGTGGTGTAAGGTCCTATAAGGACAACTACCCAAGCAACTACTCCCAAGATGGAAGATATGAAATACTTTTAACCTTGTTGTGCCATATAATGCTTACTTACCCCAAGATATTGAAAAATATGCAGAATGGCAGTCATTCCAGAATAATGGTTGGTTGGGTGGGTTTTATGGTATTAAGTCTAAAAAATGGACATGATGTACCATCATTCCAGAATAAAGATGCATATTGTAAACTAGAGACAACTTACTACTTTTCTACCCACTTTATGATTATTTATGTTAGAATTCAACCAATTTTCATCATACACATTCACCTTGCTGAATAAATGATAACTTTCATTTAGTAATAAATATGCTGCTTTGTAATTAATATTTTTGACATATCAAGTTTGCAGTACTTCAAAAAAATATTAATTTCTGAAGTTTTATAAAGGGGCATTGAAATCATCTTGTCTCGCACTACATAGCCTCTTTTTTATAATTATTTTAATAATTAAGATTATAACCATTCTAAAGTTAAGGAAATGAATAAGACTTAACCTCTGTGCATAAGCATGAATATAATTTAATAAGCAAAACATAAAACCATAAAGATATTAGGCTAATTAAAGTGAACTTACTTTAGCAGGTAATGATTTTTCAACATCTTTCTTTACCCTTCTCAAAAGATAAGGTACTAGTTGCTTATGGAGCTTTGGATAACCTTTATCTGCTGTATCTTTGTGCTCTTCTTCAAACTCTTCCCATGATGAAAACCTAAATACAGTTTTCAATAATTATCCATTAATAAAACTAGCATCGCTAAAATACTTTAGTAATTAATTAAATCAAAATATTTAACATAAGTGAATACAAATACTGTAAAAAGAAATAACAAAAATAATTTAAAATAACTTTATTCATCTGTAAAATATTACACACAAAAAAGGGAACCAGGCTATTGAACATGTATGAAATTTACCAATCATAAATTATTGTAGTTTAGCCACTAAATATTTAATTATTTGTGCTGTTAAAATAAAAATTATAATAAAAATTTGCTTTAATGAATAATGTTGCTTTAGGAAATAATGTCTTTAAGAAATTTTGAAATCAAAATTTGTGAATTCTTGCTTTTATCAAATTTTATTCAAAAATAATAGGAAATGTATCAGAACACTTCTTTGGAATTTTACTCTCCCAACAGGGACAGAAAATTTATTTTGTCCCCAGTGCAATTCAACTGAATACATTTTTAAAACTAATTTTCTCTGTTAAAACTAACACAAACTTTTCAACATACAAGAATTATTCCAATTTTCCATAAAGAAACATGAATAATTCTAATATATTTTTCATTTGAAAATGCAAGTTACAAAACTGACATCAAAATAACAAAAATTTTACAATATGAAACAAGACATAATCTTGGTAACAATTAAAATCTTATCAAAGTAAAAAATTAAGAGTCTTACATGACAACTGCATTTACAGTATATTAAAATAAACATGTAACTTAACACAAATAAAGTCTAAATTATTATTTTCAATGTCTAAATTATAATTTTCGATAATGGGAATAATTTTAAAATAAATTATGAGTAGAAGAATGGAAAATTTGAAAAATAGTACAAAACTATAAAAAATACACTTTCATATCAAAATTCTTTTTATACTTACTTTTGAGGCATGATAAAATGAAGAAGTGCATAGAGTTCGCGAAGTGAGTTTTGAAGAGGAGTCCCAGTAATAAGCAAACGATGATTTGTATCAAACTCAAATAGATACTTATATAGTAAAGAGTCTTCATTTTTCAATCGATGAGCTTCATCTACTCCAAGAACAGCCCAACTAATGCTGGATAAAAATGACTAAATAGACAAGAATTATACAGATGTTAATATTTAAAGTAAAATTTGTTATATAGAAAAAATTAAGGCAAATAACACAGTTGGAAAATTATCACAACAGTAAAATTCATAAGAAATACTTAACAAAAGTCAATTTATTAATGAAACTTATCTAACTTATAATTAGAGAATATTAAGTAACCTCTATTAAAATGTCAGTTGAGTAATAAAAAATATAATAATTGTTTAAATTATTCCAGCATTTTATGCTAAACTAAAATAAATCTTCTAACCAATGACTACTAAATGATGATATTTGCTTAGGAACCACATTTATGATTTGTATTACAGTATGTGATTCACACAAGAGATGAGATTGGAAATTACAAAAATTTGGATACTTTTAAATTAACAATTATAATAAAAAAAAAGTGGTTGCTAACAATATTATTTAAATTATTAGAGATATACAATTTAATAAGTAACAAAATATTTCACAATTTGCTTTCAATTCAACTTTCTTTTACAATTATTTAATATTTCTACTTACTTTATCTTTTAGCAGCAATTCATATGTAGTGATCAAAACATTAAATTTCAGTCTTTTATTGCCAGGATGTTGCCATTCATACTGTCGAATCTGAAACAGAAATTATTAGCCACTGTTTTGTGGTATATGTTAAAATACTTTGGTTAAGAATCAGGGCTTATAATTTTGAATTCAAATTCAAAATAAGTTTTATTACAAATAAAGAAATAAAAAATGCATAAATGATACTACTGCCAAAATGTAAGCCCAATAAAACAATTCTAATAAAAAGTGGTATTTTACTATGATATGCTATTAAGAATATTACCCTGATAATTTCTACATAATCAAATAATTCCGTGCAACTCTTTTTATGATAAATATTTTTTAAAAAAACATGATTTAAAAAAATCCAAGCAAAATAACTGAAAACTATTAAGATATTTAACAATATCAAGTTGTAAAGTTTAAAGAAAACAGCATTTCAATCATAATAATGATAAGAATTTTCTCTATTATACCTTGATAAAAGTAAGAATACAAAACTAATTATTAGAAGATCTTGAGGCTTAAAAAGAACTGCAAAATAATGATCAATAGTCAACTGGTTACATCTTACAGAAATATATAATTCAAGTAAAAATCTAACCAGAATAAATTGCATTAATTCACAGAAATCAACTTAAGCTAATTATCAGACAACTAAGTATACACTAAATTCACAAAATAAAGGAAAAGGAATTTATTATGAGAGTTAAGCAATTTTAATAATTCGTTATACAATTGAAGGAAAACTTTTTGCTGGGAACAATGTTATTCTGATTTGCAAACACTATTGTGATTTATTTATGCAAATATTGAATTTAAAATTTTTATATATAGTGATATTTAAACAATTGCCTTACACAAATATGTGATATGAACTTTAAATGAGTTATATTAAGTTTTAAAAAATATAATGAAGGAATGAATTTTAAAGCAAATTGAAGATAGTAATGAAGGTTTAGAGTAAAGTATATAATAAAGAAGTATATAATAAAGAATAGAAAATTGTTAGTGAAAAAATTTTTTAAACAAAACATGGTGGAAATAAAGAAAGTTGATTAGGTTTTGCAGCGCAATGTCCAAAACAGGACAAACTGCGCCAAAGCTATGATTTTGTATAGTAATATATATTTTAAAACTCAAAAACATTAAAACCTTAAAAAACAAAAATATTTGCATACAATTTGATCAAAATTTATAAGGCATAAAAAACTAAATACATACAATTGCAAAATGTTTTTAAAATTTCAATTAAATATAATGTAAGAAACCCATTGCTCTTAGAAAAGCAAATAGGTTTTTGTGGGGTGGATCTCCAAATAAATCATTCAAAGTTAAAATGTCAGTATTAGGAAATAAAGGACAAGATTTACAGGGAGACCTACTGCTAGACAGAAGGAGCAAATGGATGAAGCCAGAAAAATGCTTGGAATTACCAATTAGAAATAATAAGTAGCTAATTGAAACGATTGGTCAAAGTTTTTTAAAAGAATTTGAAGCTTATGAAGGTTATAATACCATTATGATCATCACTATTTATAAGTCAACTTAAATTATATAAATAAAATAACAATACAACATAATTAGAATAAAAAAATTAAATTTGTAGAAATAAACTCATTAATACTAAATATACTAGATAAAATATCAATTTTTATAAAATACAGAAAATTTAAAATATTTTTGTATAAACCAAGACTTTACCCATAAATTAAAGTTAACAAATGTATTCTAAAATTTAAAATTATTAATGTACATAATAATAATTTACTTAAAAAAGCAAATTACAACTTACCACATTTCGGCTGTTCACATCACCAAGATAAATTATAACATTCATCTCAGGTGCCCATTGTTCAAATTCCCTTTGCCAAGAAGTCATAGTTGACAAAGGAACAACTAATAAAAATGGACCGTAGACTTGGTGCTGATTAAATAAATAATTAAGGAAACTTATTGTTTGGATTGTTTTGCCTAGACCCATTTCATCAGCTAAGATGACACTATTTTCCCTAAAAATAAACAACAAAACACATTAATAAAAAATTCATGAAAACATAAATTATTAGATTTACTAAAAAACAATTCTTACTTGCTCCAAGAGCTGGCTAACCAATTAAGACCATCTAATTGATAATCTCTAAGTTCCAAATTATTAGGACCACCCACGTACTTAGGCTGAGTTTTAAGCGGAATGAATTTCGGACGGAATTTTAGAGCCTGAAAAAATTTCAATAAAAACATATAAATTTAAATAAATACATATTATAACCATGAATCTAAAAATATGTACAAATATTTTAAATTTTAAACTTGGAAGAAGAAAAGGTAAAATAAATATTTTTTTAATTGAAAAAGGATAAAAAAATCATAGGTAAAAAACTTAATAAATAATTGATGATCACCAAAGTAATATACATATTATTCATTTTTGCAAAATCATAAACTTTAATGACTCCAAATCAATAGAGATAAAACAAATATGAGAGTTAGAAAACAAAGGTAGTGACTCTTTAAAACTCATAAAAAAGTTTTAATAAAATGTAATGCTTTTTTATGAATTCAAAATTATTCATTAACCATTAGCGTTTTAAATTACAGTCATTTTCATTTAGGAATTATCATTTATTTTAAAGTGATTATTTTAAAATACAATAACATTGGCATAACTTACCTTGCAAAGTTTACTGGGTATTTTTTGATTTTTTTGGCGAGCAAAATATTCGTCAATTTTATTTTGAAACTTTTTGGATATTAAGCTACCTTCTTCCCATGTACATTCAATGTATGGTAAACCAGCCCATTTGCAAAAATATTCTGTTTCTGTGCCATCCCCACTTTTGGATGGTCCATGAGCTGTAAAAATAAATAAGTTAGAAAATGAAAAAATAAATTAGTTTAAAATTAGTACAATTACTGTACATCTACTAGACAATTTCCCAAAAAATGAAAAATTATTAAATTTGGAATTATTAAATATAGATTTTAATCAAGATTTATTTTACATTTTTAAAAACCTGACATTTAAACAATTTTAAAAAATATTAAAAATATTATCAAAAAATTTATATTTTATAACATTCTGATAAACTCACTTGGAAGAAAAGATTATTCATGAACAATTATTCAGCATAAAATTTTAAAAATTTGACATGAAATCAAGTTAATGTAATAAATTAATCAATACCAATTATTCTTTCCATATTCATGTGCTGAGTATGGACATCATATGATAATTCTTGCTGGCAGTCATAGTATTCTAAATCTTCAGGGGAAGCTATAGATTTCCTGCAAATTAAAAAAAAAAACATTTTTGCTCAGTGCTTAGTTATTATAATAATGACATTTTTAAAATAATGCTAATAATTATCATATCTATAAATGGACATAAAAATAATTTTATGTGAAAAATTTAAAATTTTATTTTTTCTCCACAATGAAACTTAACAAATTATTTCATTTACTTCCATTTATTTCTATTTCTATATTTCAGAATAAAAGCGATTTTAAAAGTTTTGAAAATATTAATATAGTATATCATACACAAAAAACTTTGAATCATACTAATTTAATATTGTATATCAACATTTTGCATTATACTTAATAATTATATACTAAATTCATAATACTATAGTATTAAATTATTTTGACTGAAAAATCTAATTAAACATTCATTAAATAAAAAAATTATTTTTTATAACTAGAAAGAGTAGGGGCCAGCTGTAAAAACCATGTTTAAGAAAAATCTAGAATCTCCCAAGAAATCTATTTAAAAGGAAAAGTACTGCAATAATTCAGTCAAAAATACCAAATATATATGAATCACTGAAGTTACAGTTTGAAAAAATAAAAATTAAATTGTAAAAAAAAAAAAAAAAAAAAAAAAAAAAAAAAAAAGAAGCAAATTTATTTTGTAATTTATTATTACATTAAAAAGACAATAAGCCATCTTCTCATCCCCAGTTTGTTTCTAAAGTCGTTTTTAAATTGATAAAAAAATTAGCATAATAAAAACAAATTTAATCATTGAATTTGTAATGAGCATACCATTCTTGTAATTCTTCCAATTTCTTTCTATAATTCTCAAGTTTCTTCATCCCTTGCACTTTTTGCTCCTTAAGAGTGGCTTCTGATTCCCATGTATTATGCAAATATGACCACCCTTTCCACTTGATCAAATACTGCTCTTCAGTTTCTGTGGTTGCGCTGTTATTAGGATCACCAAAATCATCAACAGCATAAACTGTTGTACTTGCTCCAGTTGCTAATTAAAATAAATTTCAATAAGACAATGGAAAATAGCATAGTTAGAAATTTTTGTAAGAAAAAATGTGTTTGAAAGGACTAAGTACAGATATAGAGTGTAATTAAATTTATATCATAATTTTTCTATCTCAATACATAAATTATTTCATTAAATTCTTTACATTTGGAAAAAATTGACATTTTAAAAGATAAAAAAAATTCATTTTTATCTGAAAAATTTCAATTCTTACTTCCAATAAGTTTAAACACATAAAACTGAATACTAACTTTTGGTTGAATATAAGTTAATACACAAATTTCTTAACTTGAAAATATTATTTAATTATTAATCTACATTTTGTTGTGAATAAAAAAATAACTAAATTACTTCTGACCTTTTCCTAGTCCGACTTGAAAGCAAAAAAACAAAAACGAAAGCAAAAATTAAAACCACGAGAAGAATAAAGATTGATTATTTTTCTTTGGCACAAAAAGATCATTCTACTAATCAAATTTAAAAAGATAAATGTACAGAACTAACCTCCCTTCTTCCCAGTTCTGTGGTCTAGAACCTTCTCTATACATTCAGCAGTTTCTTCCTCCATCATACTTTCACTGTATTCGATTTCAACCAGATCTTCTGAGTCTGTTTCATCAGCACTTTGTTCCTTATAACTATTAAAATAACAAAAGAACAACCAATTGTTTCCAATATGAAATTAAAAAAATTATCATTAAACTTGTTTTTAATGGTATTAATGTTCAAAAACACTAAATAAGCTTATAAACTTAAAAATTGTTTCAATATTTAAACATATTTTAATACAATTATTGGAAGAATGAAGTTGTACAAAAATTTCACCAACCTAACGCTTTTTCTTGATTGTCTTAATGGCACTTGTTTTTCATCATTGCCGTCAGAATCCATATAATCATCATCAGATGAATCCCTTGACCTCTTTTGAGGTTTAGCTTTCTTCTTTGAACTTGAAGATTTAATTGGTTTTCTTTTTTCTGATTGAGAAGGCTTGTTCCTTGATACATTTTTTTTACTCTGATAGGAGCTATCTTCACTATCACTATCGCTATCAGAATTTTTCCATTCTTGAGATCTGAACAATATTAAAAGAAAAAGTAACTTTAAAAAATTGGATTTTTTACAGGAACAGCCCAAATCTCAAGATACTTCCTCAAGATCTTCAATTATAGTATAATTTATGCGTTAGAAACTAGCTAATTTATTAGTCCCCAAAGATTATTTATTATCAAAATAAAAATTTTATATTAAATGTAAATAATAAATTTTTGTATATGGTATGTAAAATGTTTATTATATTTAAAAACAATTACATTCTGTTATAACACACACATATATACTTACTATGGATAAGCACTGAACCTTAACAAGTAATCAAATCTAAAAAAAATTTTGCAAAAAATTATTTTAGCTAAACATTTTTCGGGTGTTCAACAATTTCATAATTTATGAGTTTTCAGATGATTAACACAATTTATTTACATAACTTCTTTATTCTATTTAATATTTTCATAAAAAAAATTCAACCACATAATTGTTTCAATTAGAAAGTTTTTTACATTGAACACTAAAATCTTTCAACAGCTCCGAGAAATAGTTTAAATGTCATACATTACAAAAAAAAAACTTCTTTTTTTTTTTTTTTTTTTTTTTTTTTTTACTACTACTACAATGCTGTTGTATTTTTACATATAAAAAAGTGAAGCAAAATCAAGATTTCGAATTTTTAGAAGTACTTTTTACATACATATCGATAACCATTTCACACACACATTATCAACAATTTTTTTCCCAACAATGTTAAAAACTAGATTTTATGTATTCCAGGGCTTAAGCATATTTCCAGGAGATATCGACATTTATGTTAAATAATATTTTTATTTTATTTTTTAAAATGTTCTTACCAAATATGCCTATAATTATGTATATATAACATTTTTCAATTACATTTGTAAATAGTAGAAATCAAGTATTGCAGAAATTAATGAGAATATTTTTTAAAGTTAAAATTATATTTAATGATTATTTCAAAAGCCTTCAATGAATTTACAGCACAATAACAGGAAAAAAATTACTTATATAATCAATATTCTTTGCATTACTGAATGATACATTGTATAAAATAATGGTTAATTTTGGAATTTTTAAATATCTTCATTAGGTTTCTATCTATCAATTTATTGAGTATTTTATGATGTTTAAAACAATATCTTTTCAAATATACTTATTCAAAGCAAAATAATTACAATGGATAAAGTTTTCGGGATGACTTTTTCTTAATTTCTATTTAATAAAAGCAATTTTAAATTTTCCTTCTGTTTATTTTCAAACTCTTTTAAAGATGATACAATTCCACACCCATATTCTAAACTTTTCTTATTTCTTTAATAATTCAAATAATTCTCCTATTTCTTGTTTATTTATATATGCACAACATTGTTATTAAAAAATATTTTTGCTTATAATTCATGATACTGAATAATAACTGTTGCTTCTCTGAAGCACCACAGTAACACATGATTGATTTTTTCATATTATGTTACCAGATATTTTAGATTCCTATTATAGATATTTGTAATCTTCCAAACACTTCATTCGTATTTTCAGTTCATCTTTTTTCAAGAACTAATTTATGCATTCCTTCTGTTATCTGCTTATTTTTATTGCTATTTTAATTTAGTCTAAGTATAATTTATACTTTTGCCTGGGACCAGCAGTATAACTAGTTTGTTTGTTTGTCGCACAACCATCATTTTTTGCACACAAGGGCTAATTAGACCGGGGTTTTAAAGTGGATTCCGAACCACTGCAAAAATCCATGTTCAAGGTGGGATTCGAATCAATGAACTGTTGAACCAAAGGTAAGAGCACTAACCATTCGGCTGCCAGCTCGGCTGTATAACTAAGTAGTTCTTTGCTAATTATTATATTATTTATATTACCTATGCTTCAGATGTAATCATTAATGAATGATTAACTTTTCTACAATTAAATTTATGTTTAAAGAAAACCATATTGAATAGATGCTTGACTATGACAGAGTAGTAGAAGCAAAGTAACTACTTTCCATAAGTGACAATAATTTTGTCTATTTGAGAGTAAATAAAAATTTCTATTTTATTGTTAATGGGATCAAATTTCTTATCAATAAAATCTTGATATCTTACAGTCAGTTGTATTGATCTAAATTTTTCTAAAAAATTCTTTTTTCCTGAGCCATGCACATGCCTATGTTTGTAACTCTTTTCCAGAGTTGATTGGTTATTGAAAAGACACTTTCCATGAGGCATATTAAATAATTTATTTCATATTTCATTTCATTGATAAACAAATTCCTCCCTTTTCACTGAAATTGTACATGAATTTCACTAAGCAAGATATGAAAAGTATATTTTATATTTAAATAATAATGTGCAGTGAGATTTATACAAAACAGAAACAAATAGAAAAAATTAATTAAAATCAACCAGCTGATTGCACCACATGACGATCTTATTGGTGATTATTCTTCAGTTCACTTCAAACATTGGTCTAAATACTACATATTGTCCTGACTGAATTGGATTGAAGTTATTGTAACTCTGAACCAGATCTTTATCTTAATCAAGACTTATGAATACAACCTAATGTTGATAGTGCTGTCCCTTACCTACCGAGTAAAACTTATGAGATTCACTCCCCGTTGATTTTAACACAGGTGTGCAGTTATATGGTAAATTAGAGAAAGAGAGGCACACTTTCCATTCTAATTTTTTACTTTTACAAAAAAAGAGAAAATACACAAAATTTAAATGTCATTAGGATGTAATGTCATATTCTGACATTTCTGATCTTGAAGATGAAAGAAAATAGTTATCTAATTTGCTATCCTCACTAGCAGACACATTTGACAAACAATAAAAAGCTTGTATAGCACACTGTAATGAAAATGGATGCAAAAGAATAAAATGTTACAAACTGATCAAAAAAATAACGCAATGTCTGAAACAAGCAATAATTTCCCACGTTCCAAGTAATATTACTGTTTCCAAACTACCCTTCTTTTTTGTAGTAAGTCCATCATAAACAATGTCAAAGGTATTCTATGCACTCCAAAGCCATGGGTTTAGTTTTACTGATAGCAGCACACTACAGAGAAGTTAACTTCAGAAAGCAAAATATATGCCTGTTGCAGCAAGGAGCTAAATCTCATTTTCACTTTTGAGCACAATTTCCATGAAAATTTTAAAGTATTAAAACAAAAATTTCAAAAAAATTATATTTTTTAACAAAAAATAAATGCATTAACATTAGTAAAAATTCCAGGAGTAATTTACAATTTTCAAGGAGTCAAGTTAAATTCCAAGAGTTTCAAGGGTTCTAAAAAAGTTTTCAAATTCCAGGAGTTGTATAAACCTTGTGTATTCAAAACATAAAAAAAACAAAAATTAATATTTTAAATTTTTAACACTGATAATGCTTTTTTTTAAATAAGTTTAACCCTGAATCAAAATTTAAATAAGTTACTTAAAAAATATAAATTATAAAAAAAATTTAATACAGTAGAATTGAATAGTCCAATTTCAATTTCAAGGATATTAAAAAATTATTTAAAAATACTCAAAGATATTCAATTTAATCATACTAATTTAGCACAACTTTTAAAAAAGAAAGAATCTTTCCAGGTGAATCTCAAATTGGTCAAACATCAATCACAAGCAACTGCTTTAAATTAATTTTTTTTTTAAATTACTGATTATGAAATTTCACATACATGGAACTTTGTTTTTAACCTTAGTTGTACAAAATGAAAATATGTCCACAAATTATTTTGATTTAAATTTTAATTTTCAATCATAAAGAAATTTATTATGATAGAGAAGTAGCAGCCGTGCACTAGCAAGCAAGATTTCCATAAAGTACTGATAATAATGGATTAAATCTCAACTAAGTTTATTATTGGGTAATATTTTAAACGCATATTTAAAAATGTCAATTAATGTAATAAGTAAAAGTTGTTTTTGCATAAAAGTAAGCAAAAGATATTAATTGAGATGAAATTAGAAAATATATATTTTTTCTTATTTGTACATAGGAAAAATAGATTGTAAGTAATTTACAAGACTTGATTCAGATTTTACATTTTGTTCATTGATTATTACTTACTGCTTTCTCTTATTACGCTTGCTAGCTTTTGATTCATTTTTTCTTCCACTTTCACTGTCTTCAGATTCCTAAAATGCCATTAAATATAATATACAAAAATTTGTTTAATTTTATCATACATTGATAAATACAATTTTGATAAAGGTTTAAGAAATAAATAAATTTTATTAGCTGATCTTACGTCTCCAATATTGTATCTTTCTGGCTCTTTACGTGATCTACCAGATCTCCGGATTCCAAACTCTTCAGGATTTTCTTCCCAAAGCTAAAATAGAAAATACTAATTTTACAAATAGTAAGTGAAAAACAAAATTTTAGAAAAGGAAGTAAATTAGACTCTAAAAATATATATTACAGATTTTTTTTTATTTTAATCCAGAGAGACATCCTGTGAATAAAATTCTTATGTAAATTCATTAAAATTTTAATGTTTCTAGAATATATTCCAAATATATTCTCATGTACTTAAGAATTTTTCATTTATATAGCACTAAAACAATTGATCATTTATACATTGAGATTATTATTATTTTTATTTTATTGAGATTTTTTAGAAATTTTTTAAAGCATGCATAATTAGCAATGTCTCCATCACTCTCTAAAACACAATTCAAGATTTTATGATGGGCAAAAAGAATTATATTTACTCCTTTCATTTAAATTTAACACTGTAAATTCATTTATATATAAATCACAGAAATATTATGTTATTAAAACAATATTTTAAATATTACTGGGGTAAATTGATCTAAAATGGATAAGGAAAATTTATTATTTATGCAGATATTAAATTGGTCAAAATATGTAAAAAGTTTAACTACCATGGAATAAAATTATATTTCAGAAATATATAAGAATGATCTATAAAACTATATCATATGTGTCTTAAAATTTATTATATTTGAAAAAATAAAAAGATGTTTGAGTATAAGAAAGCTGTATCTTATGAAAATATAAATTTTTATAAAAACTAAACATTTTAATATTACTCAAATATATCTATGAAACAGTATTTGCAAAAATAAGTGGGCAAAACCACACACATAAAGGCTTATGTATATTGCAAAAGTTTAAGCAGATATCAATATTGCATATTATGAATTAAAACTAAAGAAAATTTTATAAATAAATTACATATACCTGCTTCAGATCATTTAAATCTCTCCTCCCTTTTGGGGAACGTTTTATGTCTTTTTTATTAACTTTAGAACAGTCACTTTCAGGAGAACTCTTGCTTTCTTCTTCACTTTGCATCGATTCATTTTCAGAATTTGAACTTTTTTTCGCATCAGTCACTTTCTGCTCTTTCTCTGAGCTATGCTTATCACTGCAACCATTAAAAATATCAAATGTTTTTAAAACTCACATTCTTTGAATTCACAAATTTCATTCAATTAAAATAACGTGAATATAAAATTTCTACAAAATGTATATTTTCTAAATCATATTATAAATATTTATGAGAGAATGTTTTAAAATAACTTTTAACATATAAAATAAAACTAACATTTCTCAAAGAATTCAGCATTGTTTATAACAGAAAATGAATAAATAAAAATAACAAAATAATGCTAATACAAGGCTTTTAAACATAAAATTAATATAAATTTGCAATATTAATCACAATCTAATTCAGATTACCTTCCTTAAATAAAATATTTATATAACATCTAAATTAAAAGAAACCAAAATTTAATATATAAAATTTATATTATTCTAAGTCAGAAAACTATATAAATAATTTTAAAAACTATCTTTCATCTCAACTAAGATGCAATTATTTTCTCTCTACTTTAATAAAAAGTTAACAAACATAAAAAATCATGAATACTATTTTTAAAACCAAATAAATTTGAATAAGTAAAATTACATTTTCAGAAATGAATTAGAAAATCAAAGTTCCTATTTATATTCATACATACTTATATCAAATAAATAACCAATTATTTTAGGATGGATGGTTTGAATATACTTACTAAAAATGCTTCCCACACATGAGAAAGTTCATACATAAAATTAACTAAGGGGACAAACTATGCACATTTGCATTTTCAGTTGGATTCTTATTGTTCAGAATACATATTTTAAATGAATATCGTTTTCGTATCCTTAACTTCAATTTTTTCACGTACATTTTCTTCACATATTTTATTCATCAGCTTTGTTGCTCAATGATCATTTTTGGCAAACGTTAACGAATTAAACTTGGGCCTACAGTTTAAAGTGTATTACAAGCCAGCACAAACATTCACGCTCAATGTGGGATTTGAACCCACAAATTGTTGAAATAAAAGTCAAAGTGCTAATCATTGGGCTGCCAACTAGGCTTTATTCATCAGCAGAGAAGATGGGAAGCTGTACCGTAAAAGAAACTATATATATACACGCATTAAAATTTTTCTGTTGTGTTTTGTGATATTAAACTTTCTTTCATTTCTATTCTGGTTTGTAGGTGTGTACCTTAAAAAATTACCACACTGAAAGCATAAATTTCAGTAGACAGTTTAGATAATGTTTCATTTGCTATTAATTTTAGGCATAAATCTTTATCACTGGTTATTTACAAAATACAAGATTTTATACACATGAATGGCAGTTTAACAATGATAACTATAATATAGTGCAGATATTAAATAAAAATATTTAAATTTCTAAATATTTTAAATAATGATCCTATTTACAGAGAGTATAAAACTATAAAGTATGCATGTAATTTAAATTAATTTATCCATTTAACTCACCCTTCTGATTCAGAACCAGATCCAGAATCTGATGAACCAGAATCTGATCCAGAACCACTGTCAGAACCAGAATCACTTTTTGCAGACTTGCCAGAATTTGACTTTTCATCATCAGATTTAGATACAGAACCAGAAGCAGATTTTCCTGATTGAGAACCAGAGCCAGAACTAGAATCTGAGTCAGAGTCACTACCAGAATTTTCATTCCCAGAATCATGAGTTTGATTCAAAACAGGAGAGTTTTTATCATTGTTGAAATTCGATGATAATTCTCTGCTTGACGATAATTCAGCAGATTCCTCGTCCTAAAAAATATATTTTTATAAATATGAAATTCAATATTTCACTTTTTAAAATATGGAATTCATATTTTACTCATAACAAAGTTTCTTTGCATATTAAAAATGTGTATTAAAGTTATACTTTACTTGAAATACATTACATAGAACCCATATAAAACAAATATTATAGCATTTTCTTAATATTACAAGCCTATATTATTAAATAAATATAAAATTGTAGTTAATACACCTACGGTTAATTATATAATTAATCATACTTATTCAAATAATACTGTTTAAACAAATATTGTTACATCAAATATAAATATTACATCCTTATTTCCAAATTTCAAGATTACTTTAGCATAAAAAATCAAAACTTTTATACATTTTATTTACATTTCTAATAAATAAAAAGACTTAATTGATTAGGTTTTGTGCAAAATTAAAAAATAGGCAAGCTAAGACAAAATTTAAATTTTCCATAAGTAACTTTTTCATAACTCAAGAAATATTAAAATATTAACAAAAAATATTTATAATAGAATTCAAATCTGAATATAAAAACAAGGATCAATATCAATGAAAAATTAGTTACAAAATTTAAAAAACTATTGCTTTTAAAAAGGCAAAAAGGTTTCGGTGGGATAAAAACAAGACTTTTTCACTTACTTATATAAATAATAATTTATATTATAATAATACCATTTACATAAATAATGAATCATGATATTTTAAATTTTCATTATTTATATATTACATGTATATAAATAATGAACATTTATGATATTTTATGTAAAAAATAGTAATTCTTTAAAAAGCAAATAATTATATTTTAATAATAATTGTGTGATAAAATAAAATGATTCCGTTTTTATTTTACCCGATTTACCAAAATTAGAATATATACATTTAAATTTGTGTCATTTTAAATACTATTGTGTTGGCCACTCCTAAATTTCATTATATACTGATGCATTAAAACGTATTTTTGTATTTTGGATAGACATATTTTCAGAGAGAGAGAGGTTATAACTCATTTCTAACACCCCAGCATGGCAGAAATCAAATACATAAATGGTTGAGTCAATGACAAAGTACAAATTGACTGACTGCATATCTATACATGAAGATGAATTCAACTAATCTGTTTGATGTACAACACAATGAAGCACTATATCTTGGCTCAATTACCTGGACTTCATTATAATGAAAATATAATCAATTTTAAAGTGTTCAATCTGAATGCTAATATTTTTTCTCACAAAATTTTAATGTCACTATGAAGAATGGTGCAATATTCCTCGAAGCACGATTCAATATTTATAAAATTAGATTCAAAGGCAAATTAAGCTGTAAATTAGGTGGCAAAGAAAATCCTTCCCTTATTGGTAAAGATATCCTTACAAATCAATATTATCTTTATTTTGATATAAGCACTCATTTATAAACACATTGTATCCTACAAAATGCTGCAATTTAAAACAAACAAAAAAGAATATAAGAAAATCTAAGAGTTTGAGAACTTAGTAGGGTTGTAAAGGTTGCAAATATTTTAATATGTAATCTTGAATTGGCATCCTCAAGAAGCTATGTGAAATGTATTCTTGTAGCACAACAAATTCATGTAGTATACCAAATTTAATTTTGCAACTTTGCATCTTGAATGTTATACTAATCTTTAAATATTAAATACATGTAGCATTAGACATTTCAAATCAGGCATTTCATCATGCAGACTACATCTGTGTACAAAAGGCACTTGTTTTTATGAACACTCGTATATTAAAAGCTTGTGGCTACTCCCGACCCGACATTACATGCAATGATTTTAACTTCCATTCACAAAATAAAATTTTGAATTTTTTTTTTTACAAACTTTTATTTTAGAAAAAAGTTTATATATAAAGATTTTTTCATATAACACTTCAGAACTTAATTTGTTCCCGAACAATGAAATGAAACATACAAACATTTCAGGCATTGTGGAAACAAGTATTTGATGAGAAAGAATTATGGTTTTCAAATTAGCTTCGAGCAGTAAGAATACAGAAAGGGAAAAAACTGTATGCAAAAAAGTAGAAAGAGGGAAAATTCTAAAAGTTTGAAATATGTTATTCTGTAGTTGATTTGAATTCTTTATGAAGTTTCCTTTGTCAAGAGAGATATTAAATTTTTTTATATATAATAAATATAAATAAAATAATAAAAAATAAAAATTTGTCAGAATTGAAGAAGAAATGAATATGTTGATCAATTGAAGTAAAAAGAAAATTCTAAATGTAGATTAGACAAAAATTGCCAAAAAGATTGGAATTTCAAAATATAACTTCTAGATAACTTTAAACAATTGTAAAAAATTTTTGAAAAATTAAACAATAACAAAAATGTTCTCTTAAAAATAATGTAGAGAAGCGAAACATCCTAAACAGAAAATTTTTGCTTACTTGGCTGTGAAAAATAAGAGGAATGAACAGTCCTATTGATGGTAATATTAAAATTATATATATAGCTATCCAACTGTTTTGCTATGAAGATGAACATAAATTTCAGCCTCAGATGGTTGGCTTTAAAAATTTAAAAATAAACACTTAACTTTAAAATTGTATGTTGAAAGTGGAACTGCAAATAAAGTTTCAGAACTTGAATGGAAAAGAGTACCGAAACCACTATTTTTCTATTACAACCCAAAAAATGTTTTCAACATGGAGAATTTTTTTAAATACTGTTACTACAAAGAACACTTAGCTTTAAATGTAATAGGGGTAAAAAAGCAAAACAAATAATTACTGTGTCGTTTGCAGCCAATATAAATGGAACAGAAAATCTGCTCTGCTTTTCATTGTAAAATATTTAATACCTAAATTTTTCAAAAATGCTCAAAAACTACCAGAAGCATATTATGAATATTGGAAAGGAGATTTAGATTGACATTTTTAGCAGTAAATTGTAATATTTTTCTATTTCTGAATAACTGCACTGTTCACATTGAAGTCTCAGATCTTGAATCAATTCATATGGAGTTCCTCCAGTCTAATGTAACTCCTTAGTCCAAGGATAGAAGCATAATCAGTAACTTTAAGAGTAAATATCATAGAGGGTACTTCTGTAAAGAGTGATTATGGGATTGAAGATGGAGCAACTTTATGAAATTGATCTTTTAGGAACAATGCACTTGTCAAACAAAAACTAGAATGATGTGGAAGGAAGTACAATATCATGAGCATTTCAACAGGCAGAATTTAAAAAAAAAAAAAAGAAAAAGAATGAAAAAACATTAGAATTGAAGAATTTTCACAAGTTGAACAAACATAAGGAATTCATGCATAAACTTCAACACAAAACCTCTTTGCTGCCTGAAATTTCTCATGAGTATTTTTTATGTAGGATCACAATGTGTGAATGAAATATTGAATGATGAAATTGAGAAAATTATGAATGAGAATAAAAAATAGCTTTTAAGTGTAGAAAAAGAAAATGTTGTGCAATAGATAGTAGAACTAAAGTATTTTTTGAAAAAGTAGCAAAATGTTTTTATACTGTGAAAAAAAATGAAAAAATTATTTATAAAAATGTGGTTTTTAATCATAAGATAATTACTTTCATTTTTAATCAAATATTTTTAAGTATGAATCTTGTTTTGCATGTGTTTTTTTATAAAGCATTTTAAATAATTTTTCGAATAAAAAAAGTTTGGTAAAAATGTTTTAATTACAGCGAAGATTTTTTAATTTCATAAATTGTGTTCTATCTACAAATTTCTAAAACAAATATCCACTGTATTTACTTATCTTAAAGTGCATACATTCCTAAATTTTTTAATTTCTTGGTTAATAATACATATTATTCAAACATTGATTTTTTGAAAGTTGACATTTTTTTTATCTGAGTATTAGTCAACATTTAAGTGTACTTTTATATATATGGCACTTAGATTTAAAAAATAATAACTTAATAAATAAAATAAAGTGAAATTTTCTTTTTAAAGTTCTTGAACAATTCTTTAAAAATCACAGTACTTCCTCATTAATCATTTGATAAATTTTATTTTTTAACAGCGTGTGAGAAATAAATTTAATGGTAAGTTAGATCTTTTAAATAAAATAATACTTTATCAAATATTTTACACTCTATTTTCTTTTCAGATGCAATAATATTTAAGAACAATGTTTATATAAGTCAAAGATTCACATTCTAGAATCAATAGTAGTGAAAGGAATAATTCATAAATGCAAATATTTTTATGCCTTATACTTATGAGACTGTAAAGGGATCTTAGGAGGTTTTAAAAATGTGTCAAGATTAAAGAATTTGATTTTTAACATACTTCACAATCATATAAATCATAAGCTTTTATAAAATTTAAGATACTTTTTTTGAATTATGTAAAACATAATTGAAAAAATAAAGTATTCCTCATAAATCAGTAAAGAACCCTGCAATATCTAAATGACTGAATTTTGGGGTGCATAAAGGTCTACTTCAATATATGTAAAATAGCACTAAAAATTTCAAAATATTTGAGGAATGTAATACTTCAACATTTGGATAAATAAAATACATGATATTTTTATAAATTAATGTGAAACCAGTTTATTCAAGTTCAGTCATTACTAGTGACGACAGAACTCCTGAAAAACACTTTTTGGCAAATAGGTCTTTTTTTTTTTATTTGGCCTAAGAAGATTTTTTAAATATACAAAGTATTTAATTTACAAAACTCTAGTGAGACTTGTCTAAACATATGCTTCTCAAGTCTGGACTGTGACTAAGTTGAAGGAAAATACTGTTGCAGAATTTGAAAGGAAGATTAATAAGAGTATTCTTGGTGGTATAGAGAACAATAATTAAAAAGGAGATAATTCAGAATTATATAGAACACATAAACAATTTGATATTGTAAAATATATAAAATTAAATAGAATCAGCTATTTAATTTTATATAGCTGATTCTATTAATTTTATAAATTGCTCATATGCTTCAAATACATGATGATAACACTATAAAAAAGGTTCTGCACTTTAGAACTACTAGAACTAGAAGTGAAAATTGCTGACTCTGTGGAATCAGATTTTCTCAAAATTAATGAGAACTGGAAATCAGATTTTTCAGAGATCATGGAATAATCCTAAAAGGAAGACATTGGCTTACACTGAACTGCCTAGACAATGATGATGATGAATGTGAATTTTTTTGGTGCCATAAATATCTTTTTTAGAAGTTTGTATTATACATTGATAAATATTTCAATTATTTTGAAAGTCTATCATGGCCAGCAAAGATTGTTTGAAAACCAAAGATTTTAACTTTTACTTCCATATACCGTTAAAAAAATGATTTCATCAAAAAATTAACAGTATGAGTAATTATGGTTAAGAATGTAACTTGTGAAGAAAATTTTCTAACATGATCAATATTAATATGCTAAGACAGTTTTAAAATTAGATTTAAGTTAAGACAATTTTGTCTTTAGAATTTTTTTTTTAATCTCATATAACAAATTTAATATAAAGAAAATATTTTGTCTAAAAAATATCACCTGAATTCATAATAATATAATAAATTAATTGTATCTGAAATACTTTCAGCAAGGGCATAGGAACAGTAAAAAGGCTACTAGCAGAAAATGAAACTAATATTTCCTTACATATACAAAAACATTTTCTAGTATTATGTCATTCAGCCAAATGAATAATCTCTTAAAAATAAAGAGTAAGTTTCTTAGAGATTTCACTTGAATTTCAATTTATTTGACATTTTACAACTAATAATTTGCCTTTAAATTATAATCTATATTTACATAAAAGACATGAAGATTTTTTACAAATTATATCTTCTTTAAAATAATTATTTCATTATTTTTTGTTTTAAAGCACTTGTTTTCATTTTTTATTGAATTCGAATATATAAAAATGAACAATATGAAATAAATCAAACATTTTCAACATCATTCATTCAACATTCAACAAAATCAAACATTTTACCTTTTCATGGAAATAATTATTTCTTGTACTTTTCCATTTGTAAATGAAATACTAACAATGCATATGTGTGTTAGTTCAGTAAGAATATTAATTTAAAATAGATTCTGAACTAACAGAAATATTCATACCTGACGCAGGTTTGTATTTTTGCTGAATGGTCATTTTTATCTTGCAAACTAATTAGACGAGAATATACGATTAAAGAGAACTCTAAACCATTACTGATGATACCCAAGCCTGAAGTGAGGTATGAGAGTTATGTGTTGCTGAACAGAAGGCTAAAATGCTAACCATTTAGCTTGGCATACCTAACACAGGAATAATAATGGATGTGATAAAACCAAATTTTCTTCAGAAAAAATAATGAAAGATGGTCATTTTTCAATAGTATGACTAATTCTATAACTCAATTTTAAAATAGATAGCATAAATCATTTAATTGATTTTATGATGATCATAAATTATTTATATAATAAAAGAAATTATGTTCAGCATGAAAGTCAAAATGTATTTAATGTTTTCAATGTTAAAAAATCAATTTATTAGAAATTTAATTTTTTTTCTAAATACCACTAGTTTTAAAATAAAACATAAAAAAGACACTATTCCCTGTAAAATATTTATGACTTTAATAATCATTTAGATATTTTTGAGCACTAAATATAATGAACTGAAGAAATTTTATATCCAGAAAGAAATATATTTATATTTTACTATAAATTCATTACTTTACATTCATTTCATTTCTAGACCGAATGCACCAAAAATATTTTTAAATTTTCAGGTTTTTCTAAAAATATTCTTTTAGTATTTTATATTGTATGTGACATTTTAACATCAATAAATATTTACTATCAATAGACAGTATTTTTTGATGTAGGACATCACTAAAGAAAGTACAAAATAATAAAAATTGAGATGTTTAGCACTCCTATTTAATTTTCATACATCAGAATTAGCCTTTTTAACCTATAGTTTGTTAGACTCAAATCTCTGTATAGTAAACTAGCTGTTAATAATTATTTAATAATCATCTGAAAAATTTTGTTCCAAGACAAGTTTCTCCAATATTATGGTAAAGTTAAATGGATGTCTTCATATTTAACACTTAAACTTTTAACGAGAATGTCAGCTTATTTTAATAAGTCAATAACTTCAAATGTGAGCTCATTCATCCCAAAGAAATTAATCCAACAATTTTCAAAAGGAACTACTTTTCTAACCTTTTAACCACAGCTTCTCTGGGAAGTGTCATTGCATAGTCCCCTTCATTTAAAGTAATCATTTTCAAAGGGGTCCATTGGACCCTTAGGTGTCTGGTATCATTCAGGCACTCAGTGAAAAATTAAAATTTATTTCAGGGTCTTTGAATCTCAGGAAGGTTTAATATAAAATAAAAACAAAATTGTAGTGATAATATAGAGACTAATAGTAATACAGTACATTACTTAAGTACTTAGTGTTTTTTTAATACCTTTTGTAAATAGACACTGCCAAAAAGAACACAGTAATGACACCAAAGGCACAAATTTGTCAACAATATAAACATTGTACCTCTAATCAATAATTTGGTTGTTATACTGATATATGAAGTTTATAAGCAAATTTCCCCGGTCATAAGATTTTGCATTGTTATGTAGCTATATTTTTGTCATGTAAGTACATTTAAATAAAATTTAATCTCTTTTGAAAAAATTATACAGCACATTTTCAATGCATTTATTCCTTTAACATTAATTAAAGGATTATTTTTTTTATTAAAAACTTAAAAAGAGGATGTAAGTTTTTTAATGTTTTATGAAATCAATTATTGAGAATTATATTTTATTTTAAGATTACATGAACTTTCATCCATATATTAAACAATTTAAAAAGGTCTTACTGCAGCATTCCATTAAGAAAATATTAAATGAAACATATAACTTAGGGAATATTTAATAAAAATTCATAGTTTGTGACAAATAAAATAAGGGTTTATCATTTTTTAAACAGTTAAATAGAAACATTTGAAAACCCCATTACTACAAAAACATCTAAGTGAGATAACATTAAACTGTGTACTTCTTATAACAATTCTTTATAAATTATGAAGTCTGGAAAGTCACTCACTATTGATGAAGAACTTATTTTAACAGACGTATGTGATATAATATACACCATGATGATCAAACCAGCTTTTGACTTCATAAAAACTTCATTGAGTACAAAATATTGACAAAATGATTCTGTGCTAAGGAAATTCCTTATACGAGTACTTAAAAACATAATTTTCTACATAGCTTGATTAGTCCACTTTAGCAAGAACTGAAGTTACTTTTAGCTTATGTAATATTTGTAGAATAAAAATTTTGTGAACTGTTATTTGCTAAATGTTTGGAAACTGATATAAAAGGCAAGATGTTATTTACTGAATTATATTTTTAAAAGTAAAAATTATACCCTGTACTAACATTTCTGCTGCTATTGACTGTGTTCGGGCAATGATAAGATAGTGAAGATTACTTGCATACTCAAAACAAGCTGGACCAAATTAATTTTTATTACATAGTGTCTCTAATCAATATCATTCAGTCACAAATTATCTTGATGAATGTTTGTATGGATCACCAGATTCTATCATTACAGTTAATAAAAAAGACATGCTTTCAATGAGAAACTATAATTAGTTTGGAATTACTTAACACAGAAATTTGCTGGTATCTAAATGTGCATGTTTAAATCAATTTTATGCAATTTTCGATTCAGTGTTTGAATTCCTGGAAAGCAAAGACAGTGACTTACAACAAAATTTAATTAACATATTCACTGTCACAGATGCCAAGGAGCATCAACATGGCACTACCTTATATGACGGTGTCACTCTGGGATGACGATCAAGGATAAGTTGTTTTATTTATAATGCAGCTATGAAGATTGAATAAAGAGGTTTTTGAGTCATATAATTAAAGCATTTTTATATTTTTATGTGTGGTCTTAAAATTTTGTATTTCACTTAATGTGCATTTTTTAAAAAAGACAAACAGTATATTCAGCTTTTGAGGAATCATAAATTTTACTGGCAGTGATGTGTTAACAAATGGCAAAGCCTTTTACTGATTTTATTAGCCGAACTTAACAAATTTGAACTACAATGTGAAAAATGAAATATAATCAAAACTAAAATCATAATATCTAAGTTCTTTGAAAATTTTTTTTGTTGAGCTTTGTTCCAAATCATTAAAAATTGCATGAGTTGAAGATATGATTGCTTATTATCAACATTTAACATCTCTCAATGCAAACCTGAACCAAAAGATTTGAAGCCATTCTCCACCTCAATACTCCAGACTGGGCATTGAATCCTTTAGTAGGTGGACAAACTCACACCTCAAAGAGATGAAATCCATACTAATACAAAGTATTTTATAGAAATATCCAAAAATATGGAATATAAACCAATGTTTGAACAAAAATACGAATTCTGGCTACCCAATTTCATATCCCACATTATGGGTTATTGTACATAAGTTGTTAACAGCTTTTCAGTCATACAACTTGGTTGAACAGATTCAGTGCCATTATAAATCCCATCACAAAAAAAAATCAAATTAGAGTTGGTGGGAATTTCCATAATATTGACACAGGAACCATTGAAAATATAAGAAATTATTATTTCAATAAATAATTCAAGATGTTTTTTCCCCATTCTGTAATTTTTTATTACATTGCATACGTGTAGCTTTTTTACTTGAGGGGCAAGTTTTTAGATATAAAAAGAGATCCATAGGTCAAAGTTTGAGAAACACTGATTAAAATACTACAGTTACATTTTCCAAGATTAAAATTTATTTGATATTTCCCAAATAGCTCAAGGAAAAATGTATTTCAATAATATTGTTTTTAAAATCTTATAGTTGATTTTTGAGTACATGATTGAAATTAAACAAAATTAAAATTATCGATTTTTTTACTTAGTTCCATCACTTAATACAAAACATTGCTCATGTCTCTAATATTTTTGCAAAATTATTTTTTAAAATAGCACAAATTAAAAGTTTTAATAATCACAACCCCTAAATGCTTGCCATGCACCTAAATAGTGTGCATTATGTGAACAATATATTGGATAAGTAACGATATGAATACTTATATTTCATAATAAAAAAATTTTTAAGCAAATGGTTTTTTATAATTAAATTATCTAAGTATAGAAACAACTTAAAGTTTTGAAGTTTGTATAAGTGTTACTTAATAGGAACTTCAAAACTCTGGTTTTTTATTCCCCCGATTCCTTTTTTTAAATCCAGACATTTTTTTAAAAATAAGAAATCTTTAATAGCACAGTGTACACATATTAAGACAGGTATGGCCAATCTGCAGCTTACGAGCCGCATGCAGCTCTTTGAAGGATTATTTGTGACTCTTCATAAGTGTACCAGAGTTCCCTTGGCCTTCTTGTGTTATATTTTAAAAATTTATGATTTCATATGTTTCAAAATGTCTTTCAAGTTACTGACAACAAAAATGAAAAGATTAAGTGCAATATTGTAAAAAATTTCATTGCCATCTAAGTAAAGAATGATACGACTAATCGAAAACTGTGCAAACTAACATATACAGGGGCGTAATTGATAGACTTCAGATTGATTTTGAATTTGTAAACTTTCATTGTAATGGACAGTTTGCATTATGCTCTGGAAAAACAATTTGTATCTCTTGTTACAAGCATAAATTGTAATCTATAATTATCGGCAAGTTAACTATAATTTATTTCATAGCATGTAACACATGTTGTTACTGCTTTAATAAGCACAAAACTTGTATTTTCAAGATTTCATTATTTATTTTAACAGTTATTTTAAAAGTATGCAGAGATCTGAAATAAAAGAAGATACAAGTAAGAAAATAGAAGTTTTAATAATAAGTGGGAGGAGAATTTCTTTTATTGACAATAATGATAAAGCGTGTGTCAAAAATTGTAAAGTTAGCAGTTTATGTCGACATAATGAAACTAACATTCCTCAGCATCCACCAAATTCCAAATTAAGAGCAAATAAACTTGCTTCTATAAAATTAAATAAACAGTCAATTTTGATGACCCTTAGATGTCAAGCTAATAATGTGACTGAAGGGAGTTTTATTGCCTGGAATATTGCTCGAGCAAAACGCTCGTATGGAGAGGGAGAGCTAATTAAAAAAAGATGGTGGACTTGGAAGATGTACTTAAAGTTTTAGATCCAATTGTAAATTACATTCGTACCAATGCAAAAAATTGACAATTCAAAAACTTTCCTTAAAGAACAGAAAAATGACATTGAGTTCTTTTGCATTGTTAGATGGTTATCTAGCTAGAACATATTAAATCAATTTAAAGATTTGTTTGATTCAATAACTGCATTTCTAAAAGAAAAGGAAATAATCTATTCAGAATAAGACCTTCTTCTTCTTCTTAGAGTTGGGTTTGTATGTCATTGAGCACCTCTGCTTTTATCAGCATTTTGTACTGTTAACTCCAAACCCAATGTTTCTTAGTTCCAGTTGCTCGGGTCACCCACTTTATTAATAAAGTCTGATAACCCTTTAATGGAGTCTATGTGTAACTCTCTAGTATGGATGATGCCTAAAGCGGTTAATCTAGGGAGGGCAAGAGCCTCGCATTCATAAATGATATGCTTGGCCGTTTCCTCTTGCATATGACATTTCCTGCAGATAGGGTCTTGCTGAAACAGTCCCATTTTATGGAGATGTTTTCTGAAATAGTAGTGCCCAGTTATGAAGCCTACGATTAAACGTATCTTCTGCCTAGAGCATCTTAGAATTTCATAGGAAATCTCGCTGATGATCTACAGATCATACTTTTAGCGTGGGTTTGACCAGGAGATCTGAGCCAAGCTTCATACATCTTCCGTTTTTCCCATCTAAGAACATTGGTTTTTGCGGTCTTCAAATTGATCCCACAAAAAGGTTCTGGACCAATGGGAACAAAAGACGATCCTTGTTTAGCAAGCTCATCAGCCCTTTCATTACCTTCGATACCTTTGTGCCCTGGCACCCATACAAGGATCACCCTGTTTCTAGTTGCCAGTTCTGTAAGAAGGTTTCTACACTCCAGAATCATTTTAGATTTGATTTCAAAGGAATAAAGCGCTTTTAAAGCGGCTTGACTGTCACTGAAAATGAGAATCCGCTTACCGTAGTAGCCCTTCTTCATATTCAGTCGCAGACAGTGGATAATGGCCAAAACTTCTGCCTGGAAGACAGAAGCGTATCGCCCAAGGCTTACAGACAAGCTGATTCTTGGTGACATGCCACAAACTCCCAGTCCTGAGAGGCTGTTCTTCAGTGATCCACCTGTGTACCAGATTAGATCTCCTGTTTTAGTTTCAAACATGTTGTTATCCCATTTGTCTCTAGTTGGAAAACTATTTCAAATGTCCTATCAAACATGTATGTTTTTTCCATGATGTCAGATGGCATCATGAAAGTAGGATCTTGAATTTTCCTGGTGATGCCCTTGTGCCCTTTGGCAACAGGCTGGTCATACCAGTGGTTTTGCAGCTTCATTCTGTATGCATTCATTCTTGCAACGCTGCAGATGAAGATGTCCAAGGGAGTCAGATCCAACACAACCTCCAATGCTCTGGTTGGAGGGGTGGAAATTGCTCCTGTGATGCAGAGACAGGCTAGTCTTTGTAGACCCCCCAGTCTGTCAATCACAGTCTTCTGTTAAACCTTACGCCACCAGATCACACAGGCATATGTGAAAATGGGCCTTACAAAAGCTGTGTACATCCATAACATCAGTTTTGGATGTAAACCCCAGTTTTTACCAAGCATTCGCCTGCAAATCATAATGCTTTTCTTTGCTTGGTTGATCCTATCATCAATGTGCTTATTCCAGGTGAGTTTCTGGTCTAAATAGATGCCCAGATACTTCACCTCTGAAGCCACATTGATTTCAACATCAAAAAGTCTTGGTATGAAAAAATCTTTCCGTTTCTTTTTGCGTATAAAAGGTAGGTTTTCTGAGGATTAACCATCAGGTCCTTATCCATGCACCATTGACCTACATAACTTAGAGCATCCTGCATGAGATGACCCCCTGGTTCCAGAATAAGACCATGACGAGTGATTAAATGTCTTAATCGATATCATGGAACATTTGCAAACACTAAATTTATAATTGCAGGGGTAATAAATAGCATAATATCTGACCTCTCAGTTGTATATTTAGCTTCCAAATGAAATTAGTTTTTTTCAAAAGGAAATTAAGAATAAAACATTGTCCTTTTCCATGAATTAAAAAGAATTGTTCTAATATTAAAAGAAAGAATTGGAATTTATAAGAAAGCTAGAAAAATATTGATGGAATTCTAAAATATATTAAGACTTGAAATATTTTAAATCTCTTGATTCTTTTTCTGGATCCACTTGAAATTAACATAATTCAATGTGAGTTTTCTATTTCCAATATATAATCATGACCCAAAAATCAAGAAAATTGGAATTAATAGAGATGCAAGAAGATCAGGCTCTACAATTAAAATATAAGTCAACATTGATTAATGAATATTGGAAATTTGTACCAGAATCAAAGTATCCTGCATTAAAAAAGGCTGCTTATCAAATTATTTCAATATTTTGAGCATAGTATTTGTGAATAATTTATCCCACTTTAAAATTCATGAAATCTAATCAGATCAATATTAACTTATCAGCACCTCAAAGAATCATTGAGAAGTGCTGTTACCAGTTCACCAGATTTTAAAGAATTATTAAGGGAAGTAAAATAAATGTGTTTAATTTTTAATACTTAAATTCAATACACATATTTTGAATTTTTATTTATGTTTTCAATATATATAACTTATATACTCAATAATAAATATTTTTGGCATACCTTTATATATAGTTAATTGTACCGCGCGAACAATTTCAAATTTTGAGAAACTGCTCGGACTACCAAGGAGCTTGGCCACTCCTGTATTAAGACAAATAAGTGTTATAAAATGCCTATTGAAATTTTAGACTTATTATTGAGAAAGTTATCTTTTTTAAGACAATTTGTAGCTTGTAAAACAAGTATCGCATAAAATTAGTTTTTCCACAATACATATTTTAAGTGTAATGTATTATTTTTATAATTGCAATATTTTAACTGCCAAATTAAATTGTAGATTCACTATGAAAATTAAATCAATTTGTGCTTTTCCCCTATAGTAAACTATTTTGAACTTTGAACCACTTTTTTAATTACATGGTGTAAGATCATAGGCTAATAAAGTTCAACATCTCCACATTTATAATTTCACTGATTAATCATAGTAACTATTTGAAGGTTATGGAACAAATTGGCAAATATCAGTGAGCACTAGACGATAGATTTATATTTACTTGATCTTACCTGAACATAAAAAGTTAGTTCTATATTAATCTGTTCCAACTCGCATAAAATCTCTATCAAGAAATAAACCAATACTATTTTTTGAAAACAGAAAACATTATAAACACAAGTTTGTTGCTTTTTTAGAACTTTTAAATTTCTTAAAACAAAAATATCTTCACTTTGTTTTAGGAATTCTAATATTTTGCTATTTTTACACTACAAATGACCTACTTCAGAACAAAATGAGATTAACCCCTTGCCAGTGTCACACGAATTAAGTTTGGGCAATTACTGCATGCAGTATTTGTAATGCCTGAACTCAGTTCAGGCAGAAGTAAAATTAACGTTTCTATTTTAAGAAGTCAGAGCCAAGTTCGTTTTTACTTAAGGATACTTAATTCCCTATTTTCCTAATAAATGACACAAGTGGTCCTAGTTTTTTACCAATATTAACTTTGGTTCTGAAGGTAGTCCATGACTACAACACTATGGGAGGTGTTGTTAAAGTCGATCAACATCTTAGACTTCCTGGTTGCTAGAAAAGGAGGTAAAAAATATTAATAGAAATTTTTTTCCACCTCCTACACCAGGCATTATATAAATAACTCCTTTATTTTGCATACTTCAGGAGGAGGTGCGAAAAATATGAACTTTAGAAAATAAATTGTTGAACAAAATAAACAAATATTCAACTACTAGGACCACTGCGTCCTAGTGTAAGCTTACTGCATCACACTGGTCAACACTTTCCAGAACACATCCCATGACTGGGGAAAAAATCTACTACAACCAGGCAGTGTTTTATATGCTGTCGTAAGACCGATGAACAAGGGAAGAGAAAAACGCATGAGACAAGAGGTTATTGTAAAAAGTGCACAACATATAGGCTTTTGAGCATTACCTTGTTTTAGGGTATACCATACTGTAAAAGGTTTGTAAAATTTATGTATTGAAAATTATATTGTGCTTTTATATTATACCAGTTATAGTTAGCTACAAGATTTCGTTTAATTTGCTCAATACGAATAACATGTATATGTAATCGATGTTTTATGTGTATGTAAAAACTATATAGTAGTTATTGTATTTAAAACTTTATTTTTGTAATAAAATAGCATTTTCTAACTTTAATAATAATATAAAGAATAAAATTTTCCATTTTTGGTCCATTTTTCTGAAATATATGTCACAGTTAAGGAGTTAAGCAGTTTAAAAAAAATGAGATAGAATATAACTTTACTTGAAATCATACTAATGTCATTGTAACCCTAAAAATTATAGCAAACAAAAGACCCATTCAAAAAAAACCTTATTGTTTAACAATATTGTTATTCTGATAACAGTTAGATTTGGGAATTGTTAATACAAGGAGGAATAAAAATTATATTTTTTAAACTTTACATAAAGCAACATTTTTTTTAACTGTTCGTAAAATGAAAATAAAATACTTATGTTTATTTTCTTTTTCCACTAATCGTGTTCTTTTGTTTTAAAATACATTAAAGTGCCACAAAAGCTAACCAACCTTGTGTGTGAAGTCCAAAATAGGATAAGCTGTGCTAAAATTCAAACAAAGGGTTATATTAAATGATTTAGTTGAGCCAAATTTTCTGAATAACTGCAGTTTACACAAGTAACTTTGTTTCATTTAAAAATTTTTTATTTAAAATTCTATTTGAGGAAATTAACTTCCTATCAAATTCAAAGGAACTGATATTTGAATTAGGTCTCAAAAGAAAAGTAACAACTATACATAAGACAATTTTAATCATTATATGGTAGCACACAGAATGATATAATACATTGAATAAAAATATTTCTAATAAATTTTAGCTGTCACTCTTTAGAAAAATTTTATGATTTACAATTCTGTAAGTTTAAGAACATATTTAATGAAAGATTGTCTGAAATCAATGTAAGAAACATTAAAATTCCTTGTGGTTATATTTGAACTTAATTATACAGTACTTATTTCAAATTTTTATTAGATAGCCAGTCATACTTGTAATCTAAAAATTTCCCTTTAACAAACAAAAACAGTTTTTATTTAAAATACTCAACTATGTAAAAAAAAAAAAACTAATTTAAACATGTAAATATAATTTTAAAATAAAAATCTTAGTTTCTTATCATTTCAGAAGAGCATTAACTTTCTAAATAATTAAAAAATAGATTAGTTAATTTTTATTTAATAAATGATCTAGTTTGGTATCAAATACATAGAATAAACAAAGTTTATTCTATGTATAAGATCACTCAAATCTTTCCCACAAAAAAATAAACCAATTGAGGTTTCCTGAAATAGTGTGAATCAAAATTTAAATCATTGAAACAATAGATAAGATGCCTACAATATATATTATTCTATATATTAAAATGAAATTTAACATTTATTGTCCAAAACGATTGTTAAAAATGCTGCACGTTTGTACAAATTGTATAATTTCAACTCCAAATTAGAACAGTAAGTAATACAATAATGCATTTAATTTTGTACTCTTTATTTATAATTTGATGGTTGTAGGAGCTTTTGTATGACAAGTATATATACTAATTAGTGTTACCTTATTAAAAATGTATATCACAATATAGTATATTAAATTAAATCATTAAAAATTTTCTTATTTCCTATAGTTTATGACAGGATTTTCAAATATATTAATTAAAAATTAAGTTTGTGTATAAGTAAGAAATATTTTTTAGATTTACAGTACATGATAAAGATAATAAGTTATATAATTTAATTATGAACTTGAGAATCATGATAATAACAAAAACTTTGTTATATTAAGATCATATGTAACATTACACAAAATAATGCAAATGTAACATAAGACAAAAATAATGCTACCTTTATAATATATTAAAACTGCTAAACACAGAAACATATAATCAAATGAGTAATCAAAATGCAAGTTATAAAAACATATAAAAACTAATTCAATAAAAATGAACAAAAATAATTTTCAATATTACACATTTGAAGCAAAAATATTTCTAAACAAGAACAATACATTTTACATAATATCTTAATTTATGAGCTTCAGAGAACATTGTTTAGAAATAATGAATCTTTAGAAGTTGGTTGTAACTAAATATTAAGACTGAAACAACATAATTTAGCAAAAATGGGTACCCCTAAAAAATTTTGAAAATTGGGCTTAAGTTAATAAACACATATCATAGATCATAAATTTATGTAAATAATAGTGAAACATTTATTATATATGCTGATTGTTGTTGGTAAATAAAACTTAAGCTGTAGAAGCAGCTAAGTCCAGAAACAAATAAATATATTGTGCACACATATAATCAGTGTTAATAATGCTTATAATTATTGTTACTGATAAAATACAATTACGATGCTTAATTTTTTAATATATTATTAAAATTAAAGGTATTGAATTAACAATAATAAAATTTGATGCAGCTTTTGCTTAGATATTTAAATATTTAATAAAAACGCAAATATTTGATAAGCAACAAATTAACAAATAAAACCTCAAAATATATGCAAATCATTATAAAATTATTAAAAACAAATTTATTTTAGATAAAAATTCAAATTAATTACAACAATGTTTACATTTTTAAGCACAAAAGTAACTTATGATCTTACCTTATCCATAGTCCACAATTTAATCAATTTCCAATTTTCTAATTTATATATTATCAATTCTTCTTATAAATGTTTTTTTATCCAAAACTATAAATCATTAAACTCAATTTAGCATTCACCAATGCTAAAAACGACACCGCATTACCTAAACAATAATCATTTCAAGATGGCAGACTATGAGCTACGGCATCTATCATCAAATTGCAAGTAGTCAAAATGTATGACCGTGATTATTATCGATTTCGATGTAAAAAAAGGAATTACTGGTATTTTAATTAAAATAACATTCGTTGATAAATTCCAAAGCAATTATTTAGGATTACAACCATGTACACTATCTCTGATACGAAGCCACGTTACGACACAAGGACCACCATTTTTTCTGCTTCCTTCTCCCGGAGTTATGACGTAGGCACTCACAAGTCACGTGACATCTGCACAATTAAAGGTCGCTCGATTTTCGATAAATTTTATTATTTATTAAAATAACAAACATTTCAATTTAAAAATTCACATTTATTACAAAAAATTCTGATATTGAAAAAAATAATTTTTAAAAAAAGATATGAAAAAAAAATTATTTGAAAAAAATTTAATTATCAGTTACAGTTAAGAACTTCCAAAATGGCGATCTAGTAGAATTCGAAAATAAATAGAAAAATGATTAACCTTAAACCGCAGCTGTGACAGAACGTGTTACCAGGTATCTGTTACTTAATAAAAACATTAATGTAGAATCACATATTTACATCTGCATGTTTTATTTTACAAGAAATGTAACAAAATATTAGTTATTTTTATATTACTAAGCCTTTTCTTTATCGATGAGAAAATATTGCTAAATTTTATATCTTTAACATTATTCGCCACACACACAACAAATTTCCATTAAATTCTCAACTTCTAAATATTTAATATTCTTCAGTAATGTATAGATTACATATTTTTGCATTCATTAATCATATTTAAATACAGGGATAAATTTTAATAAGTAAAACCAAATCGTTCTTTTAAAAACTTCATCCATTTAGGCTAACTTTTGAAAAGTCATTAACAATATAGACAATTATTTCATGTTCTAATATTCATGAACTATACACAGTGAAGAACTATTCAAAACTAAAATTAGCAATGTGCCTCGAGTCATAGTTAAGAGATTGATTTATAAATACTTATAACTTCAAAAATATTAAGTTTAAACTATCAATATTTAAAAATTAAATATCTTAATAGATTAAAAAAGTATTTGCATTATTTGACAAATTGCCTGATTTTGCTAATGGTTCAAGTTGTATATTAATTTTTCCATTAAAAATGTTACTATTCACTTTTGAAACTGAAATACTTTTACAAATGCCTAAAATCTAGTAACTATTGAATTTGTGTGAGTGAAGAGTCCTAGAATCTTTCTTCGCTCACAAAATTAATTCGATAACAATCTTGAGCAAGTTTTGAATAGCTAAAATTGTTGTCTTAAGTTGAAAATTCAAATGGTTAACATAATATGGCTCCTATCAAAACTTTTAATGAGTACCTTGCTTTCGATAGAAATGCACACAATTATCTTTTTACAATTACTCTTTATACCTATTTAAACATTCTATAATTTCTTTCATATTAAAACATACCTATGTAAGTACAAAAGCTCTTTATATAACAAAACAGATAGAAAATCATTACACTAGGGTATTTGAAATCCTTAATCAAAAATGCAGATTAGACAGTAGTGTTTATTTATAATAGAAAATAACTAAGAAAATAGATCTTTCCTATAGACACACAAGTTTTATAAAACATTAAATTATTCTACATGAAGGAATATGAAAATTTTTTATATAATTGTTAGATATCCATAGCTTCATTGATATTATATAAATGAATTTTACAAATCACCCATTGAGAGAAATAGTGATTAAGGACAGGCTTATTGATGTACAGAAAATTTAATTTAACATGAGATTATATGCATACAATGGTGATAGTTAAAATATTAATTTATGTTAAACTATTAATTGCACTATTTTATTGCATTATAAAATTCTAAACTAATATTTTTACTGAAGTCATGTGTTTGCTCTTTAGTAGTATCAAATTAAGTCATTAATTTTTTCTAATAATTTCGAAAATAAAATGTGTAGAAAGGACCAACATTTCACTAACCTATCTTTTAATAACTTTTAGTTTCATTATTTCATAACACTTACCAGAAAACAAGAAATTCAATAAAAAAAGTTTGGAGAAACAAATTGCAAAATCTCTCATTTATACTAAATGACGACAGAACAATAAATTATATAAAGTTTTAAAAAATATATTACACCTATATTTCTTCAAAAATACTTTAACTACAAGTCTCATGCAATAAAGAGAACTTCAAATAATAAATGAAATTTACGAACATTTTACAATGAAAAATTCAAGCTTACCTCCACAAATGCAGAAAACTGTAAAATATCCATATTCACTTGCAGTAACTGCAAAACTGGTTTTCAACTCTTCATCAAACTTGAAAAACAAAAATTTGAAGAATGTTTCCTATTCTACAATTCACCTTACATCACAATGATCTTAATTTTGAGTAACTTGAATTACAATTAGCTATTTGACAGGTGATATTTTAGCAGTTTTTTGATAGCTCTATCTTTTCAAAGTGGAAATAATTTATTCTATTAGACCAGCCATGATTCAAAATTCACGATTCTTTCTTTTTTGACAATACCTAAACTTCACAGCTAAACTGTGACTGAAAGGCGTTTTTTAAAAACATTACTTCGTTCCAATAAATATACACATTCACAATATTATTTCACTATGATTGAGCTCCCCATTTTCTAATAAGTTCATTTACATTAAAAGAAATAAATATTTTGGGTGATTTCCATATTATTCATAATACAATATATCATAAAGATGAAATCATGCTAATTAAACAGAATTAATAAGAATAATAAATTTAATTGTAATTAATCTAGCTGACTACTGATAATAAAAATGGTATTTAGAGTGTAATTTCTGTCTGCTAATTTGACTTTGCTATAATTGTGATAAAAATGTATTACATAAGCATTGGATCGAAATAGTTAATATAATGATTGTAAAAATCTATAGTAGAAAATTTGCAAAACCAAAAAATTCATTGTAACAAACATTAAGAATGCTGAAATAATTATAATTAGAAAAAATAGTTATAAGTCTGATACAATTTCCAATCAATAACTCAAACATTTCATTATTTTCTTAAAACAGACATTAGATAATAAAACAGCTTTTTAATCTAATTTAGAAAGGAGAAAGTTTAGAAATTCCTCAGAATTAAAAATACAAACTTACACTAGCACAATAAGTACTAAGTAACAAATTCATACTTGTTATATCTTAAAGAATATTTCATCACTAGTTTTATTTATTTATTTTTTTAATAACTAACATTTACAAAACATCTAATTCCATACATTTCATATGCTAGCAGAAAAATACAGCAACACATAAGCATAAAACAAATGAAACATGAAAACTAATATTCACTTACCTTTATGTTTCATGATCGTCTTGAATTCTCTTCAAATAATAATTAATTGATACCTTTAATCTTAAATTAATGATAATCAAGTTTGCTGTACAGATAAAAACTATCCAAATTCAATCATGATCTCAAGTTCATTTACATGAAGCAATTGTAAATATTGTGTATTAATAAATATATCATGTAGTGAAAAAAATTAACAAAAATAAGAGTCTTTAAAAGAAAAAATATTTTTATTAAGTCACTTATATTTACAACAAAAATTTACAAAATAGCTAACAATCACTATGTCAAAACTGAAACCTAAACGCGTCTTTGTTTCCTTGCTCGAGGACCACCAAGCACATATGGAGTACTGTCAGTAATAGACACTATGTTTAATCCTCCCATTTCCAATCCTTTTATTGAGGCCTAGAATAAGAATTTTTTCAGGTTCTTGGCAATACTAATTTTTAAGCTCTTAAATTACATAAAACAAATACATGAAATAAATATATACATTTGGATTAAATAAACACCCTGCCTCATAATAGATAAGTACTTTTTATTATTTGGCTTAAAAAAGCTCAAATTACTGTGAGATTACCATTTGAACTCCATTTTGACACACGAATAGTGGTTACTAAGTAGATCTTGGAAATACTGTAACAAATTCCTTGATTAACTGTCATCCTAAGTTATGTACTTCGAAATAGTACTGACGTACATATAAACAGAAAAAAACAATTTGTTCATAATAAATATAGCCTGGAGAATACTACATGCCAAATGAATAAAACAGAGTAATAATTCATTCTTTAAAAAATGTCTTAAAGTGAACTATCAGGGTTAAGAACTATAATAGACTTGGGTTTGGTTTGTCGCTTGCACACAAGAGCTAATTAGACCGAAACCTACAGCTTAAAGTTGTTAGATACGAGAACTGAACAAACACAGCAATAACAATTTGGGTTCCAACGTAACATTAACTAGCTGGAAGAACCATGAGTTCATGCAAAATAAAATGATTACTGGGCAGATATTCTGTATAAGAAATATAATAGAAAAAGTCAAAAAAAGAATATCAATTATATCTATATTTGAAACAAGTTTGTAAATTAATAAGAGAAAAAGATACTATGGACTTTAATTTACAAGGAATATTAAACTCATCTAATCATTTCAGTAAAAATGATAATTATTGCAAAGGTGAAGTTACATAGAAAATAGTAAAATATACGAAATTATGACAGTGTGGTAGTGAGATATTGCATACTTCATTATTCTCTGACATTGATAATGGTCAACCTAAGGCTGCTGAAAGACAATTTGAAGTCAATTACATGAATTGCCTTCCAGGAAGATTTGACAATGGATATATTCATGCATCACAAAAGGGGGAAAAACTAAGAATATAATCATACACCCCTCTAAACAGGTGTACATACAGAATAAAGAAATGAAACAACTTTTGTTCAACAGTGAATGGGATTGAACCTAGGAGCTTTTTGCTCTGAAGAGTGCTATCTCACTAATAAGCCATAATCACTTTTTCTTAACATGTGGTGGACAGCCTAATGGTCTTAAGTCATTGTGAGGCATATTTTAAATATCCTGTGAACAAAAAGTTGAATTTACATGTAAAAATTTAAAGAACATAAAAATTATCATAAAGTGATTAATATGAGCAATATTCTCTTTTTGCAGATATTTTTTAAGCTAATTGCTAGTCGGGGTGGAATGAAAGAAATATAAGAAAAATTAATATTCGGCTATTAAACATGGAACATTTCATGAAGTAAATTGTATTCATGTCAAAGGAGGAAATTAGTGAAACATTTAAACACCTTCTCACAAATGCACATGCTGAAGACAGAAGTGCAGCATCCCTCTCCTATTATTTAACAACCCCTGGTTAAATAGCTGGAATCAAACCAGATAGACCCTGAGCTTATAAATGCTTAAAAATTAAGTTTTACTACTTCTCTCAGACAATTTAAAAACATAAAATTATACCAGACTTTTATGTAGAAAACATAAAAAGTTTCAGTAGAAATAATAGTTTTTTAACTTACATGCATTGTTATAGCACTCATTCAGTACAATAAACAAGTAGTCAAAATTTCAACTATTCATGAATAGATAAAATGTTACATGAAAAATAAATATTACTTTTAGCATTTATATATTTAATATGACATTTTATCATATATTTTATAGTAGTTATGGGAAAATTAGAATTCATTTATTACATTATGTTAATTAATATTTACAATGAGATTACTTGAAAAAAATAGGTGCACTACGATTTTTATAGTTTTAAAGAATGAAATTCCAGAAGTTTTCAGAAGTCAAAAAATTTCCAATAGGTATTGACATTCATGATAATATATACATATATATTTTTTCGCCAATTTTATTGTCTTAGCCAAGTATGCATATAATTATATACAGGGTGATTCAAAACAACGTGGACAAACTTACATGATAGATCAGTCATACAACAAGGATCAAAAATCACATATGAACAGCGGGTCGCAACTGCGATCCGGAGCCGCTACAGGGCATCTAAAAAAATACATAACACAAAGAAAAGAAACGAAATCTTTATTGTTAATGACTCACTCACATGCAACTAATGTCGAGCTTACAGGAAATGCTCAAAGTTTCTTCCAGATGCATCGAGACACGCCTGGCATCTACGTTGCATGGAACAGCGCACCTTCTCAAAAATACTAGGTGTATCTCGAACACATCCTGCTGCCTCAACAATCCTTCCTACCAAGTCCTCCGGCGTTGCAACAGGTGTTTCATAGACAAGGCCTTTTAAAAATCCCCATAAGAAAAATCCAAGGGAGACAGATCTGGTGATCGTGGTGGCCATGCGATCGGTCCACCGCGACCAATCCAGCCGCCAGGAAAAGTAGCCTGCAGATGTGCTCTGACGGCTGTGCTGAAATGTGCAGGAGCTCCGTCGTGTTGAAATCGAATGCGTCGACGAATAGGCATCGGAACATCATTCAGCATTTCTGGTAGAACCTCTTGCAAGAATGTTAGATAAATGGAGCCGGTAAGTCTTTCTGGGAGAATGTACGGACCGAGTAAACAGTCTCCTACAATGCCATCCCACACGTTAATGGAACATTTTCGTTGTGCGCCATGCGGACGTATGGCATGGGGGTTTTCATCCGCCCACGTATGGAGGTTGTGAAAGTTCATCACACCCTCTAATGAGAAGGCAGCCTCATCAGTGAAGAGAACACTTGCTGCGAAGTTTCGGTCTGCATCATTTTCGTGCAAAAACCACCGCGCAAAATCCATACGTTTGCTGTAGTCTCCCAGATCCAGTACCTGGACGCGTTGTAAATGATAAGGATGTAGTCCTTCGTCACGTGCAATGCGCCAGACGGTAGATTGGGGGATATGGGTCACTCGGGATACAACTCGTGTACTTGTTGAAGGATTACGCTCCAGTTCTTGGACAACCCTTTCTTCAGCATCAACCGTCCGAGTTGTTCGTTGGCGACCAGTATCCAGCTTGTGCACGTCGAACGAGCCGGTTTCACACAATCGTCGATGCAGAGTGGCAAAGAATGAGCGGCTAGGCAACTGTCTACCAGGATATTTTGCACCATACATTCGCAAGGCTTCTCGTCCATTACATTTGGCCATGCCGTAAATTAAGTGCATGTCAGCCATTTCGCGGTGTGTGTAAGTAGCCATAATACACCCAACGCATCCACGGCTCGAATGAAGACAATCTCCGTTTGCTCAAGTCGTGTTTGTTTAGTACGCCCTCTCGTGACTCTAGCGCGCTCTACAGGCGTTTGCGACCCACGGTTCATATGCGATTTTTGATCCTTGTTGTATGACTGATCTACCATGTAAGTTTGTCCACGTTGTTTTGAATCACCCTGTATATGCAACATTTTTTAATTACATTTGTAAATAGAAACAAATTGTAAAAATTAATGAAACAATTTTTTTACTTAGGTTAGAATTATATTTAATGAACACTCTAAAAACATTCAATGGATTTACAGTTACAACAGAAAATTTTTTATTCAAATAATAACAGTGCTTAAAAAATACAAAACTTTTACAATACTGAACTATACAGTATATAAAATAGGTAATTTTAGAGTTTTTAAACATTTTCATTACATTCCTATTAATTTACTTAATATATCAAGATGAGTATTACCTCTTAAGCTTGCAAAATTTACAAAATTTGAATGCTGCAACCTTTTTAAAAATTCAGCCATTTTAGTATAAACAAGCTAATTCAACATTCAGACTATCCATTAACAACTGAAATAATCCACTTGTTAATTAAACACTTCTCATTCACATTTTTAAAAAAAAAATTATCTCCAGGGAGCCTTCAAAAAATCTGACAAGTAATACTGTTTTAACAATATCATAATCTTACTCTTTCTCCTGGTAGTTCAATTGTATAGGCTGCAGATGATCCTTTAAACTTTCATTCAAGAAAAGCCTGTAATTACTAGCAGTCTTTTCTTTTAATAAGTTGAATTTCACTGTTTGCAATAGTCTGAAAACATTGCTTGAAAGAATTTATACTGCAACAATTGTAGCTGAATCTACTGTTTAAAATTTGGAAGAACTCTTAGAATTCCGATTTGTATGGCTCTTCCTTTCTTTTCTCCGAGAGTCCATTAATCATTGGAAAGAATTTTCACTAGGCATACAAATTAGTTTATTTCATTGATGAATAAAATTCATCCCAATTGACTGAAATTTTCACCAAGGAAGAAGTGGAAAACATTTTAACTCAGATTTTATTAAAATTAACATACTATAGAGGATAAAGAATTTATATATTTGATAAATATTCAGTGAATTTTATAAAATATAAAACAAAAAGAACCAAATTCAGCCACCTGATTACAACAAATCTTGGCTGGTGATTACTTCACTACATGTGCAATTCTAAATACTACATGTGATCCTGATTGATCTTAATCTTTATTTCAGCCAATAGTTATGCATACAATAACTATCAAATATCAATTAAGCCTTCAATTAGTAGTAACATTAAGAGCAAATACTCAATTCTGTTTTAGGAAAATTTCCTTGAAAATTTTAATCTATTAAAATGCATAAAAAAAACTCAAAACAACCATAGCATTTTTTAACAAAAAAATAAATGCATCAAGATTTATGTAAAAACTTCAGGAGATATTCATGATTTTCAAAGAGTCAAGACAAAACTTGAAGAGTTTCAATAGCTCTTAAACAGTTTATTTGAATTTCAGGAGTTGTATGAATCATGTGTGCTCATTACGAATGCAGAACCTTGAGTAAATAGTAATATTCAACAGTGATTAATAAAATTTAAATAAAATTATATTATCCCCCTGTTGTGAGAGCAAACTTGCATTATTTGAAGGTTGCACCCACAGCCTAGGAGACCTTGCTTCCTGAAGTTATTTAAAATATGTTTAAACTTCAAATCAACAGCTTAGGAGTCCCTTAAAAAACCATCATTAGATAACATTTTTCAGATCCAGTATTTTTAACTGACATACATATAAAATGCACTTCAAAGGGAAAAGAACAATTTCATATTTATTGTCAAAACAATTTTATACTTTTCACAGAACACCATATTAGATATCAAATATACACCACATTGAATATTTAAGTTTTATTTACATTTATTAAAATATTCATAAAATTATTTAGCAATGAAGAAGAGGGGAAATATGCATAGGTGACAATGCAAAATATAATGCAAGCAAACTTGAATTGCTTTGCATGGTGTACAAGAGACAACTCTGTTCTAAAATTTTAAATTATCACAAACTTTGTTAAACTTTTTTTGTTTAGAACTATTGGAGTTTTTAAGATCAGATGAATGATATCATATGGAATACAATTAATTTTTTTATACGATCTAAAAGAAAAATCTACTTTAAATTAAGAAATTTTGGTAATTTTGCAATACGATTAATCAAGATTTCATTTGAATTATTCAATTTTTGCAGGAATAGATAAAATCCTGTTAAATAAATTGAAAGGCTTTTAACAATCTGGGACAAGGTTTCTCAGTTTGCATAGATTCAAAAATGAAAAAATACCTGGCAGATCGTTTATAAGTATTCAACTAAGGATTAATGGAGATTTTGTTTGTCGCCATTTTTCAACAGCCATTTTTTACACACGAGGGCTAAATTAGACCAAGAGTTACGGTTTAAAGTGGATTCTGAACCACTATAAACATCCATGCCCAAGGTGGGATTCAAACCCACAAACTGTTGAACAGAAGGCAAGAGCGTTAACCATTCGGCTGCCAGCTCGTCGGATTAATGAAGAAAAATTATGCATTTATAAAAATAACAAAAAGGTATTTCAAATGCTTTATGTAGACAAAATAAAATGATAAAACATTCTATTATTATAAATCCAAAATATAAAATTTCCTTCAACACATTCACTACCAAAAAAATTTATTCATCCATCCTCAGAAGCCATCATTACAATGGTGTCCACAGCAACATAGCAATCTCCTTCCAATTCACTTAGCCTTCATTATCTGCAATGTCTCACTATCATAAAGATCTCTCTTCTCTAGTAATTCTAATATTTGGGCTTCAGTCTTTTATTTACTTGACTTTGCTTAGGCTGTGAAAGTCCTGTAATATTTATACTGTGTGCCATTTTTAAAAATGCACATAAAATATTGAAACAAGAAATTTAAAAACCATACTATAAATATTAAAATAATGCTTCATTAACATGCTTCAAGAACATCTTCATTCAACCTCCAAAGCTTCACGAGAAATAAAGCATAAACTTATCATAATTGATCATCTCAGTGTCTTCAGCACACAAGGTAACAGATGCTGATGCGATAGCACATGAATGACAGCAAACATGTTCATATGTAGAGCAAATTGTCACCTACTGCAGTTTAAGTTTATTCTTTCGCAGAACCTCTGATATTAGGTTAAGGATTGGCAGCATCACAATATACTATGAAGTTTTAAATGAGTTACTGGCACAGTACTTTTATACAGCATTAGTTTGATCAGTAGTATTTTCATAAATAATGACAAATTTGAACACGATCCACAGTTAAAAGAACCCAAACCACAACAAAACATCCATCATACCCAAAGAATGGAGCCTAAATGTTAGAACTAACAATTCAGCTGCAAATTCTTCCATATATTTATAAGCAACTTAAACTTAATTAGCTCTGATGCTAATTTTACTGATGACTGTTTTGATAAACATTTAATATTTAAAATGAGTATACAAAGGTATACTAAGTCATGAACATTGTAATTAAAGGTTGGATAATACATTAATTTTAACTCATTTGAGATAATAAAAATTCAGACTAACAGACCATTTAATTCTACTTATCAAATTCTATAGTAAAAAATGATATTCACTAATATGTATCACAACTTAATGTAAATTTATAAAGATTACTTAAAGAGATACATAAAAAATAATCAAAGCTACAAATATATCAGTTCAGAATATAAATAGGAACTATCTTGTTTAATGGAGTTTTTTTTGCTGATCACTGACTTTCACTGATCAAAAAATTATTACATGTTAACCTGATCTAACTATAAAGAACAAATACCTTAAATTTATTCTAAAGTATTTATATTTTAATTTATATCATTCAAGAATTACTAATATTTAACTAATCTGAGTAAAACAAATACAAAGAAAATCAGACTTCCAAAGATATTCTAAAATTAAAAAAAGTACCCACTTACCATTCTTCCTGGTCCAAGGCCTTTAATCACAACTCTCACTTGATCATATCCTTTCTTTAAACATCTCTGAGAAAAAAAAAACAATTATGCATGAAAAAGATTAATATACAATATTAAAAAATATCTCTAGAATAAAGTACTTACTGAACTAAATGTAATTGCAGTAGCCTGAGCTGCAATATTTGTTCCTTTTTTAGTATTTTTAAATCCTTCTACACCCTGGAATTTAAATTTAATAAAATAAATGAAAAGAAATCAGTTCTGAATACAAGAGTATACAAATCTTGAAAATTAATAACATTTTGTATTTAGTTATGTAACTTATTAGCACAAATCACATCCAAATTAAATATCAACTGAGAATTCATTACATAAAAATGTCAAGCAAACAATAATGACAAGTGTAATTTTTTTTGTGCATTTCATATCTAAGGTTTGCAAACAATCAGTATAACACGATACAGTAAGAAATCCAAAAAATATATACATTTGGCAAAGTTGATTAGTTTTTTTAAAATCTGACTTCAGTATGTAAAAGAAAAATTTGTGGTCAAATTTTACATTTTCATACATTTATAATTATCTTGTAAATATAAAGCTGAGTAGGGAGGGGGAGACACCCTTGAAAACATAACAAGATATTTTAACAGACATGTTTAAGTCTATCACTCATTCATTTTTTCCACTTAAGAATTTAAAAGACAGGGACCTACAGTTTAATGGAAATTACAAACATTCAAACCCAAAGTGAGACTTGAACTAACAATATACTGAACCAAGTTCAACAGCATAACCATTCAGCTGCAGTTCAACTGTCAAGGATGTGAGATACTTTCAAATAATCGTAGATTTCAATGTAAAGCATTAACAATTAATTCACTTTATATGACAGAGTCACATGTTAAGTATACTCAGATTTTTTTTTTTTTTTTTGATACAGCTATACTCCATTAAATTTATATCTTAGCTTATATATAGTTCAATGCTAATATTATTTCCCCATGGGTCTTTACCATTTGTTTGCCATTTTGTATCCTGTGTTGCCCATAATAATCATTTTAATGAAGATTTTATAAAACATTAATCTGATAAAGTAAAATAGTAACTAAATGTGACCTATATAACTATTTTGGAAAAATTTGGCAATTGTCGATGATAGTACATAGCCTGCTCCATTATTTTCAATCAGTTCACATAAAACAATTCTGATGACAAATTTTTATTGCTAAATAAAGATTAATTCATTTTTTACTTTAGAGAGCTATTCACACCTGTTCGAAAAAATAAAATTTAGTTTATTCAAATATTGAAGGAAAAATATAAATACTGAAAGGCTTATTATTAAATGTGACATTGTAAAAATTAAAAATTATTTCCTACTAAATTGGATAAAATTAAGTTAGAATCAGTCTTTAAAACTACATTTGTATCATTTATTTAAATAGACATACATATGAATATTCCTGTAATACCTTAATTTAAAATATATCTCAACCACTATGCATTTTTAAGAATTTATGAATCAGCCTAAAAGATTTATATTAGGGTCATTAGGCTAATCAAAGAAATGTACAAGTTCTACTTAAGACAAGTATACCCAATTTTTCTAACATTTTGATGTACTAGAACTCAAAGGTTAATTAACAAGAATAAAAGAAATTGAATAAAGAATTTTTGTGATAAAATGTGATTTATAAAACTGAAATTTCTCAAATTAAAATTGCTATAGAACAAAGCTAAACTACCAAAGTAACTTAGCTGGTAGATAAAAGTTAAAGAAAAACACATAATTTGAAAATGTAAAATCTTAGCCACAATTAACTTAAAAAATTACATTAAAGCTAATAACACACACACATTCACTAATGACATTTTAAAAAATTGCCCAATTGGAGAATTTCAAATTAAGATAATGAGTGTTTTAAACAGTTTAACAAATTACTATAAATTAGTTTTCTTTTTTAAAAATATAATTTAGTTTTCTTTACTACACTATATTGATATAGTTTTTTCACAATTATTTAACACTGGCCTGTTTTCTTATTGTATAATTTAATATTTATGATATAGTGTACTACCCTAATTCCCTTTTGAGAATAACCAGTTTCTTTAGATATAACAGAATACTTGAGCAACATTCATAAAAACTAATATGCTTGGTTACTCACATCACTTTTAAATCTAATATAGAAACTATTGTTTTGCAGTAAGTTTTTAATCAAGTCTGCTGCTGTTTCCAAATAAGCTGCTCAGAGATATATTCTTCATTTTATCCATGAATATGTTTTTTCTACCAATCTACAACATTTGATAAACAGATGTATCAACAAAAAGCCAACCTCATAATACTTGCAAAATATATGATAATTTTTTCAATGAATAAAATATTATCCAAAAATTAAAAATATAACTTTGATTTTAAAAATTAAATTATTACTTACACAAGTCCTTTGATATCTCATGAAACCTGAAAATATATTCAATTATAATAAATATAGGAGGAAAAAAAATTACCATTTTAACACATTCATCCACAGAGATTTAATTTTTTAGGTAAAGCGAGGCCACACAATAAATCCACATATCAAGAATCATTTCATGACTTTCATAAGTGCCTTCTCTTGTAGGAAGCCTAAAAAATATAAATCTACTTAGTATGAATGTGTTAAAATGTTAATTGTAAATAAATTTCAAATTTTTAAAATTTTAAAGAAAAAATCTTATGAAGAAATTTTTCATAAGAAAGTATAAGTTATTTATTTATAAAAGAATTTATTTTTAAGTGCTAAATACAAATATATATAAATGAAATGAAGATAATTAAAAACAGATTTGGTGTTTCAAGCACTCAATAACAATGAAACACAAAGCAAAATATATTTAATTTCAAATAAAACAGCTAGTCTAGCAAATAAACACTCAAATTCAATACAAAATTACCCTAAAACAAGGTAATACAGTACATGAGCCAACAATACCTATTCCTTCGGATTAATTTTAATTAATATTTGTACTGATAGCAATTAATTTAAATTGAACTCTAAAGTCAATACTGAATTATTAGTTTTGGGATTAGAAATAAAATTATATTCATGTTTTAAGCTAAATAAAATTAAATTTCTATTTTTCTCTATGCCATGGACCAAGCAACTGTAACAAATGTGAATGTTCTCTTCTCAACAATTTTTACACCTGATTTTATCAGGACATTAAATGGATTTCAAACCACAACAAATATTTCTATTGAGATAGGAATAGATAGAACTCAAACTTTGACTGATAAATGGAAGTTTGGTTGATAATGGATATAAATGAAATGCAGAAATAGTTTCATGTGGTAGATAGTATATTAGATATGAGTATACAGCATGGCAGGTTTAAAAACTTCATGGTTACAAGAACCTAGATTAGAAATGAATGATTTTGCTAATAGCTGATGTGGATAAATAAATATGAATTTTTATAATAAATGATTTAAATTTGCTTCGGCAAAATGTGACAGATTAATATTTTTAGTAAGGTAGCATAGAAAAATTAGTGTGCTAGAAAGTGAAATGAAAGGTGGTAAGCATTTCACCAGGTTTTGATTGTTTTGTTGCTCAATGATCATTTTATGTACTCAAAGGCATTTCCCTAAATTTTGCAAAAGTAGGAACTGTCAAAGTTCTATTATGAAGAAAATGATATATTAGAATTCCAAATATTTAATATCTTAAACAATTAGTGGCTTTTAAATTACTATACAGATTATGAACTTTAGAACATTAAAAAAGGATATTGTAAAAAATCTGCAGCATAAGTGGGCAATAACGTTAAATGAAACATTTCTAAAATTGTAAAGTCTCTTTTGGAAAGGTAATGAAATAATTTAACAAAATAAGGCACTCATTCACCCAAATAAAAAATTTTATAACTTACACCTTTATAACAAATGCCTTTGAAAAAAGTATTCCATATAAGGTCAAATAAAAAACAGCATAAATAATAGTTTACTCTTAATTAATCAAATAGGAAAACAAAATTTCAAAATCATAATACTTTGTTTAAAATGCTTAATTTCAAAATAATCTTATTACATGAATATAAAAAACATTAAAAACACAGGAAGAATGATATATATATAACAAATTTTATAATTTATATTATACAAGAAATATTTGCTAACTAATTATGTAATACCAACTTAAAAATAAAACTTAATTTCAAGATTACAAAAATTCAATATATTTAAAATCCAAAATCACTTAACTTAAACAGAATTATATCTATTATCACTTTATTTTTAAAAGTAAGTTAAAAAATTAACTGCAATCTACTTAACTCTGAATAAAACAACTTTCACAAATATCAAAATTTGTCTTTTGCTGCAATACATTGATTTTGCCTAACCAGAAATTTTTCATAAAGCAAATATAATTAATCCTAACATATGTAACATGGTATATTTAGCAAGAGTGGCAATGTTTTGAGACACATTTGAGAGAGCAATAAAAATTGCAAAATGAGCTTCATCCCATAAGTCAGCAAATGCACCAAAATAAATTTGTTTAGGATTTCATTGACATATTACTAAGTGTGAGATTCGTTTGCTGTTTAAGTAACCCTTAAACTCATGTGTTTTATTATTTTTAAGTTTAGTGTGTGGAGAAATATTGTTTATTTTTCCCCCATTTTAAAAAAAATTAGATTTTTATAATTTTGTAAAATTGATTAACTTGAAATTTATAGCTTTCTAAGTTATTTTCATTTCGAATTGATATTTTCAAGCTTTTTAATTTGGAACATGAGGGAAGTTGGTTACATAACTACTTTTATATATAATTTTATATAAAAAAGGAAACTTTTTCTGAAATTTTGTGTAGATATACGAGATGTTTCTTCTTGAATTGTATTACTTGATTAAACATTAAAACTAGAATGTGTTATTTTATGATGAGCACCAGTGTTTGATTAAATAGAAGCTACAGTTTTTATGAAAATTATGTTATTTATTCAGATATATAGTACAGTTCTAAATATCTACTTGAATTTGTTATATACTGTGCCTTTTTAAAGTGTTTGATTAATTAAATGTAATGTATTTGACTTTATTTTACATTTAATTTTATTAATAAAATACATGTACATTTAATTTGATTAATTAAATGTAAGTATGATATCCCCCTAAGTGATTTCTCGCTAAATCTAGCGCCCTTTGTTTTGATAGTAGTGTTGACAATTTTAGTTTGTTTTTATTATAGTGTTGCCAAATTCAGTTTTTGCTACTTTCCAGATTTTGTTTTACACATATTTTACATCATTTTATGTCATATATGTCATATACTTCTTTTCAGAGGCATCAGCATTTTTAGTTTTCAATTTGTCTATCGCTATATAAGTTGTGTGCGACATTTTAAATCCTGTTTTTTCTTATTTTTATTTCACTTCGGATGTAGCGCAGAATATAAATATTGCCTTTTATATTCACATATTTTATTTTGCTTTGGATATAGAGCCATAATTTCAATACTGTCTTTTATATTCTTTTGTATTTCGTTGTGGATATAGCGCCAGAATTTCAATCCTGTCTTTTATATTTGTTTTGTATTTCGGGGTGATATATTGTCGGAATTTCAATCTTGTCTTTCACTTTCATTTTATATTCACTATAGATATTGTGCCAGATTTTATACTCTGACTTTTATATTCATTTTGTATTTTGCTGTGCATATGGAGCACCGGACAAAATATGAAAGTAAGAATTTTAATTATTTCTGCAGGCATAGAATTCCTAAAATTGTATGTTAAGCATTTAAATTTCCAATAAACAAAATTATAGAATTTTGGAATTATTCTTGATTTTCCTACTTTATGTAGTAATGATTTGTGACATTCATATCTTAAATCACTGAAATTCATTTTATTTATTTTTAACTAGATATTACTAAATATAATTATTTCTGTTTCTTTATTTCTTTTAATTTTAGTTCTGAAATAATTTTAAATAGAATCTTTAATCAATTCTTATAATGATTACTGTTTTCTTATATACTGTTAGGTTGAGCAATATGAAATTGTGGGGGGAAACCTCCACTTTACTTACATGGATGTTATTGTTTTCTTATGTAGCATAAGGCCTAGTAATTTGAAATGGGGAAAAATCTCAGTTTCTTATGCTGATTGGTAACCATTCTGTGTTGCTACTTTTTTCGTCGCTACTTGGCAATGAGAAAAGTAGCAGTGATCGCCAACGTCTGGAACCTAAACTTGGTTTAGGTTCTTGGTAGGGTCACCCATGGCGAGAAGGCTGTGCTATTACAGAAAAGTAACCCAATCTAAGGTGTTCCGTGCCGATGGATGAATGGCACCAGGGTTATGGTATTGCTAACAGGCCCCTCGAGGAACCTGGCAAAACCTCGTTGTATGTTTGCCTTCCACCTGTATAGGCATGTTATTCAGGTGGTGACATAATATCTCCCTCCCAGTTCCTTGGTCACTTATGGATGACAAAAATAAAAAATGATAAAAAGGATTGGATACATCTCCTGGTGTTATCCAATAAGCCGACGAAACGGTTCCCAAGGAACAGAATCCCGGCAAAAAGGAGAACACTGGCAATCTGGCTGTTGGAGGAAGTGGAGTTGCCGCAAGGCAGCACATAGGTACCAGTTGGAGAACCAGGAGTTCTCACAAAAACACAATCTAAGATGTTGCAATAAAGCAGGTGGAGACTGTTCAGAAGGTGGGTGGCACCAAAAGACTTAGGTCTGAGGTGTCAACCCCTTCTCCCATTAACACTGCCTCCAAAAAGCCCAGGGATGATCATCAACCTGGGACTTTTGCTCAGGCTGTTAAAAACCATTAAGCAGCTATTGTGAAGGATGGTTTCCCAACCATCAAACTTAACAAGGAGGATGTTTACTCCCTACAGCTGGAGATTCTGACCAGGACAGATGAGGTCCCCATAGAAAATCATCTGCCTAAGGTTCAAGGCTTAAGCTTAGTGTCTGGGGCACTAATTCTCCTATGTGATGACCTTGAAACTGTGGAATGGATTAAAAAATCCTTCTATGGTAACAAGATTCTGTTTGGTGGTGAGAGGCTCGGTGTTCTGGATCCAGTAATCTACCTAAACCGGTAAAGATGGCTTTAAGACAAGGGACACTCATACCAAAGATCGTGCCGTCTTTCTGAAACAGCTAAATAAACTCAACCAGGAGTTTAAGTCCTTAGAATGGCGTACTCTGCAGAAATCTATAGACACATTCTATTAGATGGATCTTCGAGGTTGATATGGAAGCCTTAGAAGCCATGAAAAAGGCAAAATATGGTGCCTATACTGGTTTGGATTGGGGAACCTTCAAAATTCTACGGAACCCAAACCAGAAGGATGTACAGAGCATTGAAGAGATGGAAGTTGTACAAGGTGCAACTTCCTCTCAAGTAAGTAAATCCTCTCCTACTTCTAGTAAGGAAAGCGAATTACCTAAACTTGAAGAATTAGATTTAGATTCTGGTTCTGATATAACCCTGCAACCCAGCTCTCCTCTATCTGAGAGTGAGATAGAAAAGGTTTTGCAGGAAACTCAAGTAAGTCCCCTACTTATGGAGACTTAAGAAGCAGTGCTTCATCTTAGCTTCTTTGGGTGCCACAATGGTAAGTATCAAAGTAGCACAGATCAACCAGATCATAGTCGATCAGCTTCAGCTATTCTTAGCAAGAAAATGACTAGAGCAGAGGTTGACATTATTTTAATTCAAGAGCCATAGACTTGCAATGGTTCTGTTTTGGGCCTACATGTTCAGGGTTTTAACATATTTTATGATAAATGTTGTTTGAGACCAAGAGCATGCATACCTGCCAACTTTCAGAAAAGTATTTCAGTAAAACTTTAGTTTTAATCCGTGTGACTAAAGAAAAAATTGTAACTCTACCATTTCTTTTCCCCATCTACAGTTTTTCAAGCTGGAGGCTTGCCCCCCCGATAGAAAAAGTGTTTGACGTGTGCATTTTCGAAGCCTCTGCGACCACACAGTCCGGGAAGTTATTTCTCTCTTCCCACAGATGGGTTGAATGGGGCGCTAATTTCCGCTTCTCATCATGGCTAACGAGAAAAGATCGCCATTATGCGCTAAGATAAGAAAAATTTTTTTTAAACTTTTCCCAGAAGAACCGAAACGCGTAAAATGATTAATGCTATCAGTAAAAGCGTAAAACTTGTGGATATTGCGTAAAATTTACGCACGATGCGTAAAAGTTGGCAGGTCTGAGCATGTATTGCTATTGGCAACAAATTAAATGCCTTCATTCTGGTCAATTATCTAAATGGGGATAATGTTGCTGTAAAAGTATCCTGTTTATTGCAAGGAATCAAAGACGAAATCATCTTTATGTCTTCGTATCTTCCTTTCAATGATAAAGGCACATTTAATGAGCAAATTGTCAATCTTTTAAATTATAATTTGAGTAAGAAATTCATCATAGGATGTGATACAAATGCTCACACTATGTGGGGAAGTAGTGATTATAACAGACATGGTGAGGATCTTTTAGAATACATTTTGTATTATAATCTATTTTTAATAGAGGTAATGAACCCACCTTTATTACTATAAATAGAAGAGAAGTCATTGACATCACTTTATGTCACAGTAAGTGTGCCTACTTTAATAAAGATTGGAAAGTGTCTGATGAAATAAGTTTATCTGACCGCCAATACATTAGCTTTTCTGTTTTAGGGGCAAACAGACTAGAGGTGGTAGGTAGAAACCCAAAAAAATACCAACTGAGGTTCCTACAAAAAAAAGATCTAGAAGATATTATCAAGGAAGGCGACTTCGGTAGCAAATTTGGAGTTGGCCGTTGATCACATGCAACATGCCATTCTCCAAACATACTATCAAAATTGTGATGTCAGCAATACTTGCTGGTCTGAAGAGTTAAGTAATTTGCAAAGACAATGTAGAAAGCTCTTTAATAGAGCCAAAAAGAATGGTGAGTGGCAGAAATATAAATTGGTACTTACCACATATAATAAAGCTATCAGGAATTCTAAAAAGAATTCTTGGCAAAATTACAGAACTGACATTAAAACTGTGTCTGCTACTGCAGGACTCGTTAAAATAATGTCTAAAGACAGGAACTGCTGTCTAAACACTCTTAAATTGCCAAATGGTAAGTTTTCAGAATCTGGGAGAGAGATACTAGCTGAACTGTTCAGAGTTCACTTTCCAGGTTCCAACAAAATAAATGGAACTCCTTATTTTACACTCTCTACATCAAATTGTGGTAGAAGTAAATAGGATGTTGCCAAAAGAATCATAACTTATGATCCAACAAAATGGGCAATGTCCTTTAAACCTTTTAAATCATTGGGAATGGATGGAATTGTACCGGCTCTGCTTATTGAGGGAGTCCGGTGCACATTGCTCTAATTCTCTAGATCTTTAAGGCAAGCCTTTGGGCATATACTTATTGCCTGGAGGCCTACAAAAGTAATTTTTATTCCTAAAATAAGGAAAGATAATTACTATGAAGCTAAATCTTTTAGACCTATCAGCTTAACTTTCTTCTAAAGGCAATTGAAAAACTGATAGACAAATATAATAGAGAAGTTTACTTAGTGGAAATACCACTTTCTGACTCTCAATATGCATATCAACCTGGTAAATACACTGATAGTGCAATCTACAACCTATCCTTCATTTTGGAGAAGAATTTTATGGCTAATTTGTTTGTTTGTCGCTCAACGGTCATTTTTTGCACACTAGGGCTAATTAGACCGGGACCTACGGTTTAAAGTGGATTCCAAACCACTACAAACATCCATGCCCAAGGTGGGATTGGAACCCACGAACTGTTGAACCGAAGGCAAGAGCGCTAACCATTCGGCTGCCAGCTCGGCGAATTTTAAGGCTAAGGAACTTGCTTTAGCTGTTTTCTTAGATATTGAAGGTGCCTTTGATAAGGTACCCATTGAAACTATTTTATAATCTCTAGCTAGAAAGGGAGTTAATGACACAATCTGTTCTTGGATAGAAAATTTGCTCAATAACAGATTTGTCAGTGCCTCATTTTCATTGGTTGTCCACAGGGAGGGGTTCTTTCACCCATCTTATGGTGCTGTGTTGTAGGCTCCCTTTTAGAGGTGTTAAAAAAAACAGGCATAACTACCATTGGATATGCAAATGATTTAGTTATAATAGTCAGGGGTACGTTTGGAGAAACAATCTTCAGCATCATGTCCAGCACCCTCAAACAAGTTGAGACTTGGTGTAAAAAAGAAGGCCTCTGTAAATCCTCAAAGACCACTATGGTAGCCTTCACAAAGAAAAAGAATCTTAATCTGAAAAAGATAACTTTTTTGGTCAAGAATTAACTTGCTCCAAAGAAATTAAATTCTTATGAGTATTTTTTGACATGAACTTAAGTTGGAACAAGAATTTCAACTTTTGTATTGAAAGAGCAAAAAAGCTTTCTGGTCATGTAGAAATGTATTTGGAAGAATTTAGGGCTTAAATCCCAAAGTTATTCATTGGATTTACACTTTGATTATTTGTCCCATTATCTATGGCTCAGTGGTCTGGTGGTCTAAAATCAAAAATGAAACTGCTAAAGCAGAATTAACAAAATTTCAAAGGATGCTTTGTGTAGCTATCTCTGCGTGTATTCGTACAACTCCCACATCTACACTGGAGCTTCTGCTTGGCATGCATCATCTTTATATACGTATTGAAGCAGAAGCAATAGGTGGCATAAAGAGGCTTAAAAATACAGGTCAGTGGAAGGACTAATCTAGATTTTTTTATCCTGGGGAAACTTCAATGCTGATGTAACTAGTCATCCTTTTATAAGTATGCCTACTGATTACACGATTGTTAAGTATGCTTTTGATAAGCCTTATACAATCCAATTTCCCTTGAGAGAAGACTGGAATAATGTTGCTATCAGTGAAAGCTGTATTTACTGATGGCTCAAAAATGAAATCTAATATTGGGGCTGGTATTTGTTGTCCAGCTGATGGCACAAAGTTATCATTCCCTTTGGGTAAATATACAACTGAATTTCAAGCAGAAGTCTTTGCAATTTTTATGTGCAGTAGATAATCATCTGCTCTGACAGTCAAGTTGCATTACTAGCTCTACAGAAGTTTACTGTAACTTCTGTTTTTGTCTGGGAATGTTATCTCACTCTATGTAAATTAGCTAATAATAACCCCATCACTTTAATGTGGGTGCCTGGGCACTCAGGTGTTCCTGGCAATGAATTAGCTGATGAGCTAGCAAGGACTGGATCAACAAGGGATTTTTTTGGTCCTGAACCAGTGCTAGGTATCTCAAAAGAATCGATCACTTCAGAAAACAACAGTTTATGGACTGGTACAATGCCAATGATCAAAGACAAGGTAGGCTATTAAATAGTACGTGCCCTAGCAAAAGGCAAAAAGAATTATTAAAGCTCAATAGAGGTGGTTTAAGGAAAGCAGTGGGACTACTTACAGGGCACTGCCACCTTAAAAGACATCTCACCATAATGGGAGCTTTAGATGATCCCACTTGTAGAGGTTGTCATTATATGGAAGAAACTTCAATACGCATCTTATGTTAATGTGAAACCTTTTCTGCACATAGATTTGAACTAGATCACTTGATTGAACCTTGGATATTGCAGGAAATTCCTGTAAAATGTCTGCTGAACTTTGCTTCAGCCACTGGTCTCTAAATAGGGCTTTCTGAGGGGTATAGTACAATAGACCTATGGTCGCAGTGCTAGGTTCTTTTGGAACCACACTAATTTAAATCTAATCTAATCTAGCTATGCAGTACTTGGCATGAAAATTGAAAATCATGCCAACTCTGTACAGCTCAGTTGTCTTTTACCGACATTTGTTTGGTAATATGTTAGTTCTTAAGTTAATATGATAAAATATTTGATATTTGAAATTGAAAGTAATGGGAGATTGCAATATTCAAAGCAAGACATGCAGCACGATCAAGATTTTGAAAACTGTGATTTTATTGCCACCTGTGAAAATCATGTCAACTCTGTACAGCTCAGTTGTCTTTTACCGACATTTGTTTGGTAATATGTTAATTTTTAAGTTAATGATAAAATATTTGATATTTGAAATTGAAAGTAATGGGAGATTGCAATATTCAAAGCAAGACATGCAGCACGATCAAGATTTTGAAAACTGTGATTTTATTGCCATCTGTTGATTTGAAGAGATTTAATGGGTTACTGCTTTAGACGTTTTACATTTGAAAATCCTGAAATTTCTCCATTAGCAACACTTTCTAAAATAATGCCAAATATGTTACATATACTAGGATTTTACCAAATTTTAAGTTGAACAATAAGACTTACCATCGGCTTTCAAATTATATTTTGTGTTATTTTTGGTAACAAGTATATAGACAATGGGTAGGTCAGCAAATCTAACACCATTAAAAAGTCTGTCATTTGTATTTTCATCAGGAAAATCACATTTCCTATAAGAATAAATATTACTATAAATAGTGACATAATATGGTTAAAGTTTGGAAGATCTTACTAAATAAACTATTTTATAATGTTACATTCAGGTAATTTTTTAAGAACTCAGAAATAAGAAAAATACGTAATTTGTATCGTAAATTATTTATATAAGCCTTAAATAATCTAATGTTTTACTCTAAAAGAGTACCTAAATACCCAATTTCAAACTGAACCCAAAATATTTTCATAAAATTTATATTAAACAAAGTCATATCAGTTCAGAAAATATTACATGGTATAGAAATGTTAGATTCAGATTACATATATAATAAACTTCTGTATATATATAAAGTTGTTTCTTAAGTTTTAAATGTCAGAAAAGGATTTTGAAATGTATTATGTAGGTTAGATTATGGAATTTAGAATTTTGATGTTCACACAAATCCAGGATACTTAAATGAAAACCCACCAATCATTGACACAAATATTGCTTAAATTGATACCAAATAGCTTCATATTCCTCAATTACAAAAAATTTTGACAGTTTATATAAACCAACAGATAGTCTATTATTTTAACATTTTTAATGAAAAAGATCCATAAAGAGTTTGATGGTTCTCTTTGCAATAACTATAAATTCGAATGCAGTAAAAACAGAGATATTGGAATCCACCATTCTTGTTTCCTTTTTAAATATGGTTCTTTACAGTAATTTTTAACAATGTAATATCACTGTTTACCAGAATGAAACTTGTAAATAAATACATATTTGAATAAAATTTCATATCTTTGAAAATTTTTTAAGATCCCTGAATCCATAAATGGTATAATACTGAATCACATTCTGTTGTATAAAACAGTGCTGATTTTTATAACTTTGTGTGTAAAGTAAAGAAATTAGAAATGAACTTTGTTTAGAGAAACACAAATTTATAAAAGCTAATTTGATGCCACTGTTTTACTAAAGTAGTATATCTGATATAGCATAATTTTAGCTCTGAAAAGTCTTTTTCAACAAAAATCCTTTGTTTTGCTATTCAAGTTTTGAAGGTAAGGTTACTATTAAGGGAAAATATTAAAAAAATTTCATGCCCAATATTTGTTTCTTTATATTTTTAATGGGATTAATTTGCTAATATTAATTTTTAACTTTTTAAAAAAGAAATTAAGAAATGAAATATTAAGATTTAATGAGTTTGTTAACAATTAAAACAATTTTAAAACTAAGTGATGAATTGAGACTAGATTAAAATTTTCAAATGCTATTATAATTCAATGAAATTTTATAACATCTTGACATTTAAAAATAATCTTAGTTTAAATATTAATTTTCAATTATCTCTTCATAAGTTAAACATGGCAAAAATTCTATTTTAGTTATTTTTTTAATAAAATTCATTACAAAATATTATAATAAATAAGTAAAAGAGATGAATAAAGGAAAAACAGAAAAATGTTAGTTAAAAGTAAAAACTTTCTTCATTAATGTGAGAATGTAACCATTCTCATTAATGAATTAAAACAAAATATAGTTTTGTTTTAATTGAAAACTAAAGTTCAGGATTGGTACAGATATATAATTTTGTACATGTAACATTTTTCAATTATATTTGTAACACAAATAAATTTTTTCAAAAATTAATGAAAGTATTTTTTATTTAAGTAAGTATTATATTTAATGATTACTGCAAAAGCCTTCAATGAATTTACAAACTAAACATAAATTTTATACTGAATTTAAGATTGTTTAAAATAATGGGTAATTTTAGAATTTTTTAAACATCTTCATAAGATTTCTATCCATTTATTAAGTATTTCAAGATGTGTATAATAATCATTCCAAATATACTTATTTAAAACAAATACAGTTGTTGGATAAAGTTTATAGGATGTGATTTATTCCCTTAATTATTTAATAAAAATAATTCTAAATTTCAGTTTATTTTCAAAAACTCTAAAACTACACAATTGCACATCTATATTCTAGACTTTTGTCTTTAATCATTCTATAGATTTTCATATTTTTTGGTTATTTATGCATACACAATATTGCTATTAGAAAAAGCTAAATTTCCATCCTTCTGCTTTTAATTTATTAATAATGAGAAATAACTTGCTTCTCTGAAGTACTACAGTGACTATGGTTTGGTTTTGCATTTAATGTTAATTTATCAGTTCTTTCACTTGTTCAGCAATTCCTATTGTAGATTTTTTCAGTTCATACATGTCATCTACCAAACACTTAATTTTTATTTTTAGTTAATCAATTTTTCCAAGTGCTTTTCACTTTTCTTCTGTTACATGCTGCATTTTTTCTGATTTATTTCATAAATATAATTTACACTTTTACTCGGCACTAGTAGCAAAACTCAATACATGTAAGCTAATTATTATATAGTTAACACCTATGCATATTATTGACACCTATGTTTAGGATCATCAATTATGCACTTAGGCGCATAATTGATTATTAAAATTTTCTACCATCTAATTTTTGTTTACAAAAACCTGCTTGACTACAAGAGAGTAACATAAAAGCAAATCAATTATTTTCCATAATAAGTGAATTATTTTCCATAATTTTGCCTCTATTTGAGAAAAAGTTAAAATAAAAAGTATCATTATAAGATCTTACAGTCAGTTGAAATGACTTAAACTATTCTAAATTATTTTTGTTTTTAATTCATGCAAATGCCAATCTTTGTATGGCTTTATCAGAGTCCATTGGTCATTACATTGAAAAGACACTTTCCACCATGCATATTAAATAAATTTTATTGACAAATTTATCACTTTATATTGAAACTATACAATTTTAATCATGAAAGAATAAAATATATATTTCAACTCAGAAATTTTATATTTAAATATTGACATTCAATGAATTTAATGCAATATAAAAGATAAATAGGAAAAGAATTAAAATCACCCCCTTCATATTGTATTACACACACACAAACCTAAATACTACATCTAGTCCTTAGAGAACTGATCATGAAACTATTGAGGCTAAACTAAATATTTTAGTCTAAAGTTATAAATACAATCTAATGTTGATAGTGCTACCATCTCGTGGTAACATTAAAAGCCAATATTCAATTTGGTTTTTAATTTTATTAAAAATATTAAAATTTTAAAACAAAAACTCAAAAAAAAGTATCAAGTCAAAATAACAGGAATTTCAAGGGATTTAAAATTTTCAAATTCAAGGTGTTGTACACACCCTGTGTTAACTTAAACTTTCCACTGTTAATTATTTTAACAAATCATAACCGTATTGGCTAAAATTATTAGCCAAAAATCAATATTTATTTTTACAAAAATAATAAAATACCTTTAGTTTTAGCTGCTGTATGCTTTACAATGACTAAAATAACTATCCGTTAAAGTTGCAATATAAAAATATGTTAATTTATACAATATGAAGTACATGTAAAATATTATAAAACATATTTCTTTCCAAGGAATATTAAAGCCCTTATTGATAGAGACAATATTTCACTATTAACTGCATAATATGCTAATTTAAAATAGAATGAACTTCAATTATATTGTTTAAATTTATATAACTCAGTCTTAAGAAAGACTTAATATTTACAGTAGGATTTCTAAAGATACAAATTTCATATAATTACTGTTTTTCTAGTAAAAGTTATGCATATATATAGGCAGATACTGATATACTCATAGGTTTTTAGTTGTATTTTCAAAATTAATGTTCTCATGAACAAATTAATAAAGTTCTAATTCCTTAAAATATCTCTTAAGTAGCGTTGAATTCTTTTAAGTTTTTTGAATAACCATAAAAATATTGCTCTTAAAAATTTATTACTTAAATACTTCAAATCTATATTTACCATACAATTTTACAAATTTCTAGGATTTTTATCAAGTAAACAGTAGCATAATAAATTTTAATTAATATTTCAGTATAATTAATAATTCAGACTAACAACTAAAAGATTTCAGGAATGTATTAAAAAATTCAAATATCTAATAGCACATAGCAGTTTCAAGACTTGTCTTTAATTGAACATTGAATTCTACCTCAGAAGCAAAATTCTTATAAATATTTAAACTAACGCACATAACTTAAAAAAAATAAAGTAGTTATGTAACTTGCTTAAATGTCCTATTTTACTTGTTTAAAACATTTTAAAGACTACTTACAAGTAAGCTTATTTCCATATATGAACAAGGTATAGGAAACACGCTCTTAATTTACAATTTTTTTGGAGAAGCGTCAAAAGACAAAATGATCAATGAAAGAAAATATAAGGTATAGAGATGAAAGCAAGTATATATCTATTTAGATGTTTCTGAACATACTAATTGAATTTATCACAAACATAGTATTTACACCCATCTAAAATATTGATTTGGGGTCAAAATTTAAATATTTAAGTTTAATAATTAAATACTTAAATACGTTAATCTTTAAAGAAAATTAACTGTCTTGTAAACATAAATTTATAAGTTTTTTTAAAATACATTTAATGAAATTGCTTACTATTATGAAATACAGCTTATCTCACTGTAAAAAACATAAGTTCCAGGAAATTAATAAGTACAAATTCTATTTTCACTCATGGATTCGTTTAGAAACTAAAAATTGACATTACTTATTTAAATATGCTGACGGATGAGACTTACAGCAATAGATACGACAGAAATGAAAGAAATAAAATATTAAAGCATTTATTAGATAAGAATTCGCAAAATGGCGCAGTCATCATTATTAAATAAATTTAAATAACTAGAAAACATAACATTAAAGCAACTATATTTCAGCCGTAAAACAGATATTAGCACTTTTGAATCATAGGAAAAAAGCCTAGACAATAATTAAATATCAAATTATGCTATTTTTGAAAATCTTTACCACGTAACAACAAAATGGCTACTGCGATCGAATAACAAGAATTGAAATGGCGTACTTCATCCAGGCAGGTTCAATGTCGAAAGATTTTTCTTGCGGCACTCTATCTTCTTTAATAACAATATTCATACGTTTATTTTTCCGAAACTCTCGACATAATGGTGAAAAATTAGAAATCGTCCTTTGAAAATTACAAAAATAACTACTTAAAGCTGAATTCAAAATTTTACCAAGAACCACCGCCATCACTACAGTAGAAACCAGAACAGGGAATAAAGTGACGACAAGCATAAGATGTTGTGATAGACTACATCTACATGATTCTAAATTTGATGGTTAGCAGTTAATAAAAAATTTCACAATAAAATAATAATCTGAATTTACTTTATGTATAACCCCATTAAAAATTCTAAATCCTTATATTCAGGCCCAATAAACGCTTAAAGAAACTCTAAACCATATTCCTAATGGGATTCTTTATATATTCAGCTGTAATTTTCTAATGACAAATCGTCATCCTCTATTTTGTGGAGACGCCAAAAAAAGAGAGCATTTATTTAACTTCTTGTTTGTATTATAAATAAATAAAGCCCTGATTTTTGCTTACATTCGATAATCATTACCTTGATTTCACATATTTTAAAATTACAAAGCATTTAACAATGTTAATAAATATGTATAGGAACACAAACGTTTTCAGTTCAAGAAAGAAAACCTATAAGTTCCGTAGTCCGCTTGTAAGATCGAAAAAAATGAGATAAAAGAAATTTAAAACAAAAAGAAATAAATATAATAAAATGAAAATATAATAATAATGTTTTTTTCTCAATCACCAATGTATAATAATAAAAAAACAAAGTTCATATTCTATGTGACACAATTTCCCCCGTTTGATATATACAATAAGATTTACTATATACAATAAGATATTAATCAGAATGAGGTATCCAACGGCAAAACTATGCAAAGAAGTTGACTTTATTTAAAACAGCTATGTGATGCTCGCAGAAATGATTTATAGTTTTATATTTTGAAGACCTTTTTCTTATTCCATGATATTTCCTATATTATGAAGCTTCGTTTTCATGCTATGTAGCATTACTACTATAAATAAAATTCTCGATGAACATATTTCTTGTCTTTTCATTAATTTTCTGGTCACACAATAGTGGCAAACTTTATACTCAATAGAAATATTTTCCACATCCAAATTCTAAAAAATAAAAAAATTACTTATTCTGTTAATTCATTATTTTCGTTGTTGTTGTTGTTACAAATCACATCCAGCATAGCGGAACTAAACCTGATCCATGTGAGCCCATGTACTCTCAAAAAATCAAAAAACGGAGGGGGTCTCCAAGGAGCTCCTCCATCGAGAATTGAGCATTATTTTCGTTAAATTTATTATGACTAACTGTTACAAAATTGATTTGTATAGTCGTTCATGGAGTAAAACAAAAATTAAAAATGTTTAATTAAAAGAATCAAGGAGCTGAAATAGAAATATTAATTGTAAAAGGAATAGATGTTACACTGTTTAAATTCTGGTAAGTTTTGTATTATGAATAATAATTGAATTATTTGTAATGGATGGAGTTTTCAATATAAACAAAAACAAACCTCAATTGACCGGATGCCATCTGAAATACTTCCGGTTTGGTCTCTACCCATTGAAAATCAATGCAATCGCAAAAATATTTATTTAAATATTTTCAGGTATTTATTTCCATTTTCGAAAATGTTTTTATTTAATCCATTAAAATCATAATTTTTAATAAGAGTGCAATCAGTGGTGATCCCATAAATTAAAAAAAATTTTTTAATTTTTACTTATATAACCCTGATGGATTACTATATTTCTCGGGGAGTGTAACAATGATTCTCAATTGTTGATGAATGATATATTGTAACCCACATTCTAACTCTTGCTATTATTTATCTCAATTGTTAATTATTTTCTTTTTTAACTAATTTTTAATTTTATACTTTTATTCCAAAATTTCAGGAAATATATTTTGATCGCGATTGCACTATAAATTATTTCAAACATTAAGCAAGGTATTATTTATGCTTTCATTTATAGTATTATTAACTTAAATAGAATTTTCTTGCTCATGCTAGAATATATGAATTGGTATCAATAATGAGTAGAACAAAATTGTTATGATGTGTTTATTTATTTGTTGTTGATTAATATTTTAAACAAATCTTGGTTTTTGTTACAATTTAAATTTAAGTCTTATTTCTAAGAATTTATTTAATATATAGCTAATTAAATTAAGGATTGTAAATCGGGTTCCATTGGAAATTTCAACATCTTTACTTGAGAAAATAAATTTGTTCCAGCTCGCATATTGAAACCAAATGCTACGCAACAACTACTACCTTTATTTGCTTTCTGCATTTCAAAAAAAATTTATAGGATAATTACTTTTAAATTAATATTTCTCAAAAACAAAGGAAACTACAGAAAACAAGCACAATGGTATACGAGGGTCACTATAAAATTTTTGAGATACAACTAGGTTTTTAAATTTATACTTACAAAATTTTAGGTGTGTTCAAAGTAGTCTCTTCCAGCATCAATGCACTTTTGTAAACGAATTTTCCACAGATATAATGCCTCAAGTCATTCATTTCTTCGAATAGATGAAAAAAATGCATTTATTGCCACATCAATATTTTCTTCTGAATGAAAACGGCATCCACGTAAGTTCATTTTAAATTAAAGAATAACCAAAAGTCGCACATAGCTAGATCAAGTGAATACGGCGGATGTTCGATCACTTTAATTTGTTTTTGTTTAAGAAATTCAACTGTTAATCCGGCTGTATGTGAAGATGCATTGTCATGGTGAAGCATTAGTCCCCTAACATTCAATTCATGTAGAATTTCTGGAAGACATTTAGTGGTATACCAGTTTGCTGTTACTGTCTTCTGTCCTTCCAACTTGATGGCTTTGACCAATCCCGTACTTCTGAAGAAAACGGCATACATCATTTTTTTCAGTGCGAGTTGTTTTTCCATCATTGTCGGGGTGGGATCATCTTCAAAGACCCATACTTTGCTTTCTTGACGTATTGGAACGTCAAAAAACGGTATGTACGTTTCATCACTTGTTACAATTTTAGAAATGATGCGGTGGCCACCATCATTCAGCATATTAAGAGTTTCTTTACTGATTCTGACACGCTACTCTTTTTGATGCTCAGTTAGATTATGGGGAACCCAACGGCAAGCTACTTTTTTCATATGTAATTCTTCATGTATGATTTTGTGTATGGCTGCGGATCCAATGTTAAGTTCCTTCTATATCATTTGATAGATACAGCGATTATCATCCATTAACATTTTTCGTATGGCAGACACATTATCCGAGATTACTGCCAACGGCGGCCTTCCTGTGTGTTCTTCATCCTGAAGAAAATTGAGACCGCTTCTAAATTCTCTATGCCATTTGAATACAGTAGCACGAGCTGGAGATTCATCACCAAACGCTAATTGCAACCATTGAATGCATTCTTCTTGATTTAATCCTGCTTTTAAATCGTAGAAAATCATAGCACAAAAATGTTCTCGCGTCAGCTCCATTTTCTCTTTTGTTTAAAATTTATTCCACACTCAATAAGTTGAAGTAAGTCAGTAAAAAATCGTATTCTGTGTTAAAATACTTTGTACTTTAAAATTAAACCGTTATTTTTATTTTGTAAATTCTCGTCTGCGCGTATCTCAAAAATTTTAGAGTAACCCTCGTAAGACAATAATGGAATAATAAGCAGGAAGTTTCGTGCTGGAGGTTTTCTAGATCTCCACGGTAGTAGCGCCCTCTATTCTACGCTTTATAGAAACTTCCATCCATACAAAATTGAAAAATATTCTAATAAACCATAATCAAATATTTAAAATTAAAAATATTTATATTATTGATCAAATGCTCATACATCGTAAAATTTGTAAGAAACTGATTTTGTTTTATTATATTTTATACGAAATAAACTTTTTTCAAGCAAATGTTTTATATTAATAGTGATTTAATAATTAGAAATTTAATGATGAATAAAAGTGTGTAGATTTTTTATTTAAACTGTTATAGAAAAAATATGTTGATGACAAGCATTATTTGATTTTATTTCTTAATTATCTAACTATTATAAGAAAATACAAAAATAGATTGTTAAGATATTATAATCAGATATTTTTCAAGTAATATTTATAAGTAAAAGTAAGCATGCATATCAAACATTATCACTGTAATTATGAAAATAGAAGATTCTACGAGCAAATGTTTATAGTATGTTTGAATTGCATCATTTACAATCCATATATAGATTACAAATCATTTCTATAATAAAAAATTGAAATTGCTCTATGTATGGAAACCTGCATAGATGAGAACTGTAAGTGTAAAGACTAAATTTAAATTTCACTTTTAGCATAAAGATACACAACAAAAATAAAAATCTGTATAAATTTGAAATAAATGGTAAATTTTGGATGTGTGAGAAATGCATAAAAGTAATTTTTTATATTCCTTTCCTTAAACTATTGTAAATAATTTCATTTTATATCAATAATTTCTTTGAATTGTTAAAAAATATTATTTGTAGTTTTACTTCTTCCACGTAAATGAAATTCTTCCACATAAATATTAAATTTATTATCTTTGGTATGTTTGTTATTCCATAGTCATTTTTTTTAAATACAAGAGCTACAAGAACACATCCATGACTTACTGTTTAAAGTAAAGCATTATACTTACAACCAGGTTTAGAAAGGCAGTCGTATCTACAAATTTTTGAACTGAAGACCATTTATTGACAGAATAGTTAAAAAAAATTAGCTCGACAAAATAAAATTCATTAGGTTTCTACTAAAAAAAATCTTACTAATTGAACATTTTGGCAGCTGAATGAGAAAAAATACACACAACTGCAAATTTAATCATTTTTTACAGTACATTATGTATATTTTTTCAATTAAAATAAGAATACTTAAAATTAAGATCAATTCAACTTGAACTTCTCAATGAAACTTTCCTCGAAAAAATTAATTGAACTTTTGTATAACTACATCTACAAGAAAATTATTCTTTAAAGATTAGCACAGAAAATGAATAATTTTTATTAATCTTCAAAATATCATAAGAAATATTAACTTAAAAATGTTTTGAGAGGTTAGGATTGCTGAAAATTTGAAATACCAATCAACCATCAATCGGATTAATTGGATGAAAAAAGTAAATGATATCTGAATTAATTTAATAAAACTTCCTGGAAAGAAGTTTCTTAACGTTGTGTTGCTGTTGTTACTAATGACACTTGGACAAGCCAAGCTCGCTATGCCTTGGCTATGCGAATTTAAGTCAGTAGGGTGCGTCTTTCGTTTAATCAGAGCATCACGAAGGTGAAAGTACGTCTTTGCTCTTTTTAAATCTTCCGATAGATGGCACCACCAGAGGATCCACTCCCTCAATTTTGGCGTTGATCTGAAGGGGGAGGAAATTTTCTCCAGACCATTGCACTCATGGTAACTGCTCAACGACCGACCACAGGACTTTCGATTCCACAGATTTAATGAGCACGTATATCGCATGTACTCAGTGGGTCTTTGTCGGCATTGAGAATCGAACCCCACCCTTCTAGACGTAGGCTAACCAATAGGCTACAACGGCCCTATTAGCGTTGTTAAAATATTTAGCAGCAGTGTCAGGATAGATTTTGTTAAGACCTACTTTCCAAAAAGTTAAAGTAATTTTCTTGAGGAAAATTATTTGACTTTTACAGGATACAGAAATTTAATGTCTTCTATTTAAAGTAAATTTTTTGTTATTCATTAATAAATTTGCTTCTTACAGGCTTTATTCCATCCCTAATGTTTATAGTTTTTTAGCTAAAGATAGTTATTGTATCTCTAAAAAATAATTACATGAGAAACTTTTAGTGATGATCAATTTTTTTAAAGAAAAATAGTAATTACTTTTTCACCTTAAATATTTTCGCAACAATTTTAAATCAGAGTTAGAGGAAAAGAGTAGTTATTATTAACAAGAGCTTGTTCTGGCCTGTAAACAAGTTTTGTTCATAATATTTTAAGGAAACTTCAGTGTGATAGTATACATATTAAGGGAAAAAGGATTTTTGGAATAAAAATTTTTTAAAACTTGACCACCAGACAGAACTGTAATGCCCCCCCCAAAAAAAAGTGAAAAATATCTTAGAATCGTTAAAAATTATTCAATTATAGAATGTTTTCGACGTATGTTCCACTAGCATCAATTATGCTTTCAAAACGCATTATAACATGAGGCAAATCTACTCGAGGCATTTTAAGTAAAATAGAATCTATAGTCCTGACTTTCAACAGAATTAAAGTCTTAATTCGTTTAAAACCCCGATATTTCAAGAATGATCACACCAGAAATCTCAAAGATTTAAATCAGATGAATGAGGAAGCCAGGAATTGTCCATTTTGCCTGAAAACAGTGTTCTGCAAATATTGCGTTGTTGTAAAAAAGAAATGACGTGCAATCGAAAAAGTTCACTGTACCTTGTTCTTGTAAGAAAACACATTTTTAGACCTGGAGGAATAAGAATTTCAAAGAAAAAATATCCGAGAATATAAAATCGGCTATAAATCCAACTATGCAGTCACGTAATAAGAACACAATGGTTGTTGGTGAAGTATATTATATTCTGCAATTTTAATTGCACATCAGCTTCATTTAAAAAAGTATATTTTATCTGATAACAGAACTTTCGAAGGATATGCCTCATCATCAGGCATTGACACCAGAAATTGGTGAACAAAATCAGATTAGTGTTCAATGATCTTGAAGTTGCAACATATCCATCATTTAAACCTTTTACGGATACTATTTTAAATTGTATCAAAACATTTTTCATCTTTTTGACCAAGAAATTCGCTTATTTACGTGACACAGCGAGTGAGTGAGTGACTTTTCCTGGCACAAAATTCAAAAGGACATACTGCGCCGAACGAATGTTTAAATCTCTATCAGTACATGACACAGATCGAGCACTTACTGAAGAAAGGGAAATGAAGATTTTTCGCTATTGAAGATGAAAAGAGAGCCACAGCACTGCTGTAGTTGAAAAAGATGGTGTCATTTTAAAAGATAGTCTCATTCGCAACCACATTTTATACCAAAGTATTTTAATGATATGAAATTTTAAAATATAATACATTTTCTTGTAATTCTCCTTTAAGCAACGATTATCAAATTCACATTGAAATATTATATTTGTACGTTTCTGATTAAGTGGCACTATTGAAGAAAAATGTGTGACCAGAGAAATAAGTGATTACCACCAGTGATGTCATAATTCTAACTTTCGAAGAAAGCGATGTATTACCAGCCCTTGTCAGAAAATTTTGTTATGAATCATTTGTTTTCTAAATACACAGTCCACTCTCTGTTTCAACTCCACAGAAGTCTAAAAAAGCCAAACATATTGTCAATCATGTCCGGAGAAAAGATAATCATGGATGTTAAAGACATAATTCGACAAGGTTTGAGAGCTGAAAAGAAACTTACGATATTAGAATAATACGTTGTTACCATAAAAACTAAAACTGGAAACACCTTCTTATCATGAACTCATAAGCAAATTGGATTTTTTAAGAAAAATCACCACCAATTTAGATAAAATTAGGAATGCATATTATCCAATAGATAAACGAAAAAACTTTGGCTGACGTAGATGCAATCTTGTTGGAACTTGAAAAAGGATTAATTATATTGAAATAAGTCTGCTTTCTTTACTTAAAATTGCATTGAATTCTAATAATACTGATTTAATCATTAAAGATGGTAATTTTAAATACATATTTCTGCAGCAAATTTCATTTTAAAAATGTATTATGGAAGTTATGAACAATTTAATGGATTAAAAATTGACTTTGAAGACCTAATTAATTGGTGTCCATATTTATAAGACTCTCAAATTTATTTTTATTTATATTCATGTTTTTCAGGTAATTTAAAATGAATTTAAACTTTTTATAATAGCCATGAATCACTTATGAAAACATTGACTGATCTGTGTAAAAATAAGAAAAATTCTAGTTACTATATATAAACAAGTTTATAAATTTTCCAAATACAACGTATGAACTCGCAAAGATTGTATCATAGGTTGTACATCGTAAGTTACATTTCATTATATGTATATATTGTATTAGACATTTAATTTTCTACATAAATTGTTGTTGCCTTGTGCCAGCTGGACTGGCAGTAGGATGTACGCTGCTCCACTTTTCCAACTTAACAGTAATTTGGTGTGGAGTCCGACGTCCTTAGTACACACATGCCATAGGTACCCATTTATTAGGTAGGCAACCATTCACAACCCATTCATACAAGAAAAGGCCAAAGACAGGAGAGAGAGAGAGAGAAAGAAAGTACAACCATTCCTGAATCGGGATTCGAACCCAAGACCTCCTTATCTGCAGTCAATCAAACTGACCACTAAACAGGGTGGGCGGCGCTACATAAATTGACTACTCCAATTAATTATCATATTTTAATTTTTATACCCATTATTATTGTAATTTACGCGATAAAATGAAAAGCTCCAAAATACATTACCTTTTTATATTATGTTTACAAATTAACCTCCAAAAATGATATTAAATTTAATTTATGAAATGAAAAGTGTGTTTTAACATTAACTGAAAATATTGTGCTGAACACTTGAAATGAAATTATATCATTTTTCCTCCTTATTAATATTCCAAAATAATTTACACTGAAATCTCTTGAAATCTTTGAATCTTTCATTGAGTATTCTAATGCAACATCGAAACTAACGGAAATTTTGAAGTTGAATACACAGAAATAAACTAAAAGAGAATTGCAAATAAACTTATCTAAAATTTCATATAAACTAATATAGAATATTGTATTTATTGATTCAGAATATCAGCAGAAAAAAATGGATGGATTTCTTGATTGAGAAGAAGGAAACATTTATTTACACAAATTAATGAAGTATTAAATAATAAATTTTAAGAATGAAATCCTTACAATTTATTATTTTGCCCTTTTTTATAAGCATTAATAATCATGCAAAAAATTATTGTATATATTTAATATACCGATTTTGTAAATTGCAACAATTATATAATAATTTGTTGGGATCACATGAAAAAATTAAATTATATTAAACTGTGTAGTTGTGTTAAATTGTGTTATCAGTTGTAAAATGTGATATTTTTTAAGTTGTAAAAATAAAAAAATGATATAACACATTTAATAATATTATAAGAATATTATTAAGCATCGTTGTATTTTTATTATAACAACTAAACGAAACTGTAATAAATTAACGTTTCAAAAATTAATATTTCAATAAATTATCATCATAAAAATGAAATAATTTTGAAAACATTATCGAAACCTCATTTTAAGTAGGGTATTTAAATAATCGCATTTCTATAGTACGTAGTTTTGAATATTATAGGTAACCAGAAATAAGTTATGGTTTGTAAAAAGATCCCACATGTGTAATCTAAAATTAACAGTGGCAACCGATATTGGTTTATCTGTCTTACCTGACTTAGTTTGAATAATATCATTCCAATTGATCATTGCGAAAATATTGTTATAAAATTCACGAAGAATTTTACGGATATGAAGAAATCTCGATTGGGTTATATTAAAATGTATTTGATTAGACTTATGATTTTTTTAATTATAATCTTACTGAAGCATAATTACTGCTAAATGCAGGGAGTTTGTGCAATGAGGTACATTTGTTGGAAATATAAAGCATTTTATAAGTATTAAAAAGTCTCTTTATTGGCCCAAACAAATATAAATATTTGAAATTTATTAACTAATACATATTTGTAATCATAATAGTTAGGAAAAATATAACAAATATAATTAAAATCATAACAGAAAATAATAAATAGAGTGGTAAAAAATTGAAAAGGAAAAAAACACCAAGTCTTTATAAAATTCTAACACCGATTTAATGATGCATTGCTGGTCACCCAAAATGTAACCTTGAAGGAAACATGAAAACCATGTGAAACTTACAATATCGTTTAAGATGACGAGTTTTTACAAATCATTAGCATTGCACCGCATATGCTCCCCATAGAAGACTGTAGTATTACCTGAAATCGCTATATAAAGAAAAAAAATATTGTTGATTTAAAGTACGGTAATCATGGAATATCCTACAGAGAAATCAGCGACCGTGTTGGAAGAAACCAAGCAACTTTGATGCGTTTAATCGCTGAATGCAGTAGGAACGAGGAATTTCCTTGCCTCTTTGCGTCCCTTTGAAATGCAAGCATATATAAAGCACCCACTATACAAGCGCTATATAAAGTCCCCACTATGCAAACTCTATATAAAGTCCCCACTATGCAATCTCTATATAAAGGAAAAAGAGATTGTTGATTTGAAGTACGGTTATCGTGGATTATCCAACAGATAAATCAGCGATCGTGTTGGAAGAAACCAAGCAATTTTGATGCCTATCTATAACTACTGAATGCAGTAGGAACGAGGAATTTTCTCGCCTCTTTGCGTCCCTTTGAAATGCAAGCGCTATATAAAGCACCCACTATGCAAGCGCTATATAAAGTGCCCACTGTGCAAACGCTATATAAAGGAAAAAGAGATTATTGATTTGAAGTACGGTTATCGTGGATTATCCTAAAGAGAAATCAGCGATCGTGTTGGTAAAAACCAAGCAATTTTGATGTGTATCTATAACCAATGAATGCAGTAGGAACAAGGAATTCTCTCGCCTCTTTGCGACACTTTGAATTGCAAGCGCTATATAAAGCACCTACTATGCGAGCGCTATATAAAGCACCCACTATGCAAGCGCTATATAAAGCACCCACTATGCAAGCGCTATATGAAGTCCCCACTATGCAAGTGCTATATAAAGGAAGAAGGTATTGTTCATTTAAAGTACGGTAATCGTGGATTATATTTCAGAGAAATCAGTGATCGTGTTGGAAGAAACCAAGCAACTTTGATGCGTATCTATAATCGCTGAATGCAGTAGGAATTAGGAATTCTTTCGATTCTTTGCGCCCTTTTGAAATGCAAGTATAAAGCACCCACTATGTAAGCGCTATATAAAGTCCCCACTATGCAAGTGCTTTATAAAGGAAGAAGAGATTGTTGATTTAAAGAACGGTAATCGTGGATTATCTTACAGAGAAATCAGTGATTGTATTGGAAGAAACCAAACAATTTTGATACTGATCTATAATCGCTGAATGTAGTAGGAGTGGGGATTGCCCTCGCCTTTTAGCATCACTGTATGTAGACATGTATATTGTGTACCTAACAATAATGAATAGCTCAGTCACATCACGAAACACAGCAAACTTGTTCAATGTGTTAAATATTATTCGGTATCTGGTACTACCATTTGATAACCGTTTGAAGCTTAATGGAATATATGCAAGATGTCCATTGATTCATTTGCATGGACTCAAAGTCACAGTCCTTTCGCAACCAGTGGTGTGATGGACTGTAAAATGGAATCATATTATCTTATCTTATGAGTCCCGCTTCTGCCTGCAACACCATAGTGCTCCGATTTGGAGCCGGATACATCGTGGTAAGAGATTTCTGAACTATTGTGTTATGCATATCTACACAAACCGGTGTTTTGATTTAGGGTTTTTTTTATTCACTCTAGCAGATCTCTAGAATGCATTTCCACAGCTACATCTCTGAGATGTTGAAACCCATGCTCCCTCTATTTAATCAATATTTGTCTTCAAATGTAATCTCACAAGATAGTGCGTGACCACACATGACATTTAGTGCTCAAGAGTTTTTCGTTACTTTCTTTACTCATCGAATTAAATTGCTTTCTTTGTCTGGGATTGTTCTTTTTATCTATTCAAAAACGTGTGGACCATGCATAATTGATCAGTAATACAACACCCACTGGTACACCAGATCAACATTGGCAATATAAGGAAGCCGAACGGGCTGCTATACCCCGAGGACACATCCAAAACTTCTTATTTTATGCCTAAAAGTGTAGCGAAACCTCTTATTTTATGCTAAGTATTTTAAGTTTAGGCAGGTATACCTCAAGGACACATTTGAAACGTCTAGATTTTATACCAAGGGGTGTGGCAGTGATTATAGCCAACAGTGTTAGCTACATTAATTACTAATTTTGTCGTCTTCTAGACTTCACAAGAAGCTGTAATTTCAATCATTTCATCTTTGTTATCTATTTTTGGCGTATTATCTTCCAAATAAATATATCTGGTGATATCTATATTCTTTTATCCTTTCTTGTTGAATTTTAGGTGACCAGCAGTGTATACATATATACAAATGTGTGTAAGAAAATTTCAATTTTTGTATTCTCTAAATTATTTGTAATTTTTTTAAACGACCAATTTAAAGGTATGATAAAAAAATAATATTGTTAATTTCTAGAGCAGTATCATTCTTTCCTTATTTATGTTTTCTTTGATTCGTTTAATAATTTTGAGAGCTGGTTTGATCCAGTTCTGAGCCATCAAATTTATTATACTAAGGCATGCATATTAAGATGTTTCATTTAAATAGTTATTTAATGAATGCTTCTTTTTCGAGATAAATATAAAAATTTTCAGAATAAATGCATAAGAAAAACGCAGGCTTTTCATTAAAATTGCTACGTCAGGAATAAATAATATTATACTCGTAAAAATTACATGAAAGAAATGAATTTGAGTATGCAAATATAATCACATTAGGCATTTGGATAATGCAGGAGGTACAAATGGCATCTGAAGCTCTCCATGAAAGATAATGTGTGCAGTTGATCTCTCAATCAGAAATTGTTTTACAACATCTGTGGTTTCTTACCTGATCATGGACTATCAATCAGGAAATGAAGCTCTTTTCAGCACATCCAGTATTCACTCATAAAGTGCGACATTTGATACCGTGCTGTGGACAACTTAATAGCCTGAGGCAATCGTAAGAAATTTCATTGTCCATCTCTTTAATTGCCATCCGTAAGGGCTTTTTATTGATTGTAAGCCGTACGTTACGTAGAGAATAAGAAGAGAAAAAACCACAGAAAAGTCCTAGGAAACCACTTCGAAAGACATGCATGCAAAAAGAATAAAAGGAAACCATTCATAAGGAATGATAAACTCATATAATTATTTTAGTAAAAATGATAAATTTAAAATAGAGGTAAAAAGAATTCAAAGCAAATTGTTGAGATACATATATAGGTGTTCAGGAATGCACCAGACTGTAGCTTTAGGTTAATGGGTTTGGAATGTTCTCCCATCACCAAGGGCCTCGTAATTTTGAACCACGTTCAGGTGACGAGGTCGCATCTGAGCTGGAAACCCTCCTCTCCACATCCACGCCACACCAGTGGAAGGACTTTGAACGTCCCATATTAATGTGGAAACGTCCCTAACTCACAAAGCTCCAGCAACCTAGTGAGGAAGGGAACGTGATCACCTTCCTATTCATTGTCCACGTATTGATATTGAAATTCACATGGGACAAAATGGATTTAACTGCGATATTTTCAGATAGTTTTACTCAAATTTTATGAAATAGAGCTTCTACAGAAAACAAATCTTACATATTCAACATTACAAATCCAAGTAAGAAGTTAACTCATCTGCAAGGATTGACAGCTTAAATGTTCAGAATAAAACAGAAAAATGCTATATTAATGTTGTGTATTTAATTACCGTTATTATATAGCTATTACAAATATTTTAAATTAAAATAATGTATTATTTTTTAAACATTGCGTTGTGTATTTATTATTTTTTTGTTTTCTACCCAGATTCAAGCCTGAAAAATAGAAGCAGAAATAAGCTTTGCTTTTGTAACTAAAAATTTCCTTTAATTCAATCATAAAATTACAAATCTATTTACACACATACACACAAACTCAGTTACTTATATTATTTCAAAAATTTAAACTTTACTAACAACATAGTAAAGCACTCACGTGGAGTTCATAATTTACACTAGATATCATAATCATTGTTTAAAGTTATAAAATAGGTTGTACCACACCAAAAAAACCAACTGGCTGGTAAAATAAATTTAAAAAAAACATTGACTTACATAGGAAAAGTTCTGGTACTAGGCCAGCCTATTTTGAGGGCTTCGAAAACCTGGTAGATCATTTATTCAGCGAGGCTGGACTCATATTACAGAAGTATATTTCTTCTTCTCTCGTCTAAAAACTCATAGGATTTGATTATTTCGAATTTTCGATTTTACGTTTATATAGATTCCAATAGAACGTCAGATTTAAATAATCAACATTGTCCTTTTTAGAGGCGATATGGTTCAGCCTTTTCTTATAAATCCTTCAGCTCACACCTGTCACCTGCCTCCTTCACTCGCTCTCTCCTGAAAAATTGGTTTCCTTCAAGTCTTACGTTAGGGCATCCCACTTCATCAAAATGGGGGGACGGGGAATTAAATTAAATAAGAAAAGGACTTCGAGCCAGTGAAAGAAAATGTGAGTAACTTAATTAATTTATAAAAATTATCCAGCCAGAGTGAATAGAATACTAAACATATCACGACAAACGACTCCCGAAAAATATTTCTCATTTGTAACTTTGTAAAATCTGTAAAAAATAATCCGTAAAAAATGACGATGAACATTTCGCGATGGAATTATTAAGAAAGTAAGTACTGGATGTGAAATTCATAGTTATCGGAATAAAAATTTTAATCTGTTTTAGTTGGGAAAATATTGTGTATAACAGTTAAATCAACAGATATTCTTACAATGTTAGTAATGAACTTGGAGTGACAAGGGTGCAAACCAGGTGAGAATTATCAAACATTCATACCAATGCATGTGTATGTAGAAGTGCACTGTTCCTCTACCGTTAGTCAATATTAATTGGAACCAAGCCTGAATTTTTTACTTCAAAAAACATGATTTTACCACAAATGGTGAGCCCCCCGATAAGGGTATAAATGTAGTAAATGTCATTAAATACAAGAAGAGAAGAGAGTTATATGGTTATATCTTTATGTCACACACAGTATTAAAATTAAACCCCTCTTTTTATCCCCATGAGTTTGGTCACATGACTCATAATTCTTTTTAACACTGTTGTAATGTTAAGTGAGGACAAATTAAGGCTGAATGTTGAGTTTAAGACTTGACTTTGCTTACGATGGGCTGCAGTAAAAATTTTTTTGTTTAATTAATATTAATAAACCCTAAGCGCGTTCCTGTCATATCTATAATTTACTCTACAATACTTATAATAAATAAAAAAAAGGTTTAAAAATGGAAAAAAAATCTGGTAATTTTGTTATTCAAAATAATTATAGCATTTAAATATGAACAAATATATATTTTGTTGCAAATAATTACGTTTATTAGGTGTATATGTATATTTAATAATTACAATCTATATAAAAGCGTTTAGTTTGTGCTTCTACGTTTCTATAAAAGAAAGGGACGAACCAACTTTCATAAATAATCAAGTAACAAATTTATTAACAATGCATAACAAATCATCTAGAGCATATTTACAAAACAAGACTCTTTTTCAAGAGCTCTGATCCCTCCCCCCTCAGCAGCTGTTTCTATTTAACTCCATTTTTTTTACATCTTCTTTCGTTTGAACCCGAAAATGCTGGCAACCCTAAGGCGCCTAACTTCTACTTCCCCATAAAATCAACAAAAGTAAAAAAAAACATGAATTAATTAAAAAAAAGGCGTAAACATTTGGTTTAAAAAATTAAATAATAATAGATTTGAAATAAATACACCTAAAAAATTGACTGTTGGAGTGTCTTTCTTAACATCACAAACTCTATTGATTTCAGAACAATAAATTTAAGATCTTATCTTCACACGATAGGCATTAAAGGATGTATTAAACAATATGCCAGAATGCGTGTGTGTGTTTTCTTATTGAAACATTGAAAAACACTTATTAAATACAGACAAAACAGAAATTCGGTGAGTCTTTAAACACGTAATTTGTAACTGATATCAGATCTAAAATTTTACTATAAATCTTGATTAATATATACTCACATAGTAATGATAAAAATATTTTAAACCACCTACTATTTCTCATAAAAATAATAGTATAAAAATAATAATAATAAATTAAAAATTTAAACAAACAAAATGAAATGGTTAATTAAATTTATTATTATTAACGTAAATAGTTATATAAAAATAGCATTTGCATTTTTAATTTGAAAATATAATTCTATTTATTTAAATTCTGTGATATCATTCTCACCATCCGTTTCACAATAACAAAATGTAGAATAATAAATATATTTTCAGATATGTAAGTTAATTAAATATTTTGTGATTTTTTGTAGCTTAAAAAAGCGTTAACATATATATATATATATATATATATATATATATATATATATATATATATATATATATATATATATATATATATATATATATATAAAATTTCGTTAGAAAAAATATTTATTTAAAAATTTGATTCATATCTTGAACTTTTAGAAATTTCACAGTACAAATATTTCTTATTTATTAAAAATCAAGAGAATATTATTTTATTAATGAAGCCATTTTCTTTTTAGTTCACTTTTATTTATATTATTTATGTACTAAAAATTTATAATGCAAATAAATAAATAAAAATAAAAATTGTAATAAGAATTTTTCTATAGCTAGTAATTTGTTTTATTTTTGCCAAAAGAATACCTCACATCATTTTCTTAATGAAGTCTAATATTAATGATTTACAAAAATTTTGTTTCTAAATTCTCAGTAAAGTTTTAACCGTAAGTCAAGACAGTTATAAAATTTTTGCATTGTTTGAAATATATCTTTTCGTTTCAGCACATTAATACGACATATGAATTTCGTTTGGAGAAATATGTGCTATGTTATTTCACTGGCAAATAACTTGATAGCTGACATCTTCTGATATCCTCTACGTATTACTTAGAGCCGTGCTAGCTTACTAATAAGGGTTTCGGACTTCCATCCGGAAGGGTGGGGTTCGATTCCTAATGCCACCAAAAACCCACCGAGTACATGCGATATTCATGCTCGTTAAATCTGTGGAATCGAAAGTTCTGTGGTCTGTCGTTGAGCAGTTTTCATGGGTGCAATGGTCAGAAGAAATTTACTCACCCTTCAGATCAATGCCAAAATTGAGGGTGTAGATCCTCTGGTGCTGCCATTTATCGGAGGATTTGAAGAGCAAAAGTCGTACTTTCACCTCCAGCGTATTCTGATTAAAACGAAAGACGCTCCCAATTCGCATAGCCGAGGCAAAGCGAGCTTTGCTTGTCCAAGTGTCATCAGTAACAACGCAACAACAACGTATTACTTTCTGTAAATAATTTCTTATAATAAATCTTATTAATATGTTATAATAAGATTTATTATAAGAAATAATAATAAATCCGATTAATATGTCCTATAGGAGAAAACCTTGAAACCAATCACCAGGACCAGATTTAGACTATTTGGGCCCTAGAGAAAAAATATCTTTGGGGGATCCTCTGATTCACAACAACAAACTTTCTATCCAATTAAGCAAAAGATTCTATTTGATTTGAGGACACCGGGGCAACTGTCCTGTAGCTCCTTTCTCAGTCAGGCCCTGCTAACCTCCTATATGGATAGAAATGCAGAAAGCCAAAATTCTACATTTATCTTTTGTTTAATAGTGGTGCATTAAACCTGGTTCATTCTCTTTTGAGCAGCTGACAGTGATGCGATAAATTAGAGAAATAAGTCTCTATTCATTATAGATGAAAAAATATATAAAGCACTACCAATAAAAAAAATTGATTTTTAATGGATCACAAGACCTTTGTTAATAGCATGTTGCTGTTTCCTCTCTCATAAGGATATTTGGAAAAGTGAAAAAATATTTCAAGGATTCTCATCATAAAACTGAATCACCACACATATCTGTAAATGAGAAATAAAATGGAATAGGCAGATGAACTTCTAAATAAATCTTTTCGTTGTTTCGTGATTTATTTTCTTATTTTTGCTATTTTTGTATCTAAGGCAAATGATTTGAATGTTAAAGAAAGTTATTGAAAACTTCTGAAAGTCTACTTTATATTTCTTAAAGTGCCGCGAATTCTATGGTGTTATAATAAGCACTTGAATATAAATAATTCGGCTCACAATAAAGCTGATCCCACAATGCAATTAAAGCAGTATTTTATTTGAGTTTTGATAGAAAAAAATCACGTATAAATCTTATTCAGTGAAATTATTAAATAATATCTCGGTGACTTTGAATATATTTTTCTATTTCTGCTTTGTATATCGCTAAATTAAAATTATAAAATTCTATTATCAAATTTAATATTTTTTTATTAATTGCACTTTTTTCACAAGAGATATTGATTAAAAACAACAAATTAATATTAACAACTTAATTAATAATTACAATTTAATTGTGTGAATTAATAATAATAATTAATTATAACTTTATAAAAAATTAAAGTCATTTTTATAAATCTGATATTATAATTATAATTTACGTATTAAAAAGTAAAATATAGAAAGCTTTTGAAATGTCAGACTAAATTGCGATTAATTATAAAATTAAGAAATATTGATTCTTATATAAAAGTATAGCGACATAAAGAATGTTCACAAGTATTTTAATTTAGTTTTATTTTAACTATGGGATTTAATATATCACATAGTTTTTGAAAACATGAGATTAATTATATTAATTTACATAATTTGGGTATAGTATATAAACTTATTTTGTGTACTAAAATTAAATAGGTTTATACATTATTTATACATAGTATGTAGAGAAGTACATGTAGATTATTAAATATTCAGGATTAATCAACAAAATAAATAAAGAGTACTATAGTGTAATAAGACAGTAATCTCAATTAAATTTAAAAAAATTGAACTCTTACATTAAAACAGCATGTATCGTCAAAATATAATAATGAATTTGAAATCTATAGCTATATGTTTTATGCAAAACCCAAACTGATACCTTAAATAAAATTCCGTTAGTTTTGGTTGCAACGGTGGCAACTATTATTAATGCAAATTTAATAACGGTTACCCCTGTAGTAAGAGGATTTGATAATGAGAATTTGCTATTATTCGATGAAACTGACTGCAAATATTTTAGGGTTCGATTTACAGCAACGCTCAAAAGCTCTGTTGCGTTCAAATTTTTAATCAGTGTCAATTTATTATTAGGAAAAATGCTATTTTTGAATGAAAACTAGATATGACGAATTTTCAAATATACATTGATTAAATAATATAATGCTCTTTCACAAGTGACATTGCTTAACATTTCAATGAAGAATAAAATACTTCAGGGAAATGGACGAATTATATCAGTGACGTTTGGAAATATATATAACGAAACTTGATGTTTTTATTATGAAAAATCTGAAATATATTTATTTTTCAATTACAAAACATTTTCAAAACACAAGCATTTTTGAAAATACCCTTTACTTTTAAGAAACCAATTAAAAAATATCTAATCATTATACAGGAAATAAAAAGGGTTTCCAGGAAGATTTAATCAATCAAAAAAGTTTCGAAAATATATTTCACTTTATTTATTTTTATTGTTACAAAAATCAGAATTTGATACACTGGAATTAAACGGTAGGTATGTAATTACCATATCCTAGATTTAGAAATGGAATTGACTTTTTCAAAGCAACTTAGAATGGGAAAATAAATTTTAGAGTTTTATTTCCAAATTGAAAGAAAATTGAAAATTAGTGCAAATAACAATCCTAGACTAAAAATTTATATTACATTAAATGTATGTCTTTGTAAAACTTATTTCATTAAAGGAACTTATTAAAGCATTATTTAAAATTATGTTTTCGTTTACATATACATTTAAAAAATTTTTTTCTCAAATTTGTGTTTTTAAACATACACGTAAGAAAATCTCACATATAAGAACATTCTGATATCATCTCTCTTATATTCAATTTTTATTAATATAATTTATACATTCATTTTATAATATTGAACAACTATTTTAAATATTTTATTCATTTCAAATTTTTCTTATACCACTAGATGTATATACTTAAATTATTTACAAATTTTCTTAGAATACTGCATGCGCGTACAATATTTGTTTTATGAATATTAAAATTCGTTCTTATTTTGCTACTTATTTTTTAAATCTTATTTAAATAGCTTTTAATTTAAAAACTCATTAACTTCTTAAGGATTCCATATTTCTTAAAGATTAACATTACAAGCTATAGTAAATATTTTATACAAACTGTGAAACAAATTACGTTAATATCAATTGCATTTTGTACATGAAAAAGTGTTAATTACAAACGTCAATTTTATGAATTTAATATATTTTGTTTAAAATTTGTAAATGGGAATAGAAAACATTTCAATAAACAGATAAATTCACTGCATGAGATTTGTCTAAAATAAAATTTTAAATTCACTTAAAAAACAAATAATTTGTTTCATTGCTTATGAAAGATATTTAAATTAAAATAATTGTATCAAATTGTATCAAACAAAACTGTAAGTTTAAAATATATAAATTTTTATTCAATATAGAATATAATAAGTATATAAAATATTTTAAACTGTTTTGATAAAAATAAATAATTACATTATATGTCAATTTTGTTTTATTTATGCAAATTGCTGATATTTTTGGAACTCAAATGCTAACCATTTTCAGCTAAATGAGGGAAATTTAATAATTAAATTCCCCACATGTTTCACGAAACTTCAAAAATTATTATAGGTAATATATACTTTATGGTGATAACTAAATAAATCTATAACAAGTGATATACATTTTTTTTTAAAATCAATTCCTACCTAGGTCAAGAAAGAATAATTTTACTGTGTCAATATATTTACCGTTAGTTCCTACTTAGGTCAATAAACGAAAATATTATTTTTCCCATATACAACTAAAATTAATTTATTCAATTTTTAATACATTAATATTTAAAAAAAACTTTTTTAATATTAAGTGTCACCCACTAAAAGTTCAAAAAAGGTGTTGTTGTTGCTGATCTCCGTGTCCAGCCTCTACTAGACAGGATCTACTAGTATATTCACTTGCAAAAAGTCATTGACCTGAATAGGTAAATCTATAAGGTCGTAGTAGCCCAAATTCAGACACCTAAGAATATATGCCGGAAAAACCTGTTTTCGGTTATATTTCAGGCAAATCTTAAAAAAATGTATTTGAACTTGAATGGATGAATGAAAAGTATTTTATCAACAATTAAAAATTTGAACAAGATATGTATATAGAGAGAATATAAACTAAGAGTAGGAACTGAAAAAGAAATGAATGCTATTCTTCATGCATTTAAATAGTCATTTTAAATAATATTAATGCATTGAAATTATAAAAGTAACTGCAATATATATTTAACTACATACATTGATATGGATATTATATTTCCGAAATAAACGTTTTGCTAAATAATTTCCCCTATGAGCTGAAATAGTTTGAATTTTTGCGTTTTTATCATCTACTTGTAAGTGTGATTGAGCTTTTAACGTATAAAAATTTAAACTATCTCGCAATTAGTTCAAAATGTCTTCGATGTGTATTATAGTATGCTTACTATAATGAAGTTCTTAATTGATTGCTAAGGTACAGTCTGTATAAATCCTCTAACATATCTTGAAACTATAACAAGAGGAGTACCGCATTCTGAATATAATATACTTTCTCAATAATACCTTCATTTTCCAAGCTATCTAGTTCGCGATCAACCTCTTTTAGTACGTATGAAACAGGCCGTGTCTTAAAAATTATTGATTTCGATTCTGGACGTAGAACACGTAGAGTCATTTACTTTGCCTACTTTCGATTAAGGAATGTAGCTAGCATAATAGTCGTCCAGGTACATTACCTATTTTGGCATTTTTCCACAATCAATAGTTATGTAATATAAATTCATAGTGAGAATACAATGCAGATAACAAAAGCATCTTTTTTAAAATAATTCAAAATGTAGATAATTTTGACCCGCCCGATGATATCTTCACTTTGTCGTGGTGGGTAGGCTTGCGTGCTCGAGCAGCCCAGAAAGCTATGCTAGTGGTAGCTTAGCTACTGGCAGGGTCTCCCTTGCCGGACAGGTCTTCGTAGGGTAGCAGTCAGACCAAAAAAAGATACCTAGGAAAAGGAAAATTTGGATCCAATTCCCAGCATCAGTTTTCCATATAAGGAGCGGTTTGATTGTTGATCAACACACCGCAGGCATTGGAGCAAAGTCAGACTTTAACCCTATGGTACTCTAAGTACATTGTACTAAACGAAGCTGCTCATTTCCCCCTTGTCTATGAATAGTTCGCTTATATCTTCAGAATTAAAAGCGAACGACCTCATGGATCTGATCTGATTTCAAATCAGAGGGATTAGTAAGAAAAAGAAGATAATTTTGAATGCTTTAATTTTTAAGCAAAGAATGATGTTAATATGTATTATAGAGAGAAGTAAAATTATAAATAACAGTAAATTATGATATATTAATTATATTACACCAGTTCTCTTGCCTTTAATTCAGGAAGTTGATTAATTACTTCATCAGTGTCGATCGTTTCAAAATTTTCATTCTACACTTTAAAATGTTAAGTAAATTAAGCGATCTTGTCTCATGGTTGATCGCAAATGCCAGAATCAATTTTAATTTGCAGAACTAACATTCACAACTAACAATTATTGAAATAGTTAAGATTGTTTGAAATGCGACTTTCCTATTTGGAAAAATATACGAATTTGCGCAAATTAAAAGCTTCAATGGAGTTTAAGATTTGATTGTAAAACATTTCTTTCATATTAAATTATCTACTTAAATGTATTTTTACAATAAAATTATAAATATTATCAGCCAAACAGTGTGCAAATATATAATATTTAAAATTTTTCAAAACTGATACACTAAGTATTCAAATTTTTCATTGACTCAAATTTTCATTAGGAATTAGATTTTAAATTGTTCTTCCGGGTCTCATTAGACCTTGTATATAAAACCGACAAACCAAATAAAAAATATAATACCAAATAAAAAAAGAAATATTGGTAAATATCTCATGATTTTACTCTGAGAAGTTTTTTTGGTCTTTCATTTTACCAATAAAAAATTTCTGCAATTTTTTAAAAATTTTTTTACGAGTTTGAAATGTATATTTTTATTCTGATTTATTTTCATATTGTCTTACGCAAATGTTATACTTTCTTTTTTTATTCAAAAATCCATACATTCAAAGATATTTCTAATTTTAATTTTTTTACAGTGCAGAATAGTAAGTATGCCTGATTCATTATGTTCTTCTGGTATGATTTCTTTCATATTAAGACATGTTTTTGTTATAAATTGAAATAATAGTTAAAAATAACTATCAAATATCATTTTGAGTACTTGAACATTACAATTTTCTTAATACATTTGATCTTTTAATGTCCAAAAAAAGGAATTTTTCAATATAAAGTGCTGATATAAAGGCAACAATTCAAGTAAAATATAAATTACTTTCGAAATGCTAAGACTTTAAATAAATTGATTTTAAATAAATAATTTTAAGTAATATAAACAATTCTATTTTAAATTTCAAAATAATACATGCAAGCTAAAAACTATTTATACTGGCTAAAAATCGGTGTTAAATAAGTAACTATAACAAATACGTGCTAGACAGTAAATAAAACGTGGTAATTTTTTAAGTGTCATAAGTTAAAATTTTTAAAAGTCAAAATTTTCCATCGTACACAAAACAATGTTATTTGCTTAAAAACGAAAATTTGTGAAAATTATACTAACAGTATTTGGAAACAAAGATTGAATTATATCATTACCACAATATATTGAATGTGATGATATTTTTAAATTACGATTTGTAATTCATTCATTTTCTTCTAGGGTGTTACTGTACATTTATACTATATGGTAGTTTAAAAAGTTAATAATTTAAGTGTTTCTCAGAGTAAATCCTGAGATACAGCTTATTTATCTAATAAAATTCATGATACTATAATTCCATTATAAAAATTTTTTGTAGTTTAATTGAAAATACAGAAAGTAAAATAAAACATACATATATATAACTTACACATTCATTCATTTTATTCGAAACGAAATTTTCGTAGGTTATATTCGTTTCCTATTCATTATTAAAGATGTAAATTTTAAAAACCTCTAAAGTAATTTTTTTACTTGTATTTTAATCTTATTCTGACAAGTTTTCTTTAATGATATTTCATTTTATGAAATTTCTTTTTGAGAGCTTAATTTCATTATGTTTTGTAGTCAAAATAAGATAAAAAAATTATTTACAAAAGAAAATATAAAATATTAGCAGAATATTGCTTTTTAAAAAATGACTTAATCTCTTATTAGAAAAATTACGTCTTATTAAGCAATATTTCAAAACATTAAAATATCTAGAAAAATGTTTTCATTTTGATTTTCTATATAATATATAATGACATCCAAAGAGAAGTAATAATGATGTATTTGTCAGCTGAAGCAATGTAAATTAGATATTATATATTTTTATTATATATAGAAAACATTTATTTGCTTCATCAATATTATAATTTTTCTTAGGTATGTAACTTGGTTTAAACAATCCGTAAAAATTTTTTAAAAAAAGTGAATCTTGCTGCATTTAACATATTTCATGTGATGGCAATAAGTTAGATCCCATGAGCTTATTTTTGAGAATTTCACTGAATTATTGATCCATAAATTAAGATATATAACAGCAACACAAATAATTTACTTAGTAATTTTAAACTAAAATTAAAAAAAAATTCTCAATTTTATAAAGATTGATTAAATAAATTGATTGCATAAAGATTGATCTCAATTGTATAAAGATTGATTCAATTGTATAAAGATTATTTACCAATGCACAAAGTTTGTAGAACATATTAACTACAAATCCTAGCAAATTTCTTTTGTAAGCAGTTTTTTAACTTTAAAATGTTATTATGCGATAATAATACACCAGTGAAAGTGTGTAGTGATAATAATATTTCTGATAAAGTGTCTGTTAATATTATAACGAAAATGTGCAGTGATACACAACAAGATATCTTAAAGTAATCAAATATTTTGTGCCAAAGCTAGAGGAATATCTTGCGGTAGATCCCAGTATTCCCATAACACAAAAATTTCAAGATGTAAGTGCTTACGTGAACTCGTCAAAAATAGCGAGATATTAGAAATCCTTGCTTCCACTCAAAAACGTTTGAGGTAAAGTATTGAAATGAAAGATCCCAGCAACAACAAAAACCCATTCTGGATTAACTATTATGGGATATACCATCAAAACTTCTTCCACAGCCAGTAGTTACGCAGTAAGTAATTTCAACTGGATTATTGTTTCGTGTAATCTGTATGGTAATGATAATAGCTTTATTTCCAAAAATAACAAATCTATTAATGATCATAACTATTCTATTCTAGATAATAGTGTTACTAATAGTAATTCTAAAAATAGGCAGAATATTAAGAAAGATTATAAAAATATTAAAGGTTAGCCAAATTTCATAATGTTAAAAGTATAAATATTACTACATTCAATCTCGAAAAAAATGTCTTCCGAAAAATTTTTTGATACCACCTCGAAATCCGAGGACAATATTTGTTTTGAAAATGGTACTATGAATAGTGATACTGTAAATATTGGTTCCTCTAACAATAATGATGTAAGTATATGTCATAGTGCTAACCCTAATGTAAATTTATTAATATCAATAATATAGATTTATCTTCTAATATATGTTATGTTGGAAATATTAGTTATGATAATATCAAAAAACCCGGTACTAATACTGGGATAAGAAAAATGGATAATACCATGAGTATTAAAAGAAGCACAAATGCGGATGATGATAGGTTTACTAAACCCAAAAAATCAGCTAGTTTTAGACAAGCAGCCCAGATCCCTCCCCCCACCTGCAAACTACTAATAAATATTCGGTTTTTAACCAAACCTCAGCCACTGACAGTAATAATGCAGGTGAAAACCGTTGAAACAACCAAACGACAAATACTATTAATGACGAAACCCCTTTCTTGCTCATTAAGTTCGAAACTAATTTTATAAACTATTAACCATCTTAAAACAAGTTTTGATAAAAAAAATAAAAAAATGGACTGCTAAACTAAGCAGTGAATACCTGAAAGTATTTTTTTCTATCCCAAAATGCCATAAGCATATTAGAAAATATTAAAAGGACAATGATATTAAATGCCTAATCATTAAAACAAATTGAAAAAGCTTATCGAGACAGTAATAAAAGGTATCCCCCACCATCCTGCTGGAACAAATCAAAATTGAACTTGAGAAAAGAGGCTTTGACATTGTCAGTGCAGCGGTTTTGTGAAAGCATTGAAAATACGAACCTATAGCTTGTTTTCTGATAACCCTCACATCAAACGATATTGGCCCCATGACTTTTTGCAACACGGAATTTTTTGACATAATTGTCAGGACTGAAAAATATATAAACAGGAAGCCCATGTAATTTTATAACTGTCAAGGCTTTGGCCGTCATTAGGCTCTCTGTTTTCTCAAACCTAAATGCTTCAAATATAGTGAAAAACACATGTCAAGGGAGTGGCCCCACAAATAGCTGGAAATCAAAAATGTTGCAGCTGTAATTAAAATCACAGTGCTTCCTATGGAGGTTGCCCAGAAAACGCATCAAATAAAAACAAACCTCCCCTTCAAGTAACCCTAACCTAAACACACCAGAGTAAAGTCATTCTATGCTAAAATAACTGCACATAGTATTTATTATACACCCCTAATTAAACAAATCAAAGGTGATAACTTAAATAAATAATATGGAAAACCTCCAATCAATTACGAAACTTATTAAAGATATCAACCAAATTTTTAAAGCCTTCCCTACATTACAAAAAGTTGCTCCGTTAATAAAAATGCACAAAATCCCACAGATAAACTACATACTCAAAGCGTTAATTGTTGAACAATATACAAATAATGACAATTAGAAATTTCTCAAATCGAAAAATCATGAATTGGAATGCCGTTGGCATTTCAAAGAAACAGACTGAGTTGAAAGAATTTATTGTTGATAACAACTCGGATATTATACTCTTTCAGGAAACGCATCTAACTAAAAATATTGATTTTAAAGTTGCCATTTATCTAATTTAACGAATCTACCTCTACTTAAAGCAAGGAAGGTGGCACAGCCATTTCGATAAAAAAAATTAGCTTGTCCCACTTTCCAACACATTGACTGCACTTCACCAAAACAAGGGTCATCAAACTCCACCTATCTAACAATTAGGATATTGCATTTATCTCCCAATAGATACCCCTCGCGAGGAACAATTTACTAACACTTGATTATTTAGAAGCACTCACTTCTATTAATAACAAGTTATCCTTGCAGGTTATTTTAATGAAAAGCATCGTAATTAAGGCTGCGCATACAATAACCCAATCGGTCGTAGAATTAAACCATTTGTTGATAAAATGGCATTCACTCTGCATACCCGTAAATAAATCGACTCACTATGGCTGGAGCTATGGAAACCTCCTCGATCTGCTAATGTCTAAGGGCCTCCCTGCCACAAGGGAATATGATTACTGTTGAACGTAGTGAGCAATAATATTCCACTTAATTCATTCAAACCAGTAAACATATTGATCGTAAAGTTGATACCAACACAATCACATCAGCTCTAAACAACAGCAAAGCAACCAAATCCTTCTCCAGTCCATCTAATCTGTCCGATGCCATAACTGAACTCATAGAAGAAAAAAACAATCTAAGGAATTTCTATGGTCGACACCAAATGCTCTAAGTAAACACTCAAATTAACTCCCTTAAGAAACAATTTTAAAAAATTGCACAGCACAACCACAACTCATGGGATAAAAGTTTAAACGCTCAGGATGGCTCATTCAGGAGAGTCACAAACAAATTGAAAAATAAGGAGAAATACCTGCTGGTCCTAACAGATGGCGCCATCATAGCTTTCTTTAGAGCCGTCAAAGCCGAAGCATTAGCAAGAGCGTTGGACCACCAATTTTAGCTCAATAATATGGAAAGTGCGGAAAATAATTTTAAGTCACAAATAATGTTAGTAATTACTTATCTCAAAATCAGTTAAACTTATTAGCACAAGATTTTACCCCCTCTCAGCATCTGAAGTGGAAGGAATCATTATGAATGTGAACCACAAAAGAGCCTTGCGATGGACAGCATCTCCAATAAGACCGCAGTGGGAAAAATGGTGATTGTATCAATTCAAAATCTGAGTGAAAAGCCCTAAAATTCCTACGAATTACAGGTAGGTCTTCTTACTCCCTACTATGACCAAAATTGAGGAAAAATTTATTCTACAAAAATTGGTTGAGTTTGATGAAGCTAACACAAATATTATCCCGCTACAATCTGGCTTTAGAAAAACGCTACCCACAACTCACTAATTGCTTAGAGCTGTTGAAAAAATTACAGTTAACACTGCCAATAAAAAAATCAACTGGAGGCATCTTCTTAAACGTCGAAAAAGCTTTTGACAGAGTTTGGC